>BMAU01020583.1:0-442794 GCA_019973935.1 Trichonephila clavipes
TTTTCCATGTATGTGGCGGCGTTGCGGGGCTAAAGGGGCGTTACTCGATAATTATTTCCATTTTAAAGTATTTGACGTACCATCTTGAAATTTGATAAACAGATTCCTTCCATAGAATACCAAAGATCACTTCCTATATTAGGTTTTTGAAATCGACCTAAGTGTGGCGATTAGCTAATTTTGATTGAGGGCGTTAAAGCAATTAACCACTTTTTTAAGCATTTGGGCAGCAAATTTTGGTGAGTAAGCTGATTCCATTCATGATAGAGATCCGTTACTGAATGGGTTTTTGTGAGGAATAAACTACTAAGGGGCGTTGCGGGAGCTTAAGGGGGCGTATAGATAAATATTTCCATTTTTTAAACTATTAGACGTACGATGTACAAATATAGTAAATGAATTCCTTTCATGGTGTGAGATCACTTCCTGCCAAATAGTTTGAGGAAGGTGATCCCCTAAGGTCACTATAAGGGGGATTAAGGGGCGTAATGAAAAATAATGCCTTTTCAGCAACTAATAGACCCACCTGCTTGAAAATTAGAAGGTATGTTCCGTTCATGGAATAGAGTTCCTTTACAAAGAGATTTTCGAAAACGAACCCCCAAAGTGGGGTTGCAAGGGGATAAAGGCGTGTTATGAGAAAATTCATGTTTTTGAATTTAACCATTTACTTGAAATTTGTTGAGCACATTCTTTGGTGGAATAGAGTTCCAATGAGAATGAACTTTACAGAAATCAACTCGGGGAAGCGGGGAGAGTTATTGGGGCGTATTGATAGACAAAATTCCCGTTTTTGAACTGCTAAGACTAAAAAATAATAAAATTTGGTTTGCATGTGTCTCTTTTTGTTGAGTTGGAATCCGCTAAGAATGCTGTCAGCGAGGTATTGATGATAAAAATTCCGTTTTTGCTCTGTTAAATTTAGTCTTGAATTTAGCGCACATATTTATTTTCATGAGTAGAGATCCACTGAAAGTTTCTTTCATGGGAATCCATGATTATTAGGTTAAAGGAAGGCGCAAAAATTCTTTCTACATCTATTTTAGTTATAAATGGAAATTAGATATTTTAATTTATGTCCTTTTTTATATCCAGAGGCGAGAGTTACAGCTATAAATATATTTTTCAATACAATCGAATTATTAATGCTAGATATCAATAATTCATATACTATATATAAACAGTATACATTTATACAACATCGTGAAATACCCAGTGAAGCTGGTGGAGTAACGAACTGATATATATATATATATATATATATATATATATATATATATACGTACATGTTCAGGTACACAAATCGTTATTAAAATACTTTTTCTATTCATTTCGTTTCACAGTTTTTCAATACATTTTTTAAACTAGTAGTACATGACACTTGATGTTTATAAACTTTATTCGAATTTTTATTCATTAATTCATTAATAGTGTATGAATAAATAGTAAAACAAAAATATATTAGATCAACCTCATATATAACTCATAAAACAGAAAATCGCACGTTGTATCCCTTTTTGCGCAATGGAAATGCGCGCGTTGGACGCTTCTAATCCAAGGTCGTAAGTTCAATTCCACCTGGGATGGCCAAATTCAGAGAGAATGCGATTTCTTTTACTATACTATACTATTTTATTTGAATATTTTACATTATTGAATTAATAAATAAATAGTAACAAACAAAATAATAGTCCAACACCGTATATAGAATGAAAACTTGCCTTGAAAATCGTTTTTCTATTTTGCCACTTAATGGTGTGATTCTGTCATATGAATATAGATATTTATATTAAATTAAATTATTTAATAAAAGTAACTAAAATAAATTTTTCAGTAAATGACTTAAACATTTTTTTATATTAGCTTTATTACAAAAGAAAAACTTATTTTTTGTGTCACATTGTTTTAATTTTAGTATCCTAGACAATATATTTGTTCTCTCTTCAATTTTGATACGAGTTAAGCTGTATGATATACTTAAAACAACTGATAATATGGCTCTTCGGAATTATTGTTATTCTTCATAGAGTACTGACAGCATAATTTGAAAAAAAAATAGTATTTTAATGCCTGAGATGCAGTAAACACATACAATTTCATTAATGGAAGGAAATTGAGCTTTCTACAGTTTTGATAAAATGCATGGTTTTTGTGTGTGACTACTCGAATACACTTATGAAATTCAGTTTATTTTGTATACATTTTTTAATTACATAAATTGAAAATAAAAAAGGAGTAAATCACACATTAATTCAATTAATTTTCAATATAGATTTCTTGTAGAAATATTTGTCTATACTATTTGTTACTTGCACTTAGCAAAAATAAATAAATTGCAGTTGCATGACGATAAATTATACATTTTTAGACATGAAATAAAATTCTTTTCCATGTTTGATTTGAAAATGATAATAGATAAAAATATATTATCTAATGTTTACCTGTACAAATAAATGTTTGACTTATAATATGATTTTCTTACATAGAAAAGACATGTAAAAAAAGCAATGGAATTTTCTAAAAAAAAATAAGGGGGGTTTGCTAAATATATTTTTAAGACTCATATTTCCATAATCAGCCAAAAAAATTTATAATTCGAAAAAGCTAAATGATTACTAACTAAATTACTCAAACCTATATGATTGACATGGCAGACACTTTCCATAATTCCTTTCATGCTGAAATAAAATGCTATTTGTCAAAAACACACTAGTTTTATTTGCTTTGATGAGAACGCTATTCTTGAAAAATCATAATTCAGCTCACCATAGGTAGCTTTTCTGTATTTTAAAACAAATTTTCTATTTTCTTCATAAAATAATATTTTATAACCAAATGCTAAGTAGTATTATTACTAGAGTTAATAGTCATCGAACTCATAAATAGCAAAAAGTCTGCTTTATTTAAGAAAATATGTTTTATTAACACATGGTGAAAAAGAATGAATTCAATTTTAACAAATGCTGATAGCATCATAGAACTACAATGAATTGTTTGCATTTCAATATCAGTTGTGTCAGAAAACAAATATGGAAGATTCTGAATCTCTTATATATACCGGGTGGGCAAAAAGCCCGTAAAAATTTTAAAAATTCATAAAATCCCGAGAAATGAACGAAAAAAAAACTATTTGCAGGATCAGCTTTAGTATGTCACGGGATTTTTTTAAGCTAGCGAAAAAATCATCGAAAAATCCTCCGGTAGGTGGCGCTGATATTGCGCAAATCAAAGAAACAATGCAAAAAATAATGAACAGAAATCTTTCACAACTTTATTACATCAGAATATGTTCCACATGACCACCACCACAGGGGAGAAGACATTCCAGACGAGTGACAAATCCAGCAACGGCAGAGTGCAACATGTCCGGATGTATGGAGGATACTTCTCTGCGGATCGCATCCTTCAGTTCCGACAGACTTGATGGACCGGATAGATACACACGAGATTTCAAATATCCCCACAACCAGAAGTCTGTCAGTGTTAAATCTTGAGACCGAGGAGGCCATGGGTACCTGCAGTGCCTGCTAACGATTCTGTCTTCCCCGAACGTCTGTATCAGGAATGCCTTAACCGGGTTAGCAGTGTGACTGGTTGCTCCATCCTGCATGAACGTGACATTCGAAATATGACCTTGTTGAATTAAACATGACACGACAGTTTCCCGCAGAAGCGTAAAATAACGCTGAGCATTTACCGTTTCCGTTATCCATCCATTTACTGGGCACTGCGTTTCAAAGAAGAAGGATCCTATGATAAATGAACCCATGAAACCACACCATGCCGTCACTTTTGGGGAATGCAATGGCTTCTGTGTGTAGTCACGTGGATTAGAGGTCGCCCAAATGCGACAATTATGGTTGTTAACGTCACCATGAAGCGAGTAATGAGCTTCATCTGTCCACAAGATGTTAAAAACCCAGGTGGGATCCTGTTCCATTTTAGAGAAGGCCCAATTCGCAAATGCTTCCCTCTGTGCGGTATCTACTGGCAAAATTTCATGGCACGATTGCAATTTGTATGGGTACAGCTGGAGGATTCGACGAAGAATATTGCGGTCAGATGGTGGTGGTAAGCCCAATCGTCTGGCAGCTTCACGAGCACTGCTGGTCCCTGAAGCTGCTTCGGACGCAATCGCTTCCATTTTGACCGCAATGCAGGGTGCACATGCTTCTTTCAAGCATGGTCGTCCGGCTCGTGCTCAATCCTCCAACTTTCCAGCTTCCTCAAAACGTTTAACAATTTTTAAGAGATCTGCAGGTGTTAAAGGGCCTTTTCCACTCTTCACAATTTTCTGAACTCAGAATTTACGCAAGGCAACGGTCTCTGATTCCTCGTTCATGTAAAATAACTTCACCAACAAAGCTTTATCCGGCGCACTGAGCATCCTTGTTCACATTGTAATGGTGAAATGGATGTGGATTCATTGAGAGCAAAGGTTTTTAAAGCCGTCTAATTTGCATATTTACACCACAGGCGCTTGTAACAGCGCCACCTATGTGGATGATTTTCGAACTATTTTTCTAGCTTAAAAATTCCCGTGACATACTAATGCTGATCCTGCAAACAGTTTTTTTTTTCGTTTCATTTCTCCGGATTTTATAAATTTTTAAAGTTTTACGGACTTTTTGCTCACCGGTATATATATATATATATATATATATATATATATATATATATATATATATATATATATATATATATATATATATGAAAGAAATATGTATTATATGTCAAAAACAAGAAATAATAGATAATGAACATAACAAGAAATAGCGTAATAAAAATATAAAAGCTGAACATGAAAAACAAAATTATAGAGAAATAAAAGAAGTACAAAAAAAGAAGAACCTAGCGAGTCAGAAAGCAATTTCGGACTTAGGACCGAATAAGTGGGGTTAAACTAGTTTGAAGACGCCAACCTTCCCCTTTGCAACTCGGTAGGAAAACCAAATAAAATAAACAAAGCTTCAGAGAAAGTATAACTCAGAGAGCATGATAAAACCAATCACTACTATTATGTAACAAACTCTCCCAAACTCTTAATGCAGAAAAATCACAAAATAATTATGTAAGAAAAGTAGAAAAATACTAGAACAATTACATAAGAATAGTATCTTTCAAAAAATAATTTAACAAAATTTCTTTACTCACAAAGCTTTTACGAAGAGAAACAAGCATCTTGCCATTAATGAAAGACAATTATTCACCAAGTTAAAATTCGAAAAAAACATAAACACATATTTTGAGCTGACTTTTAAACCAGCCAGCAAAGACAAGTATAGAATGACGACAATCAAATATGGTAAAATTTGAATTAGTTGATTGTCAAAAATGTAAATTTGCTAGGCTCTAATTTGGTTGGTTGTCAAAAATGTGTAAGATGTTTAAGATGTGTGTGGAAAAAAATGTAAACTGTGATATGAGTGTTATGATATAATCTTCACAGCAAGACCACTAACATGCTGACTTTGAAAACCTATTGTTGTGTGGTGGATTTGGAATTCGAAGTATAGCAAGACGGTTAATGTATTTGTGATGAATATAAGATCTCAAGAAATTAAAAGGGTATTCATGATCTAAACAACATTGAAAAAATTTTTTTTTTATATTATTGTATTTATCTATTTTGTGGGTAGTTAAGTTATCATTTCTAAAAAAAAATTCAAAATGATATTTCTGTAAATTGATATATGAAAAATTACTGTTCCATACAGGAATTTTAATTATATGGAACTTAAACGAATCTCTTTTGTCAAAAATGTTACTGACTACATTATTGTTAATAAGATGCAAGTCTAAATCCAAGAATTCCACCTATTAGAGTTGAAGTTAGTTTTAAGGAGCTTGAGATAATCAGGGTAGAATGTAATATTTGGTTTTTTGTATTCACTATTTTTACAAAAATTATTATATCATCTATATAACGATAAATTAAGTAAGAATCATTTATAACATGATCTATTTCTAAAAATGTAAATATAGGTTCGCTAAAAACAATTACTAGCTGGACCACCCTGAGGTAATCCTTTGATCTGTTTATAAAGATTATGATCAAATATAATGAAATTTTCTTTTAAAATGAGGTTAACAAGAATATCAAATTTTTCTTTTTTTCATTGAAGTATATAATTCATATTTATCATAAATTAACTGAAGAACCTTAATCATATCGTCAATATCTATAGAATTAAAAAGGTCCTCGAAATAAAAACCATGCATAGAAAAAAATCAACATATCCTTAGTAACTCTAGCAATCTCTAAGCTATTTTTAATAATTGCCGTGTTTTGTAAATTATCATTAGATTTTTGAAGAAGAGATTGCAAGATCTTCCCAGACTTCGTGATATATGTATTGTATCCATTAGTGATACTACGGAATTTTATAGGGCTTTTATGAAATTTTGGTGTTAAAAAAATACTTGGATATTTAATATTATTTAGATGAATATTCAGTCTTTTGTTCAAAAGCTAAAAGACGATTATCATCTTCTCTATTATTGTGAATTGATTTTTGAAATGAATTATTATTTAAAATGTGGTTACTTTAATATTTTACTGTAAAATATTTACAAATTATAGCATAATTAGCAGAGACTTTATCAACATATGTAATAACGAAGTCATTTTGGATATTTACTATTGATGATAGTTTTAAGATCTTTATACATAATTTCATTTTCAACAGTAAAAATCTAATTCCCGAATTTCTGTTGCCACATAAGATCTAAATTGATTGAATGCTTCAATTGGCATTCCGTATTTAATTGCCATTTTAAGGTAAAATTTATCTAAATCTTTTATGATTTGTTTCATAACATTAGATTTATTTTTTGTGATCATAAGTCTAAAACCGGTACCCTTTTCCATAAAATTTCTTAACAAATCATCTTTCACGATGCTAAGGTCTCCTGTGACAACGTGCTGATGATAATCATCAATATAGTCTCGATATAGATTGCATCTACATGATTCAGAACTTAGAGCTCCGAGATTTGATTATAATTAAATATAAATCTACCAAATTTCTTGTTGTATTTGAAAGCCTTTTTAATAATAATATTTTTAATAGGAAAAAAGGATTGATATTGATGAAATATACTTGAAAAATTAATTTTGTTAAAGGATTTATTCATAAATAATAATGAACAATATTCTGTAGAGTAATTTTCACTTGCATCTAATTTAATATTCATTTTTTTGTACTAAATAGTTATTAAGGTCTCGAATCATATGCATACCATGAGAATGTCGAAATTTATATCTGCTCAAAATATCTGTCATAGTTTTAATTTCAGTTTTATTCAAGCCAAACATAAACGATTTAATTAAGCCTGTGTTGTAGTTCTCATCAAATTTAGCAGCTAATTCTAACATAGAATTCTTTGAGGGTTGACATGTCTCTCTAGTAACTCTTTTTCTGCGTTTAGCTTTTGAAATTCTCGCTAAACGAATATTATTACTATTATCAATAAATTTATTAAAATTCGGGAAGATATAATGAATTCTCGGATTTTTGTTTAAAAGTTAATAAGGCACTTTCACCTTTCCATATAACATTCAAACCATAAGGATAATATGATCTAAATGAATCTATAAAAAAGTTTTGAACCATAATCTTTGTTTAATATTTGGCACTATTCTAAGTATATGTACAGTTATGTTATTGAATCCATGTTTATGAAAGTGTCCTATCTCAATCTTAGCCTGGTTTTTGTTGCAATCAAATTTCCTTGTATCAGACCTATGCTGGTTCAATCTAATATTGATAGTGTTAGAGGTCTGACCTATGTAAGCAAATTTACATATGTTGCATGTCATTTTGTAAACACAGTTAAAAGTCTTACAAAATATATAACCTGCATCCATATCCAACTGTTCCCCACTCATCATGCCACACGCCTTGCATCTTTTATCAGTGCAAGATCTAAATTTTAGTTTTAAAGCATGAATATCTCTGAAAAACCGAGTTTCTAATATGTTACCAAAATCATTATCTCTTTGATTTTCATCTATACTATCGGAAAAATGAATATTTCGTTTTGTTGTACGAGATAAATTCTTATATTTAGAGTTCCAAAAATTCGAGTTTTAAAAAATCTAAAAACGACAATGTTTAGATACAGAAGGGAAAGCAAAAAAAAATTCTGATTATGTATATATTATATATATATATATATATATATATATATATATATATATATATATATATATATATATATATATATATATATATATATATATATATATATATATATATATATATATATATATATATATATATATATATATATTGTTTCTCGAATAGTTGATATTATATTAGTATTTAGTAAAACAAAAGGAGCCGTGGGTAGCCTAGTGGTTAGAGCATCGGACTCCTGACCGGAAGGCCTGGGTTCGATGCCCGAAGCCACCAAATATCCTCCAAGTGCACGCGGAGTACGTGCTCGTTAAATCAGTTGATCCGAAATTTTGTGGGCTGAGGCACGATCGCGGGGGACTGGAGAATATTTCTCTCTCCTTCAGTTCTTGCAGTAGATGTGGAGGTGGAGATATGTGGTGTCGCCATCTATCGTCCCTTCGGGGAATTTCGCCGACCTAAATCGTACTGTCATCTTTATGGTGCTCAAGGCCAACGACAGGCGTACTTCTAGCCCCTTGCCAGGATGAATTTCGTGGGCCTCGATCTGACTACGTCAAACATGTGGCATTAGAAACAACAACAGTAAACTAAAAAAAAAAACTAAATATACACATATATTTATATGATCATATCGGTACGGATTCCCCTGTTTGTGCCTGTTATCAGAAAGTAATTTAAGGAAAATTAATAATGTCAGCTTCTTATTGAAAATATGATTATATACTTTTTAAAATACACTGCTGGCCATTAAAACTGCTACATCAGGAAGGAATGCCGATAAAAAATTGAGATTTATTGAACAAATATAATGTTCTAGAAATAACAAGAGATTAAATAAAAAAAAATTGGCTGCATAGATTCTGAGAAATCAGTACCCAGGACAACCACTCTGGCAATAAAAACAGCTCTTATAAGTCTGGGCATTGAGTCAAACAGAGATCGGATGTCATACACATGTACAGATGCCCATGCTGCTTCAACCTGATGTCACAGCTCATCTACCATAATGACGGGCGTTTAGTGACGAGCCAGTTGCTCGGCAACCATGGATCAGACATTTTGTATTAGCGAGAAATCTGGTGAACGTACAGGCTAGGATGACATCCGATCATTTTCCGTATCAAGGAAGGTCCGTACAATACTGTCAACAAGTGGTTAAGAGGCGACGTAGACGTGTGCCCAATAGCATCCGATACCGCCAGGTGATGGGCTAGTATGACGATGACGAATGTACACTGCCAATAAGCGTTCATCACGATGCCACCAAACACGGATGCGATCATCTTGAACTGTAATATAACCTGGATTCATCTGAAAAAATTACATCTTGCCATTCGTGCGTTCAGGAACGTTGAAAAGCATTTTGAGCAATTATTCAATTAAACACATTGTAGGTATCATTACCGGCGCCTGATTTGCCTGAATTCACTAAAAAGCTAATCATTTGCACACGACAGCACCTTCTTTATGTCGTTTAAATTTCACGTTTTGAGCATGTCGCCTTCTTCGTGTAACACTTTTAATGGCCAGTAGTGTATATTCTTTCACGTATAGTTTAAAATATTTAACTATTTTAGTGAACTTAAAAAACTAAATTATATACATTTATTTGATCATAATGGTACGGATTCCAATGTATGTGCTTGCTATAGGAAAGTAATTTAAGGAAAATAATAATATCAACTTCCTATTGAAAATACTGATATACTATTTAAAGTAATGCAGCACAAATATATATACATTTGTTATAATTCAAAACTATGTACACCCTGTAATAAACTTTGATTATGTGAAAAATTTTACCGTGAATTAAAGTAATAAAACCTAATATCATAAATAAAGAAATGCAATTTATTTTGAAAAGGTTTATTGTAGAAATAATTGTTGAAAAAGGTTTAATATTGTCTGAAATGCAATTTTTAGTATAAGTTCAGAGAGGCATAATTTAATACTTTTGTTTTAATCGTTCAGCTTTTAAAAGCTTTCCTCATAAAAAAGAAAAACAATACTGAGAAAAGGCGTAGTCATAAAATTGAGAGTGAGGACGTATACCTTCCGTTTGTCTTCCAAAAGAAATTTCACACTTTTCTTTGACATCTCATCAACATATTTCCTCTCTCGAGATTTCAACTAGAATAAATTTCTTGAAATTTCCCTAAAATTTGTCATACACCGTCTGCTTCTTCTATTTGGTCGGCGTTTGGGAATCTGAGTCTGAAAAGATGATGTTTTCTACTAGAAAAACTCAAATTGTAAATAGCTGGATCAAACTGCATACCATAATTCTCATTTGAAATGAAGACAAACGAGTTTTCAAAATAAAATAAAAGCATTTATTTATTTTTGCTTAAGAATCTTTTAAATTATTTCTCTAAATGTGGTTGGAAAATAAACTTATTTATCAGAAAAAAAATTAAATAGTTTTTACCTTTCAAAATAAGTTTTATTATATTGTATCTAAGTGTTTCATTGTATAAAATTTGCTCAGTACCCTGATAATTTGTTTTCGTAAGTAAAATTAGTCACACAAGAAATCGAGTCAAATTTTTTTAAGCCTAAATTACTACTTTTGTATAATCCAGCTTTACTTTAACTTTGGGGTGCACCCTCTAAAGAAGCGTGATAACTCTTCAAGGGGGAGGCTCGAGGTCATTAAAAAATAAAAAACAAAAGATTATTTAAAAAATTATTAAATTACTCGTAAACAAAATATATTCTGACATTATAAATAAAATAAACATTTACACTGGTTTAATAAACTTATAAATGTATCAGTACTGCAAGAAGTATTTTATAATTAGTTTAACAATACTAAGTTAAGTTATCCGACGTTTGGAACCATGATTTTAATAATATTTATGATATTTAATGTCACTTAGATTAGAAGATGCAAATAAAATTGTTTTAAGAATAGTATTACAATAAAAAAATTATTTAAGTACAATATTATGACAAAAAAATGAGCATAAAATGACCAATTTTAAAATATTCTCCTTTTGTGGAAAATGCTTCTATTATAATAATATTTTGCATGTGTATAGCCCAGACTTCTGTACAGAGGCTCAACTAGAATTTTTGAAATACATAACTTAGAAGTGAGTTTATCCATGTTTTACAACAGAGGGGAGAAATTTTAAGAAAAAAAATCTCCGCTAATTATTTCAATTGGTTGTAACTCTAAAAATAATGTGATTTTTTCAAAAAAAAATAGTTCAGACTTTTTGGAGAAGTCTTTACTTTATATAAGCTTAATATTATTACTTTAGAAGCAATTTTTTTATAAAAGGAGAATATTTTGAAAAAAGGTTATTGCAAGTTACATTTTTGACCAAATATAAATATTTGTTTTTTTGTCAAAATATCCTTAAAACAATTTCTTACATGTATTCTAATCTAAGTGACACTAAATATCATGAAAATTATCTATTAATGCGCTTTTTTAAAATCATACTTCCGAACGAAGTCGGATGCCTTCAGAAAAAGTTTTATAATTATCTGTTACCTCAAGGTCTCAGTTGTCACATATAAAATTATATAAAAAAATTAACACTTATCTTGATAACATGTAAGGTTTATAACTAATAGCAAAACTGCCTTTAAAAAGTTTCGTGATTCGCTTCCCTATACTACCCTTTTTCACGCAGGGGCGATTATGTGATGCATTGGGGGAGGAATAAATAAGCATATCTTCTTAAATAAGTAATTACTTTTCTAACTCACTGAAGGACCTTTTACAGCATTTCAAATCCTTCGGAATAATTTTATTGAAAGAAGTGCACAGGAAAGATCATTATTCGAAAATACGTATATATACGTTTGGGGCAATTAACACTTTGGCTGAACGAGACGTATATATTCGCCGGTGGTACTTAAGAGGTCAAAGTCATATTGTAGCTTTAGATTCTATGTATAGTATTAGTGAATTCAATACATTGTTGATGTATGGAGGGGGCGATGAAAATTATAAGATTGAATATTGGGTCGCAAAAACATTCAAAGTTTGAGAAGCACTGGTATATGTTAAATATTTGAATGCTCTAAGGTAAAAACCCAGAGTTATGATAATTTTAATGTTTGTCTTTATTCACATCCCCCAAAGGCAAATAAAACTTTATACTGATTTATCTCAGAAAGAGAAACAAATCACTAATTTACCTTCATTTACATAAAATGCTAAGGGTTATTTTCTATTGTGGGAAATGCAAAATGTGTGTT
This sequence comes from Trichonephila clavipes, assembly GCA_019973935.1. Lineage (NCBI taxonomy): Eukaryota > Metazoa > Arthropoda > Arachnida > Araneae > Nephilidae > Trichonephila > Trichonephila clavipes. Next base: position 12,360 of record BMAU01020583.1, read on the forward strand.
TGTTCTAACTATTGCTATTAAAAGGAAAATAAAAGTTGAAATGCATTTTTTTGTACCAAAGAAATATTTATTTTTGAATTTTTTTAAAAAAAAATACTTACATTTATATATTTTTTTAATTCAATATATATTCATAAGAATTCTATTTTGCGAATATCAGTCTTCTTAACAGGAAACCCAAACGAACTTTTGTGATTCATAATTTGGCGTACTTGTAAATCAAATTTCATATATGTACGTTAATTGTTGTAGGGGAGGGGGAGCAGCATTTTTAAAATCACTTCATGGATTTTTAAATTTTTCCTTAAAAAATTAATAGAGTGCCTTTTTGAGGTATTTTGAGGAAAAAACTGTGTTTTACATAATGCTTATACCTAAGGGGTAAATTAAAAATTTTGTGAAAAACATTGGATCATTTTTTTAATTATAAATCTTACCATGTTTCCTTAATAGGTAAGGAAGGTATTGTTGCTCAGTTCAAAAAATCAATTATAAATCCAATGAATTGAGTTGATTAATTATCCTCCGATAGCCACGTAAATCTCTCATATGGATAGTAAAAACTGCGTTTATTCGGTGGGTTCGAACATGTCCCTCCTTCTTCTATCTTTCTTTCGTCACTCGCTCTAGGATTCGGTGTCAAGGACAAGAGTGAATTCATCCTGCTTCAGGAAGCAGGGTCATTGAATCTGATAGATGCAGCACGTCCAATAACGTCAATTCTTAAGAATTTATCTTATTTTGTTAATTTTTATTTATTTTCTTGTAAAATATTGTAGTTTTCAGTTTCCTACAATAACAGAGTTCGAAGCAAGTATTTTGTAACTTTTGTCTGTTTTTTTTTTCCGTTGGGAAAGGAGATACATCTGAGGGAGGCTGCGCGAAAGGTCAGTGACTGTATTTTATTCAATCCTTAGTATAGCAGGAATAAATTTCCAAAATATTTATATGAGAATCAAAATCACTCTGATCCTTGGACACATATCTAAGAAAACTACATCACCAACTTTTGAAACAGCAGCTGCAAAGACGGTCTGAGTGCAACATTCATATGTGTCGTTTATTTTGACTAAGGATTGAAGAAATATCGGATATTGAACACCCCATTCAAGACAAAAACCAAGAGACACATCGCTAGAAACTTGGAAAATAAGATACTGTTTCCTCTTATTCGTACGTCAAGAAAAGAGTATAAAAATTTTGTAATGAATTATACGAAAACTCCATGTCCCTTGAACAATGTAAGGTGATTTGTGAAGACTTCAACAAGGCATCTTAAAATGAAAACAGTGGTGACACGGTGATAACTAGCCAACATCTTTTTGATACTTTTTCAAGTAAATATCTCAATATTTGATTCTATTTTAAATATTATTTTATGTCGAACAAACTTTAATATCAAATCTCACCAATAAAATGATTAAATCATCTTCAAACGTAAGTATGAGGTGATGCATCTGAGAGATGTCCCACGCTTATGAATGGAACTTTTTGGAGAGCGCCTAGCGGAGGTAAAATAAAAATTGAATTTCGCTTGAAAATTTTTTTCAACAAATATATAAAATATATATCTAAAGTAATGTTACTGAAAAAAACTGAAATCCAGTCAATTGTGTACATGACTCTGGTAATTAAAAGATTATTGGCCTTATAACTAGCTTTACAGACATTGTTTTCGAATATTTTAAGACGGTTATTAAATAATTAAACAAGAATTTCGTAATGGAAGTTCTATAATTTATATTGTTTTAAAGCAAAATTTAATCAAGAACAAAAACTAATTTTAAATCTTTACAGGGTAATGAATAAGAAATCATTTTTGTCTATTTACCCAATCAACATAAGAACGTAAACTAGCGTAAAACAAATTGATCATGAATTTATTTCAATGAATCCTTTAATAAATAAAATGATGTGATAGTGTTTTTTGGTACACGTGATTTTAATTAGATCCGCCATCTGTGTTGAAAACAGTAAGACATAAATAACGATGTAAATTAAATAATGCTATTAAATGGATTTGATTTTAATTTAGAATACTATTCTGTACTGTGTAAAGTCTAGATTGAGTCTAAAGAGATTAAATAATTCAGAACAAAACATAATTAGTACGACAAAGGAAAAAATTTGAACCGTAAAGTAAAATAAAACAATTTGAGTATGATTTACGTATTTAAAGAATAAAAATGCATCAAACAATACTCTAGTTTTAGGTATTTTATATTAGTTCTTTCATGTTACATCTTATCCAATTAAAATATTAAATCATGTACTAGGTGTGTAAAGGAATATATTGTATAAGAATCATACATTTAATCTGCTAAATTGTATGTTTTTAAACTGTTCTGTTGGGAGCTTACAATTCCAGTTAATTCATGAAACACAAAAAAAAAAAAAGCAAAATGTTTGAAAATATGAAAAAAAAAACAGTATGGATCTAATTTCTTGACTACAAATTAAAAATGAAACCATTTAAAACTATTTTTCTCTTCTCTCTCATTATATGCATTATGGTTACTATTTTTTAGTTTTTCAATTCCTACACTATTAGCTCATAATCTCTATATATTTAATAATTAATTATTTTGTTTGTTAATTTTTTTATCTTGGTGGAATTTTTAATCGTTAATACAATACATTTTAAAGCGTTCAATTGAGCTGAAATTTTATATACATGAATATTTTAGATGACAATACAATAATTTAATTATAATTAATAAAAACTAATTGATTAAAACTAATTATTTAAAGAATCATAAATACAACCACGTTGGCATAATTTTTGGTGATTCAGCGAACCATTTGGTAACTTGTGTCAAATTTTGAAAAGGTTTTTTTCCCTCACGTTATAAAGCATTCAGTTGAACTGAAATTTTATTTACACGATTGTTTTGGATGGTAATACGATACTTTAATGATAATTAATAAAAAATAATTACCACTTAATGTTGTGATTCTCTCATATGTATATGCATATTTATATTAATTGTAACTATTTAATAAAAAGTAGCTAAAATAACATTTTTCTTTGTTGATCTAAGTAGGAATTGACAATTGACTTATTTTTTTTTATATTACTTGTTTCGATTAAACTCTTGATAAGGAATTCATTTATAATTTACACATTCTTCTTAATGTAATTATTATTTTTATTGTAATATAAAATAACTTTTAATTTGCATACTAATTTACACATAATCTCCTTCTTTGGAAACTCGAAAGAATATTTGTTATAGCTTTGTATGTTTAAAATGCGGTATTTGTCTTTAACACTGATGTTACGCATTTATTATGTGGCCGCGGTAGCCGAGTGGTATAGGTATCGGACCGTGGCTTGCCTTGTCACGAGTTCGAGCCCAATGCCACTAAAGACCCGCCGTGTAGGACAGCGATGCACGTTAAATCTGTCGAGAGCTGAAACGTACTCCCGTTGGTGTGGTGTGGTAGTTAGGAGAGGAGGGTGCCAGCTCAGGTGTCGTCCACGTCACTTGACCGTGGTTCAAAATTACGTGGTCCGTCACCAAAAGCCCTCGTGTTGCTAAACAGTGCGACGTTAATAATAAATCATCATCATTACACATTTATTATTTTTTAACAGTTATTTGTATAGGTATTTTTAGAGGCTATATTTCTAGAGGTTGAATATCAACCAGTTAATTACATAGTTAAATTTTGTTCTCTAACGTTTAGGGCAGATTCTGCATTTTAATTCTTTTAATGTCTGGTCGTTACTGTTGCCATGTAGTGTGCATTATTATTTTTGGATATTCTGGCTATTTGTTTGATAATTTTTAAGAGGCTGATTGTTAGAAAAAGAAGTTATTCTTCAGGATGGAATTTTTTATCTATGTTTTTTTTTTTCCCATCCCCGCGCTTTTCAGTGTCTACTGTTAGTTCATAATCTCTCTCTATATATATGTTGTTCAAATTTTCAATCGTTAATAAATTAAATTTTAAAGATCTCACGATTATATACACGATCATTTTGAATAACAATACGGCTATTTAATTATTTTTAATAAAAATTAATTGGCTAAAACTAATTCTTCAACGAATTATAGATACAGCCCCATTGACATCCTTTTTTGGCGACTTAGCGATCTTTTTGGCGACATGTGTCAAAACATTAAAATTTTTTTCTCACATTTTAAAGCGCTCATTTGATCTGAAATATTCTATACACGATTGTTTTGGGTGACAATACGATGATAAAATTATAACTAATTCAAATTAATTGATTTAAACAAATTATTTAAAGAATTACTGATGTAGTTACGTTGGCTTCATTTTTAGTGACTTGGGTCCAAACTTTTAAACATTTTTTTCTCAGGCTTTAAAGGATTCAGTTAAACTGAAATTTTATATTCAAGATTGTTTTGGATGACAATAGATTCTTTAATAATAATTAATAATCAATAATTGTCACTTAATATTGTGAATCTGTCAAATGTATATGCAAATATTTCTATTAATTGTAATTATTTAATAAAAAGTAGCAAAATAATATGTTTCTTTGTTGACCTAAGTAGAAATTGACTTTTTTTATATTGCTTGTTTCATTGATGGACACAACCATGTTTGGTAGGGCAATGACTACAAGATAGCGTATTGTTTACCTGCAGAGAAGTGCAGATATTTGAGGTTCGGAAAGTTCAAAGGAAAAAGGAAATTTTAAACCCCCCTGACGGAAAATAAAAGAGTTCACTCTAGTGATGCGTGCCAAGTTAAGTGATGTCAAGCGTTTATGTGTTTTAGAATACCAAATAGTGCTGAGAGAGCAAATATGAAACTTCTGGGTTAGATTTTGAACTCAGCCCGTTTCTTACGAGACTATTATTGTCGGTTAAATTATCGACTTCTCATCCTTTTTAGGTTAATTAAGCATATTATACTTGTATTTTACTTTTAGGAATCAGTATTTTGCATTTATAAATAAACCTAAATACTTATTAAATTAAACTTAAGTTAATTCTAATGAATTTAATGTAAAATATATTCAAAATTTTATTTATGTAAAATATCGTTAAAGAAAACAGTCGTTTAATAAATTATACTTTGTGAAATTTTTAGATTAATAACTATGTATATATATATTTTACATGGGACTGGCAAAATACATTTTAAATGCGATCAAGTTGGACACAATTCATCTTATAAAACCTCGATTTGAGTTGAATCTTTATCTTAGCTGATTTTTCCGAAGCTTATTTTCATTTCAGATGATTTTTCCAAAGCAAAAACTTTATGTATATTATGTATATGTAAAACGAATTTTGTGCAAATAGTGTAAATAATTTGTATTTGAGTGTTTAATGCATTTATATCGCTCTATGTTATACTTATTTCATGTTAAAATTGTACTATTCACAAGCAATGCCGCCCCTTACGTTATAATTGCGATTCAATAAGAACTTGGCGAAATTTTGGTGGTAGAGCCAAGTTGGCATCATTTTTGGAGACCAAGTTGGTGACTTTGGCGAGCATTTTGGCGTAATTGGCGACACTGTTGGTGAGTTCTGAACCCTCTGGAACCTTCGAGAAAGTAGTAGATCTTTCCACTAGTGTCACGTTCACGAGCGGTTATATTTCTAGAAGTTTCTGTCGCGCATATAAAAAGGATGCTCGCCGGTACGGCGAAGAGTCTTGATTCAGCCAGCGAGTAGTAAGGATTGTTTTGACAATCGATTTGCTCGGTTGTGCTTGTGAATAATCTTTACTTACATGTATTTTTAAACAATGTTATTGTGTTTGATTGCTGTTGAAGGTGTGAAGACCTTCAGATATTTACCCTGTGAATATTGCCGATGAATCCTGTATTGAAAGGATTGGATTTTCGATAATAAATTTGCATCGCTCTTAAAGAACTGATTATTTTTTTCTTTGTGATTGTTTTTGCATAAAATCCTCGAACCTTCGGATCTACGTAAGAATATTTTTAACGTAGGACGTACAAAATACATTTTAAATGCGATGAAGATGGACACAATTTATCTTATAAAAACACGATTTGAATTGAATCTTTATCTTAACTGATATTTCCGAAGCTTGTTTTCGTTTCAGATGATTTTTACAAAGCAAAAACTTTATGTATACTGATTGTAGAACGTTTAATTTATAATTATCTACTTTTGACTCAAAATGTTTAAAGTACAAAAATAAATCGTTACTGGAAAATGTATTGAATAGAAAACAGTTGTTACTAAAGTATAGACAAAAAGGGAAAAAAATCTTCTCAAATAAACTCCAAATCACAGCCGTGTGTATGGTACATTATGGTAATAATAATAAAATGTAAGAAAAAAATATCTTTAACTCTAATAAAACCTAATTACGAGAACTCCGTTTTCGAGTAAATTGATTCTGAATTTTTTTATCATGTTAAACAGTTGATTGTGAACGGAAACAAAAACAAAACAAAACAAAACTGCATATTTATCCAATCGTAGAACTAGTTCCCTTAAATTCTAACGAATCTTTCTTTCCTTTATTTTCTAACTTTCTATTGTTGATGTTTCTGACTCATTTATTGGTTCGATTATTTCTCGGACTATATTTCTCCTTGAAAACCTGCTTCAACGATTTCCTAGGGTAAGTGTCACTTGTGATTTTGTTTTTTTTTTATTTCTTTCCTAAAAAGAATATTATCCAAAAGAAGTTCACTCTTAATGATGGCTCAAAAGTTCAAACTTTTTTTTAATCCGACATCATATTGCTTTGATACAAAACTTTTTGAATGGAATTTTTAATTTTTTTTACACATTTAAGTCCCGGAATCTTATTTCAATTTATTTATTTAATGAGATTTCTCTGGAATTATGCAGTAGTTTCTAAATTCAAAACATATATTTTCAACAAAGATCACATGACGAAGAAATGACTTTTTTTTTTACTTTCTAGCATTTTTATCTTTCTATTCGATTTTTTGAATCAAAGTTGACAGAACCGGAATACCAACAGAGACTCACGGAATTATTTGCAAAAGATTTTAACTGTTTAAAAAATTTAGGTAGGTAACTCTTTCTTTTTATGTAATATTCTGGTTTCACTCGCGTGAAAAAAAACGAGCGACAGCTTTCGCGCTGGGTATCTCATACCCAAGAAATGTTACATTCTGTTTTTACCATAAAATTTGCATATAAAAGTGAAAAAGAAAGAAAATAGGATGTACAATTTTAAACAGATATTTAGAATTCTCTTTAAATCTAATTTGTACATTTTCTGAAGATACATGTGCCATGATCCCCATACATATTATGTCTTTTACACTTTTCACACGTAGATTTAGTTTTTCTTTTTTTTATTAGGGCATTTAGCACACCTTTTATACATTCCCTTAACATTTTTATAGTTGGCCCATTGTCTCCACTGGGTCCTAATTTGTCTTTTAAATTTCGAGAAAGCGTTGGTTGATGTCTCCTACATCAGCGATCTGAAACCCCCGGCCCGTGGATCAAATGGTGCCGTGCCTCCTAAAGAACATTAAACTATTGCCATTTTATTTAAAGTGGTGCATTTCTCTCGGATTTGCGCAAATTGTCCATGGAAATCACTTTTATTCATTTTTGGTGTGCCTATATTTTATTCTGAAGGCATATTTAAAAGTAACTAAATTAAATTTGTTTTATCAAAACAATATAAAATATAAACAATCAACCTGTCCCACTTTTAGCAGGCCGCGGTAAAATTATCAAACGTTGACCGGTCCGCAGCGATAAAAAGTTGCGGGGCACTATCCAGCATTCTTTAAATTCTTAAGTTAGTTGAAATCCCAAGCATTTCAAAAATGAGTGTCTGCTTCGATATTGAGTAGGGGGTTTTGAGTGCTCGACAAAATAATTTGCGCATTCATCGCAGCAACATTCAACAATGCAAATAATATTGGCATATGTCAACGAATGTTTTTTCTAGTCATTGAATATGTTGCGGCCATTTACGAATTATAAAAAGTTATACACAGCAGAATCTTTCTTCATCAGAACATAATGTACCTAATACGATTTTCAAATATCGCATTATTTCATAATAGCTACAATAACACACCATCTCTAAAATAATGATTTTAATGCATACTCACGTATTGAGGAATGTAACACAAATTCACGCGCAGGGCGTGACACACCCGAGGTAGTTGTATTCAAAGTTCTATTTTAATAATTCGCCGACAGGCTAGAACTCCTTCAATGTTACGATCTTAAAGTAGGCTACACGAGGAATCATCCATATTTTCCAATAAAGATTTGGAATAAACACTCATAAAAGTTAGGAGATGAATATGAAAGATCCTGCGCTGGAACTGCCAGCATATTCTATTTAAATACTTAACAATATTTCTTTACTGTATTAGCTACTTTAGCAATAGAAATAATTCATTTTGAGAAAGGACTTACGTTGTTGATTTTATTTTTTTTTTATAAAATACGTATATGTGTAAGTTAAGTTACTTTTATTTCGATGAAGTACAAGACAAAAAAGTCAAAGAGAATATGACTAAATATCACAAATTTGAAGAGGCCTGAATTAATCTTTCAGTACATTTACAGTTTTATTATGAGTTCGATGACTTAAATATATACGTGTAGTAACAAATATATATATATATATATATATATATATATATATATATATATACTGCTCAAAATAATTAAAGGATATTGTGGTTTTAGGTGGATCTTGTGGCTGGGAAACTCTTTAGCTGATTGATACATGGTCGACAGCCGTAGTAGGTTATATGAGAATAAATTGCACATGTGTTTGGCAGAAAAAAATGCATTTTATTGCTCATTTATGTACAAAAGGAAAAAAAAACACAATTTGTGCAAATGAGAAAAAAAGAATAAGAAAAGGTGTTTTCTTCAAAGGAAGTCATTTTCAGTAGGGGGAATGTTTTCCACGGACGGCCAGCAACATTGAGCACCTTTGAGGCATGGAGTCAATGAGGCTATTAATCACGAGTTGGGGTATTCTGTCTCACTCTTCCAGAAGAGCTCTTTCCAGTTCTTGGAGAGTTTGTGGGGATGGTTGGTGGCCAGCGATTCGTCTTCCTAGAGCGTCCCAAACGTGCTCTATTGGATTCATGTCTGGAGAACACGCTGGCTATTCCATTCGTTAGATTCCTTCCTCGAGTTAGCACGATGTGGCCTGCTGTTATCGTCGATTAAAATAAAGTAATCTCCGATTGCTGCTGCGTAAGTGACTACAATAGGTCTGAGGATCTCATCCCTATATCGGCGAGCAGTCAGAGGTCCATCTCGAATGATGTAGAGGTCTGTGCGCCCGTCAATGGAGATGCTACCATGCACCAACACTCTTCCACCGCCAAATCTGACACTTTCGTGAACGAACGCAGTATTATTCCTACTGCCACGGTCCCTCCACATGAAAATACGCCTATTATCCGGATGAACAGAAAAATGGGACTCGTCAGAAAAAGAACATTGCTCCAATCATTTCTCCTCCAGTTCACATGCTCTGTTGCTCACTCCCTGCAGTCGCGACGATGCCTTGATGTTAGTCTAACACATACCAGCGGTCGGAGAGCATACAGACCTACACCATGGAGCCGGTTTCGGACAGTCTGAGTTGGAACCGTGGTGCCAGTAGCCAAGCGAAGGTGTTGTTGGAGAAGAGTAGCGTTCATATTTCGGTGTCTCTGAGCCGTTAACACTAAATAACGATTTTCATTGGTCGTTGTTACCCATCTACGACCTTGTCCTGGTCTTTGGCCTGCACTTTCAGTCTCCAAAAAACGGTTCCAGATCCTGGAAATCACACTTTGTGTAACTCAAATGGTTCGATTTAACTCGGTTTGAGTTTGGCCTTCTTCTAACCTACCAACAACTCTCCAAGCTTCTTAATCGGTTAAATGACTTCACTGAGACACCGTACTCATCGAAACAAAGCAGTCACTGAATGCCGATAATCCTTGTCTTCTTTTCAGTTGAAAGTCAAATTTCATTCGCTGCCGCTGAAGCGACGTTTTTGACGTCGAACTCAAAATTAGCATACTCCACAGTTTGAAAATGAGAAAAATTTGTATTTGTGATTCTCTTCATCCATTTTCTCAAAAAAAAATTTCGCTTATATCTTTATTTTATATAAAATTTACAATATCCTTTAATTGTTTTGAGCAGTGTATATGTTAAGTGATATATATATATATATGTATGTGTGTGTGTGTATCACTGAACTAAATTAAAAGTAATATTATTAAAAATTAATTTTACTTGCTTGTAAGGCATTCGTCCGTGGGTGATGCCTTACCTCTAAGTCTCGTGACTTAGAGGTGTGGGAGTGAATGAATCACCAGGCATTGCCATAATCTTAATATCTCTTTATTAAGATTTTAACATAAACACTATACAATGACAATATTTATATTTAAACTTAGAGGATCTAAAATAACGAAACACACAATACGTATTATCAAATAAGCGGGATCCTGTCCACTATAATTACTTTACCACTTACTCATAACCTCTGTTTATACACAGTTTCTAATATTTAGTAGATCAGTCACACCTCAACATCCTAGGTAGCAGCAACACTCTCGAATCATTAATGTCTTTTCTCTTTATCACGCGTGGAATGCTATCCACCTTTTCTTGAACATTGGAATATCGGCTGGCTTCAGCTTACGCGTTTAAACTCAGACTAGCATAATCACTTCCTAAAAGGCCACACCGCTTACGCTAAACTTCTGCTATTTAAAAGGTTCCTAATTTGCATCATCACGCTTCGCTTCTGGATTTGGATAAAAAGAATTTGCCTTTTTTGGCCCTAGCTATCCCAAGAGAAAAACTAATAGAAATCGCGATAAGCCCGTCACAATCCCCTCCAAGAAGCAAAACGTGATTTATTCGAGGGTCTTAATGCCCTTAAGAATTTACGTGCATTAATTCTATCTATCCCAATTTATCTCAAATTTTATCTTTCAAAATTAGCCTCAAGTTTTTACTCCTTCATCAATCCTCTTAAATTTTAAATTTCAATAGTCAACCAGAAGTGCGCTTCATCGCTAAACAAAATTCGCTTATGAAAATCGGGAACAACGGCAATCTCGTTTTGGGCCCATTCGACGAATCTACGCCTTGCTTGATGATCGTTTTGATGAATTGCCAAACCAAACTGAGAATAAATCACTTGACAGCTGTTAAATTGGTCGCCATCTTGGAAAGTAACGCCCCCTTAAACTTCTATACCTGGAAAAAAACACTCTTATACATATATATATATATATATATATATATATATATATATATATATATATATATATATATATATATATATATATATATATATATATATATAATACAATTACAAACATTTTTCAATAATCACTTAAAACAAACAACCCAAAAAAAATAATCGTATCTCAGCGAAGTCATGCAAAGCAGTAAACAATCTACTTATACAGTTGTTTTCCCCTAAAAAAAAACTGAAATATTTTACTAGTACAAAAGTTCATTTTTCTGTCTTCTAGAAAAATGCACCCATTGCAGTGTCATTTTTTGCCTTTCTAAAAAAACGTTAAGTCGCAAAATGGCTTGAGTGTTGCAATAATTCTCCTGATTGCCCGTCAGAAAAAATATATAATGAAGCCATACGCAACTAGATGTTTATGTCTTGTAGTTGACGTCTTCTACTAGGACTTCAGGGGGGTGGGATTTTTGACTAATTGCTCCTCCTGTCCTCTCCTGACAATGTTGGTGCTGACATCTTCAGCTTCTGGTATTCCTGCTGCCTGACCTTCTTTGCTCCTTTGCGTAGGGGGCTGTACTGCTGTTTCTTTCCGCTTCTTCTGGATTGAACTGGTTCTCCTTGTTGTGTCCTCGTCTCATTGCCTGGTCGTTCTCCACCTTTGCACCTCCTCTTGGTCGCAAGTGTAGCCACTGGTACTTAGCATCATTGTTTCCTTTGTTCGGAATCTTTTTCTAAAGTTGGGTAAATCGTTACTATTGGTCAAAGTTAATGTTCTTTTATCAACTTTATGTCATGTACCTCTTCTATACTTCCTCTCTGGTCCTCCAGACCCAGACTTCAAAGATCTATTATTTGTGAGAATTTCCTTTCTACTCTTTTTAACCTTTCTATTTGGTTCTGACCAAGATCTAGGCGTTGGTCTGAGAAGTGGTATCTGCGATTACTGACAATACTCGTGTGCCTCTCACCCTGGTCCTTCTTAAGACCTGTTCCTTTTTTCTCTAACTCATGCCTTTCACCTGACCCATTCTTTCTACTATGCCGCAACTCATTTGATCTAGGCTGCATACCTTCAAAATTATTCGTTTGAACTAGTGTTATCAGAACTACTAGTCTTAATCTCCTTCTCACCACTTTTCCTATGATGATATAGTCTAACTTGATCTACATTGACTGTTATTATTTTCCCGATCTCCAAACCAAAAAAAATACCCTGTTTTACCTCAAACACTCTATAAAGACCATCAAAAATTGGTTTAAACTTCACTACGATCTTTTGTGCTGCTGAACTTAAAGGATAAGTTTTCACCATGACCCAATCATTAACCTTAATCTGAACATCTCGCCTCCGTCTATCATAATATTTAGCCCACTTTTTGTTTTTAGCCTTAGTGTTTTGTCTAGTTTCCTCAAATAATTTCTCAATATCTCCTACAGTAAACCGAATTCCGTCAAATACTATCACTAATTTTTGAAATGTGGTAATCAATTTTCGTCCGAAAAATAATTCTGCAGGGGTTTTTCTCGTCGTTTCATTTACTGCCGTTCGAATAGCGTGTACGCAAACTCACGTAAGAACTGGTTCCTTGTGTATTATGTTGATCATTCACATAATTTGCAATCATTTGCTCAAGATCGCGATTCACGCGCTCGGTTCTATTCTCCTGATGTCTACATACAACAGTTTTCACATGTCTTATGCCTAATCTGTTACTTAAATGTTCAAAAATATCGGATATAAATTAAGGACCGTCATCACTTATTAATTTTACTGGAGCTCCAAAATGCGATATATAATTATCAAATAAAGTATCAACTATTATTCGAGCTGAGACCTTTTTAAGGGATATGACCTTTGCCCATTTACTAAAGTGATCCGTAATTACTAAAACATATCGGCTATGTCTCCCTCGCGACGCAGGGTACGGACCTAACAAATCTAACATAACTATTTCGTTTGGATAATTTGATACTTTAGGAACAAAGCGACCTGCTGGTAACGCGTTTTTATAATTGTTAACCTGACACATGTGGCATGTAGAGACATATTCTTCAATAAATTTTCTCATTTTCGGAAAATAACAAACGTCCCTTATTTTATTGTAAGTTTTAAAGCGTTCTAAAAGACCTGTTATAGGCTTGTCGTGAAATGTCCTCATTATCTCATTTATTAAAGACTTTGGAATGTATGCTCGCATTTCACCTAACGTCGTTGCGTATTTCGCATAAAACTAACAATCCCTCAATTATCCAAAAATCGCGAGATCAATTATCACATATTGTCGCATTAACCGAGCTATCTTCTGGGTTTCCAGATATCTATAGATATGACCTACTTCCGGGTCCTTTCTTTGCTCTTCAATTAACTGTCCACGCGACGAAAGTACTAAATGTATCATTACTGCGCAATTAACCTGTTCTACGATTCTTTCGACTGGGATCCTCGATAAAACGTCAGCCACCGCATTCTGAGTTTCAGGGCGGTGTTCCCATTCTATATTAAATTCCGCTAATTTTAGAACCCACCTTATCTTCCTACTATACACATTTTTATCATTTGTTAAACGCGTCAATGCAGCATGTTCAATTATAACTTTTACTGGCAGTGAACCTAAATACGTTCTAAATTTAATCAGAGCCAAAAATTCTACCACTAAACACTCTCTTTCCGTTACTGTATAATTTCTCTCTTCACTACTATGCATGCAGGAGGCATATACCACTGGCCTCTGTTCCTGATTAAGAACCGCGCCTATGCCCATTGAACTGGCATCCGTAAACAACTCAAATGGCTTCAACAACTCAAACTTCAAATGCACATCTTCATTTTTTCGCTGCAAGGTCTCTGGCTATCTTGAGCAGTAGTAATTGAGTTGGACATCACTCTGATTATTATCCGTACCACTCCATAGGTGTCTCTAACGCAGAAAATGCGTCAACATTTGATAAACCCTTGATACTTTCGTTGTTTTCCTGTCCTTGTCTTCATCCGTCTCATCGTAGACACGGTCGGATTATTCTTGCACGGAAGTCACAATCTTGTCATCATTTAGTATTTGAAATCCATAATCTTCTGCATCGCATTTCATCCAGGTTTCTACATCTCCTTCATTGCATTCTTGAAATCTTGTGATCGATTGACAAAGTCTGTAATCTGGTCTCTCCATGTGGTCAACATTGAAGTCTTTTAGGCCTTTTCTAAATCTGGCCACAGCTTATTCCATGCATTTTTGAAGTTCTGTCTTTTGACAGAGTCTCCTTACTGTTAGAAAATTGATTCATATACAGTACATGTAATTGACAAAAAAACTGGTCCGTATATTTGACGCTCCGGATTATAAACGCTCGGATAAACGACGTTCTATTGTATATGATTTCAATTAATATTTTCTGTGAATGGTCAGAATACGTAGATGATAAAAAATTGCATCATCTTATTTTGAAAAACGCAAACGCGCGCGTGACAATTTCTTAGGAGATCAACTTGGGGTTAACAATACATCCCCCTTAGATGGATGGATTGAAAATTAATTTGACGCAAAACCTTGGAGGACTTAAGACCATTATAAATTAAATAAAATCTCCTCTAGAACAAATTTAAGTGGTCAGATATTATATTTAAAATTTCCTAAAATAAGTACGTTGTAAGAAATGACACTTATAATTAAATACTTCACTATTCTTAACTAAACAATATATGCAATTAAGGCAATGTACTGAAGTGGACATGAATACACTTATATTTCCTTTACAGATATATGATTAAAAACCCCAATGAATAATGAAAATGATAATTAGTTTCTGAGTTATTGAATAGTTTGAAAAGATTCAATGCAAATATTTCAAAATTATTCTATTTAGTTTAATTTATATGACAGTGCATATTATCTTAATAGAAATTTTTCTCATTCATAAAAATGAACGTTCATAATATTTTCTTCGGGTAAACTGGGAATTTAAAAGTAAATAAAGGTTTGCTTTAATAATAAGTAACAATAAGCTGCAAAAGCAGAAGTATCTTATTTCTGGGTTGATTTTTAGTCCTCATATTTCGACTCGATTATGTATAAATTTTGTTAACACTATGGAAATATTTAGAATAGGTATTATTATTAAACTTTTAATGTTATTAAACAATGCAAATGTTTAACTTATTCAAAAATTAATATTTATTACATTTATAAACATAATTTTTCTTTAGAATCATATTTTAAAAAAATAACTACACCTTTACTCAGAATGTGGCATGCGTTTTAATTATTTTATCACAGGTATTTCTAAGTAGTAGTGAAATCTTTATTACATTCATAACAAAATTTCAATAAAAAAATTTAAAAGAAAACATTAACTATGGAAACAAATTTTTCACAAAAAAATCATTATATAGATGACTAAATGTTTGAATTAAATCTATTTACGTCGCCCATCTGGAATAGTGGTTAGATACGCTGACTATATATACTGTGCCGCTGGGCATGTGTTCGAATCCCAAAAAAGGTATGGATGTTTGTAAATGTATAGTGCCTTTGCGTCATGGGGGTAATCTAAATAGCCATCCAGCAGCAAGACCTCTCATGGGATTGGTGGAAGAGGCATAAAATTATGAGACCCCTGACCTCACCACGGTGTTCTCTCTCAAAATTGGGGTGGAACCAAGCTTGATCTTACAGTCATTTGTATGGCGCTAAAGGCTACGGCCAGCGACAGTCGTACATCTAGCCTCTTTCCTTGATGTATTTCGGGGGTCTGGATTTGACGCTGTCGAAATCAGGTAGCATAAGAAGCATTAACAAATCTAATTACATTTAAATGAAATACTTACACAAAAATTATAACGTATATTACATCAAATGAATATCATACTTTTTTTTATGTACGCGATTTAAATGAAAATTTAATTAAATGGATTACTTACTCTGATTTCGAATATAAAAATTAAAACAAACGGTTTTTGTCCCACACAACATGTCCAAAGTTCAAACCCCGGGATGGAAAATGTTTACTCACCGTTTCATCACTTCAGTTGGTCGATAAATGAGTATCAAGCTTGCTAGGAAACCTAACAAACCTAATTAGCCATCCAGCAGCAAGACCTCTCGTGGGATTGGTGGAAGAGGCATAAAATTATGAGACCCCTGGCCTCACCACGGTGTTCTCTCTCAAAATTGGGGTGGAACCAAGTTTGATCTTACTGTCACTTGTATGGCACTAAAGGCTACGGCCAGCCACAGTCGTACATCTAGCCTCTTTCCTTGATGTATTTCGGGGGTCTGGATTTGACGCTGTCGAAATCAGGTAGCATAAGAAGCATTAACAAATCTAATTACATTTAAATGAAATACTTACACAAAAATTATTACGTATATTACATCAAATGAATATTATACTTTTATGTACGCGATTTAAATGAAAATTTAATTAAATGGATTACTCTTACTCTGATTTCGAATATAAAAATTAAAACAAACGGTTTTTGTCCCACACAACATGTCCAAAGTTCAAACCCCGGGCTGGGAAATGTTTACTCACCGTTTCATCACTTCAGTTGGTCGATAAATGAGTATCAAGCTTGCTAGGAAACCTAACACTGGGGTTTTTACGTCAGACTGACCCCCTGACCGAAATATCTGCACATACATCTCAGGACCCAAGTCCGCGTTATATTGAGTTGGGTACCTTAGGCCTTGGCCCTCAAGGGCTGTTACGCCACTAAGTTATATATATATATATATATATATATATATATATATATATATATATATATATATATATATATATATATATATATATATATATATATATATATAATGTTTCTCTCAGTGTGTTCTATTTGTAATAGTAGCGTTCTCCTATATATATTGCAATTAGCATAAAAATGATTTGTTTTATCCTAATGGCACATGATGTAGGATAACACTACTGTTTAATTAGCGTTTTTTGGGGGTGATGTGAAAATCCCGTTGCATATTTCAAAGAACCGTTTTAAAGCTGTTTGTGGTAAAATTTAGATATGCGTGTGGTGGTGTGAGATATCTGTATAAACCACTAATAACCTCCACACTTTGACTATCGTTTTGGCAGGGTGTCTAAGATACTCGTTTTCGGATCGGAAGGTACCGAGTTCTAATCTTACTTCATTGGTGACCCTGCCCGTACAAAGGAACCGCAACCTTCGCGCGAAGCATTCGTGGTACTATCTATGCACCGCAGATGCAACTAATCCGTCAGACACATCACGACATTAAGCGGTCACACACATGATGATGCAACGAAGTCGTCACACAAACGACGCAACCCACAAAATCATCGCACTCAAAGTGGCGTAACTTCTCACACGTTCGCCACGAATATGGTATCGTTTGTTTGCCTATTTGCCAAATCACTGGTAAGTGCATAGTGTGGCGGTGTGATATCGATATAAACGAGTTCCAGCCTACACGCCATGATGATCGTTTTGGCGTGGTGGCTAAGATACTCATTTTAAGAACGGAAGGTACCCGGACCGAATCTTCCTTCATGTGGAAAATGAAATATTTAAGTACCACCTCAGGTAATATGCCATGCATAGGGATTGTTTTAAAATGCAGATCCTTCACTATTTTTTTAGCTTTTTAACCCAGTGGCTCCTAAACTTACTGAGTCCATGGATGTCTTTTTTTTTTACCAAAAATGGTGGCATGAACTCATAAGTGTGTAAGGATCTTGCCTCCACGCCTAAAGATGTGGGAGAAAGGGAAGGAAGACTAGAAACTTTCAAAATCCCTTTGCTTATTTGTACCACAACCCACAACACAATTTCGATCAATCAAAGTTGAGATTCTCCCAATTTAAGAAATATGAAGATAATTAGTGGGGTACGCGAGACATGTGAAGACTTTAATTATCAGTAACACTTACTTCAATTGAAGTACTTTGCCTACCTAGCTATATAATCTATATTCAATCTCAAGCGGCAAATCGTCTCTTTATTTATTAGAATTATCAAATACTAAATATCTGCGTTTCACTTTAAATTTGATGAATCACTGCTCCGCTAGCAGCCTACTATATATCTCTCTATCTAACTTAAGGTATCCGACTACCCTAAAACCAAGATTTTTTTCAAAAATCGGCAAAATTTTATGATTTTATTTTATAGACCATTTTATTAACTTAATAACAATACCAAGTACTTTATTTTCCCTCCACTGGAACAAAAACTACAAGCGTTTTAGTAAAAGCACAAATTCCATAACTTTACACAAGATGTCAAACTTTTGAAATGCGTTTTACGCGAAACGTGTTTTTTTCGAAAAACTCCAACGGGGACCGCGATTGCTCAAAAGGTTTTGAAAATAATTAGCTGAAATTTTTGCTTATGTTCTGCATAACAGTAGAAGTGTTTTTGATCTTCAAATTTATCAATAACTGTTTTATTTCAAAATTTGCAGCTCTTTGTGTGAATATAGTCAATGTTTTTTTAAGCAATTTCGTATAATGACTTAGATAAAGTGCTCTAGTTTTTTTAAAAATTAAAATATTTCTTATCGTGAGGATCACTTCAAACAGGAATAACAAAGTAACACATCAAAATTGAAAAATTGAGAATTTGTTCATAAAATCTTTGTAGAGAGCGGGCCCCGTTTTATGCAATTTTTCGTACATTTTTTAGTTTTTCCCATTTTAATAATAATAATTTTTTTCTTTTACCAATTTTAGGATTTTTCCTTAAAATATACTATATAAATATAAAATCACAAAAAAGATCTCCATATTTCCTTTTTTCAAAAAAAAAAAAGTTGTCGCAAGTAGTCGGATACCTTAAAAGTCTAGACCTTATATAGTAGTCTTAATTTGCATGTTCATGTTTTCTTCTTCAGAGGAAGCGTTGTAATAAAATAGTTCTTAAGGACCAAACATTCCTCAAGAGGTGTTTTACTGAGAAGGTCACGAAGAGAGCCGCCGCAAGTGAAGTAATTGTACTTCAATGCTTTATAGTGAAATTATAAAAGTATTTTTAAAACCCTGAATTTCTAATGCTGGCGTAAAAATAAAATATAAATACAAATTTGGGGTATCTTATGGTAGTATTTCTTAATACTAATTATAACTTTTGTATTAAAATGTGGAAGCACATCCCCCCTTCCTAATGAGATGGGTGAACCACTAAGAGAGAGAGATGACTATCTAAATATTTGTCTAAATATTTAGCACTCACTTAACATATAGGGATCATGGACAAAATAAAAAAAATGTTAACTATTTGTACAACTCTTTAATAACGTCATATTTGAGAGATTATGTTCCCATTTAAACCTACATAGTAGACTGCCGCATCCAGAATTCTTCCACAGTGCAGAGCGTGTCATTACTTGTACTTTGTGTATCTACCTGAAGTTTTATTCTAAAGTTTTCCATTTTTACTCTAAGTATTTTAACACGTAAAATCATTATCATTTTTTAAAATTTCATAACGGAAATATTTTATATTAATACTAGAATGTTTGTGACGGATCTATTCGCGTTTTTACAACTAATCCTCTTGGGAAATATTTGGCTATCAATTCCCGTTATTCACAACCAACCTTTCGGAAGAAGAGAATCGTGATATTTAAATTAACTTACTATAAACAGGCGAGATTTACTAGCTTGAGAGTTAGAAGGAGAGAAGATATACTCGAGCCAGGTGAGAATGCTTCTGAAGGTATAATATTTGAATTATAGTGATTAGGTTCTTATTAGGAGGAAACTTTAAAGTGACAATTGTTCACTAGGATTGCTTTGATATTAGATTAAATCGGATGAAAAGTTTGATTCTTTATTAAGATAAAGATCGAGTCTGATAATTTCCTAATCGTTTGCTTTTTACTGTCATTGCTCCACTTTCATGTTTAACATTGAGACATTCTCTCACTATTATTAGTTAAAATTGCGTCTGTTCTTTGTGTGGAAATAAATTGATTAGTTGGATCATGCCGAGTGTTTTTTCTCTTCCCCCACACATCTAGTTGCCCGCGAGTGAGGCGCGGGCCTCTTACACGTTCTTCGGTATCATTTGGACACCTGTGCTTGCTCACTTTTTTTTTTCCTTTTCCGTATTTTTGTGGGCAATTTGAACATTTTTCGTTACTTTTAATTATTTTTCCTGGTGATTTCACATAAAAAGTTTTATGGTTGTAGGATAATTAGGAGTGATTTTATAGCTAAATATACTTAGAACATCCACTGGTGTGTTTTTTCGACAGCAAGGCAATTCATCATTATAAATAGCTGTCGTTCGACAAAATATAGTTCACTAAGTTCATACCATTAATAAAACAAACTTTCCTAAGTCCATTTATTTATTTGACTTTGAATGCAGTGTTATTGGGTTCACAGTAGAAATGAATCAATTACACTAAAACGGTTGTGTCTAAGTGCTTCGTTGTATAGTATTTCTTTATCTGTTCATAAAAAAAATCATGTGATTTTCAAACTTAGAACATAGCAGACACTCTGAAACGATGGTTCATAGAAAAGTCTAAGCCCTGATGAAATTACTAATTTGTTGTGAGAGCTTTCTGAGAATGAATCGGATGGTAGTGAGATGTCTTGCTTTAATTTAGATTCCGATGAAAGCATACGATTGCATGAAGGTGACTGCAAGGAATCTGAAGAAAGTGCAGATGTAATTGATAATATTCCAATAAACCCTGATGTATGTTATATGTCACTAAGAATAGCACAGAATAGATACCGCATTGTAAACAGATTCCTGACAGATTTGCGACTCGAAATGTTTTGCGACAAAGCAGTTGTCAGAGAAGCTCCGTAAAACATGCCAACGCCAGTTTTTTCTATGCATAAAAGGCCATATTATATGATAATTACATGAGATCATATAAACAAGTCTTAAAACTAATTGCTACTGAAGAGTAGTCCTACAATTATTTAGTAAAAACAAATACTTTATACATTTTATCTCGCGGTGTCGAAGTGACACCGGTGGACCTTTAAGGGTAATCGAAATCCCGCTCGTTCTAGTGGTAAAACAGTCGCGGACACCCTTAAGTTGTCCACGCACCCCCAAATGAATTCCAATTTTCTATAAATGCCACCCCCTCCAACAGTCCCAAGGAACCCCAGGAGTTCATAGAAACCATTTTTTGCACCTAAGTACTAGATAAAAATGAATCAAAATCAAGTAATAAATTAATTGCACTGGTTAACAATTCGCTGAAAGAAGTAATTAATTGCGTTTACTAATAAATTATATTCTTATTTTTAAATTCATTTTTTTTAAATAGTGAACATCATAAGCTCCATATTCATAATTATATTCGGTATAGTAGAAATTCCTATGAAATGCTAATTACATAGCCTTAATTGGATACTAATGACTTCTTTCCTGTAAATAAACTATAGTCAGCGTCTCAGCCATTGTAAATTTATAATGTTCTAATAAGTAATAATGGACCATATTTAGTATAATAACTGGTTATTTAGAGCATACAGAGTGATGTGATTATAAATGGTTATACAAATATAGATGTATGTAACTTTGTTTAGTAGATGATTCATCAAATTAATTAAAATTAAATATTTATGTAAGCTCGCATAAGCATTCATATTATCACAACAGCGATAGAAGTACACTTATGGCTTGCTAAATATGTGAACTAAGTTCATAAATCTATAATTATTCTGAAACAAATAACATGTCGCATTTAAATGATGGACAACTAATATACCGTAGATGTGGTGCTGAAAGTACAAAATATTAAAATAAAAGATATTTCATATAAATAATGATCGCAGGAAAGAGAGGAAAATGGAAAGAGGGGAAGGGATGTACGAAGAGAAGAAAGAGGAGAAGGACACGAGAATAAAAGGTAAATATGCATTCAAAAATACAGGGAGTCCGGGCTTACAGTATCCGAAAGTCATGGCTTATTATTACGGAATTACTCACCAGAGTGTAAAACACAGTTCATTCGTGGATTATAAACCCATCCGAGATTTTTGGGTTCTAATCCTATTGACAGCACGTGCCCATAATATTCGACAATCGCAGACGATAAATTTGTTACAATGACTTCATTATTAAAGATGGGGACGTTATAGCAAAAAGTACAGTGCTTACTGTGGTTAACGGAATTTAAATCAGTCACGCATTTACAGCGACGTGTTCGAATATAATGCAATGTCGATCC
The DNA here is from genome assembly GCA_019973935.1 of Trichonephila clavipes. NCBI lineage: Eukaryota > Metazoa > Arthropoda > Arachnida > Araneae > Nephilidae > Trichonephila > Trichonephila clavipes. The sequence goes on from BMAU01020583.1 coordinate 34,730, forward strand.
TCCGACATCAAAATCTCTCCACCAATGAGAAATAATTTTTAAGGAGACGGGAACTTTGATATCTGAAACTGGCAAGTACTCTTAAGTTTTTATGATGGAAGACACTACTCATGTTCTGCCTGGCTCTTTTTATGAGCTCTACTAAGACTATTAGGCAAACCAGTAACGCCATTCCATTCTGTTCGAACACATTGCTAAGCATACGTGACTGATTTAAGCTCAGTTAACAAAAGTACGCATTGCACGTTTTGCTGTGGCATCCACATCTTTGCTAATGAAGTCATTGTAACGCATTTATCGTCTGCAATTGCCAAAATGTGCGCGCACATGTGGCCAATTATACTAGACCCAAAAAATATCATAGGGGTTTCCAAACCAGGAATGAAGAGGTTATTACTTTTTGATGGTTAGTTCTGTAATAATAAGTTAAAACGTTTGGATACTTTAAGCCCAGTCAACATGTATAATAGCTCAGGAAAGATGACAACATATACCAGTTGGTACAAAAGATGGTGCTGTAAATCATTTACACAACAAATTAGAATTAGATATTTGTAAAGAAAAAAATATATTGTCATTTTGATGTAAGGCACATGGATAAGAAAATATTTGGGTCCTGCATCTTCGTCTGTGCCATTGTTCAACCAAGAAATTTTCATTTGCAAAATGTCTCACTAACCTGTGTTAGTTAACGTATGATTTTGCGTAATTCAGAATACCACAGTAGTGCTCCTTGTAATGATAAATAAATCAACCGTTTTCGAAACGCAATAAATAGTCTTGGAAGTCAGTCATATTTTTTTACATACCTAAACGTAAAAAGGAGTACGGAATTAACTTTTCAGTGAATAGCGAAATAAAATTTCAATTTGTGTCTTTTGTAGCTGGCTTCCTTAAAAAAACCTTTGGGTACTGGTAAGAGAGTAAAATTACGGATGCACGTAGATAATTGACATTTTTACAAGTAATTACCATCAATGACTTTTGGCTTTCCGTAACACACACACACATGACCTTTAATTTTTCTTTTACACAATTATCGTTTTTTTCTGAAGGTTAATTTCTGTCTCAAGTGTAAAAATCTCTCGGTGATTCTGAAAATGATAATTGATTAAAAAACCATTACGGAACGGGGGTGTTTTTGCCTAACCCTCAATTTTTAGATATTACTTTGGGTTTCAAACTAGACGAAATCTTATTGAAAAAATTAAGTGTGTGAAAAGCAGAATTTTCTGAGATAACTTCCATTTAACAAAAAATCACACAAGAATGTGGAAACCTCGGTTCAGAGAGAGTCCTAAGGTTATACATATATACACTAGCTGATCCGGCCACGCTTTGCTGTGGTTTTCTTGTAATACGTTGATTTAGTATTGTTCCAAACTATTTAATGCAGTAAAATTAATCTAATTTACAATATTGGAGAAATGAAATTAAATATAAAGCAACATTATTTTTTCATTTTGCATTTTATTCTCTTCTACTTGATTATATAGTATAATGCATGAATAACTTACAAAGGTGTTAAGTGACAACATATATGGAAATTTTATTTTATAAATGAGGTGAATAGCATTGATTTTTAGCAATTTTTGACATTATTCTTATCATTCACAATAAATAATTTTAATACAACTAATTGTTAATCGGGGCAAAATATTTGTTTGGTAACATGTATATTGTTTACGCAAATAGATTCGATGGTTTGTTCACACGTAAGCAGGCAACTCATATGTAGTTGCCCATGCTATAGACTTAGATTTTATAAGTTTTCAAGCCCCCAAAAGACATTTAAAGTTAAGTCCCTGCCAGGGCGTGTCTAAAATACAATCGCTCGGCACTATCCGGCGGAATTGTGACAATTTATCATATCGGATATCTGATTCAGATTGCACATTACAAAACACGCCAGAGACCAAGTATTAACGCTCCAGAAAATTTTAAAGATAATAAAAAAAAAAGAAAAAGGAAGAAATATTTAAAAGATAATTAAAAATTTAGATCATAATTATAACAATAACTTAGATATGGGATTTGGTTCATTACTAAAGTATTAACTGTGAGTTTGGCTTAAAACAGATATTTGTTACGTATAATCATATGTGTATATACTATATTCTCTTTTCTTGATGTGTTAAGTTAACTTGGGCTGTCACATTTCTTTGTAACCTAACACATTTCACCACGCTCATTCTTTGTCGTATTTGTTCATTAAATGCAAAGCAAATATGAACTGATTATAGTCCTTTACTAGGATATTCAATCATTTGTTGTAGAAAAATCTTAATTATAAGTGATTCTAAAAATGTGAAAATGATAAACCATGGAAACCATTCCATGTGACAAATTCATTAATACAGTTTCAAACATATATATTGTAAGACATTTGTTAACAAAAATAGAAAATATATATTACAATTCATTAGAACTATAGTAACGACTAAAATATATTTTGTAGAAAAATAGTTACTTTAGATTAAATATTATTTTGTGAAAACCTGTATACTTATATATATATATATATATATATATATATATATATATATATATATATATATATATATATATATATATATATATATATATATATATATAGGATATTTGAGTTCAAGATTTTTGTTTTACAAGTAAGTTTTTCGTAATATTTTCTATTTTAAAAATTTTTTATTATTCCTCTCCTTGATAGATTCATTATTGTTCTCTTTTCTCAATTTCTTTTTACGATTTTATAATGTTCTGCAACCACGTGTGGTATTAAGCTTAACTTTTCAAATTGGTGTTTTTTTTCTATTATGTCAAAAATTTCTGCTGTACGGGAAAAGTTGGATCCATAAAGCATTGCTAACCCTAATTCACTGACCTAATTCAGTGACAGCTTTAGAAATCATAATAGGTCTCCGGTTTAGTCCAATGACTTTTTGTATCTACATTGGTTGTGTTTGCAGAATTCCAATTTCTTCCTTCTTTCGCACTGTGGGATCTAGTTACTCTTCACTTTTATTTTAATACACTATATATGTAAAATATATATATATATATATATATATATATATATATATATATATATATATATACTGCTGGACAATTGCTAAGGACGGATCACAAATTGCTATGTAGCATAACATTAAGCGAGACAGGAGGCCTAGTAGGATAAAATATAGTTGCCACACTGTTCAGACATTAGAATAAAGAATATTTATTGTTCTGGAAAGTACAAGAGCTGTGAAACATCTGAAAGAAAAAAAAATGTTCATTTGATCTGCGTACGGAGAAATGGAACAATTCATCTAAAAGTCAGCAGGCATCTTAAAGAAAGATTACAGTGCGGGATATGTCCACCGGGTGATGCAACATTCCACACGTCGTACAATACTTTGCACAACATTATCCAGCAGCTGTTGAGGCAATTTATCCCACTCCTCTGTGAGTGCACGGGTGAGGGTGTTCTTGTTTGTCGGAGGATAGTTTCGACCAGCAACTTGCCTCCCCAAAGCAACCCACACATTTTCAATGGGGTTTAGATCTGGAGAACGCGCTGGCCATACGAGTTGTTGAATACCCTCGCTGTCTAGATAATCCTGAACAGCGAGTGTTCGATGACATGATGCGTTGTCGTCCATAAAAACAAATTTATCACCGGCAGCACCACGAAAAAGACGAACATGAGGAAGTAGAACTTCATCAATGTATCGTTGGCCCGTCATAGTCCTATTCGCAAACACAGGTAGACGCGTGCGGTCATTGATCATGAAGCTGGCCCACACCATGATACTGCACGTCGGATATCGGTCCATTTCCCGGATATTTTCTGGACGATAAGCAGTACCACTCTCGCGCCAGATCAGTTGGCGTGTACAATCCGATGACAGACTGAACCTACTCTCATCTGAGAATAGTACGCATGCCCACTCCTGTTCAGTCCAATTGTGATGCTCACGACACCATTGCAAACGGGCAGTACGGTGCTTTCTGGTCAATGGGACACACTCAACAGGTCTGTGTGCGTATAGTCCTCCTCCCCTCAAACGTCTGGCAACAGTTCTTCGGGAGATCTGCTTTCCTGAGGCAGCAAGAAACTCATTTGCCACCTGCTGAGCTGTGGTGCGCCTGTTCCTTTTTGCTGATAGGACGAGATATATCTGTCTTCGGCAGGCGTCGTACATCTAACACGACCTCCGCCGTGCCGTCTACTACACATTCCAGTAATTGTAAATGACTTCCACAGCCGTGAAATAACGCTGTGAGCGATGTCGAACTCCCCTGGCAACATCTGTTATTTTTCGTCCTTCTTCGATCTTCCAATAATTCGGCCACGCATAAAATCATCTATGTGATGTCGGGAAGACATGCCAAAAATTTTAAGTTCGTCTATTAAATCTTTCCTGTAAAACTTTGACTTGAAACAACAAATGTCCACACGCGACAAAAACTTTAAAGCTCTTATGAACGCTAACACGTGATGAACAGACGTGAAAAAATTTGCACACTCATACTTCTTCTTACTAATATCCCGCACTTATTCTAATTTTCTACATTTTGCTTCCTTTCATTTTGTGGTTGCTATGGATGATAGTGTTATCCGTCCTTAGCAATTGTCCAGCAGTGTATATATATTATATATATATATATATTTTATATATATATATACATATATATATATTTTATATATATATATATATATATTTATATATATATATATATATATATATATAAATATATATATATATATATATATATATATATATATATATATATTTATATATTATTTATATATATATTATATACATATTATATATATTATATATATATATATATTATATACACTTGTGTGTATATAATAATACATAATAATAATAATATTTATATATTTATATATATATATATATTTATATATATAAAAAAATTAAGGACGAAGTCGAAAAATTAGCATATCAGCTGTACGAAAAGGCAGAGCGGACAGAAAGACCAATCAGGAGATTAAGTAAGGTGATGTACGGTAGCACATGCGCAGATATGCAGGTAGACGTAATGGGGGAGTGTCTGAGTAGTATAAAGCACGTTGACGGTGTAAGATCAGTATTTCTGGCAAAGAGATTGCACGCCGTATAGCAGTTAAAATCACACCGAGTTGCTGCCTCAGCGAGAAATGGCGAATAATCAATCTGTTAGACGACATCTGGATGCTTTTACCCGAGGTCGAATCATTGGGAAGTTGGAAGAAGGCCGCAGTGTGACAAGTTTGGCTGCAGAGTTCGAAATTGCTCACAGCATCGTTTCACGACTTTGGAGACAATTTCAAACTACAGGAACAGCTATCCGGGGCTCCAGTAGTGGTCGTCCACAAGGAACCACACCCGCAGATGACCGGTACATTGTCTTACAGGCCAGAAGAAACGGGCAGCAGACAGTGGGAGAAATCGCTAGACACACGACACAGGTGACTGGACGACCGATATCGCGTTTTACCGTGGCCAGAAGACTGCACGGTGGTGGTCTGTTTGTACGACGCCCTGTACGGTGTGAACCTTTAACACCTGCCCATCGGAGAAGGGCAGGCGCGTTCTGTGGTGCCGGGAACACCGGAGTTGGAGAGACAATGAATAGGGACGAGTACTCTTTACAGACGAGAGAAGATTCAGTTTGAGTAGCGATTCTCATCGCATACTCATCTCGAGAGAGCGAGGAAGCCGCAATCATCCCTCGAACAACATTGAAAGGGACATGTATGGAGGTCACAGTGTTCTCGTTTGGGGAGGCATCATGCTTGGTAGTCGTACAGACCTTCACATCTTCGACGCAGATTCAGTCAACGGGACCCGTTATCGTAACGAGATTCTTCTTCCATATGTGCGTCTTTTTTGAGGCGCTATGGGTCTGCAGTTCTTTTCATGGACGACAATGCCCATGTCATCGCACAGTAGCTGCCAAACAGCTCTTAGAGAGTGAGGATATTGAACGTATGGATTGGCCGGCACGATCTCCGGATCTCAATCCCATCGAGCATGTATGGGATTTTCTAGGCAGACGCTTGGCAGCTCGTACCTTACCACCAGTAACGATTCGGGAGCTTCGATTGGTGCTGCAAGACGAATGGGCAGCAATGCCTCAACAACTCATTGGCACCCTCATTCTCAGCATGGGCAGACGCTGTGAAACCTGCCTAGCAGTCAGGGGAGATCATATCCCCTACTAAAAAGACCGGATGTTTCTTGCTGGACTCCCATCACAGGGATGTTTCGGCCTTCAGTCGCATTGCGCTCATGCTACTTTTTCAATCAAGCTTCTTTTTTATCCCTCTGATTTCTCTTTTAGTAAGTGTTGCTTACATTACACATGTCCTGACGTATTGCGGATCTTACGGTATTAAATGTGTTGATTTGGAAAGCTTTTGTACAAAGTTATATTGAAAAACCGTCTCGTCCTTAATTTTTGCACACCAGTGTGTATATATATATATATATTATATATATATATATTATTTATATATATATTATATATATATATATTAGTATATATATATATAGATAGATATATATATATATATTATTTATATATATATATTATATTCATAGATATATATATATATATATATATATATATATATATATATATATATTCATGCATAAAGAGAGCTAATAAAAATGTACAAATATAAATTAGTATTCAAACTGTTAACGAAATATTCTCAAATATTTTAATGTCATTAGTTCCTTTCGCATACAAGAATGTATGTGAAAATACCGAGTGCAACAGTAATAGTTGAATCCCAAAATCCATTTCTAGCAAATATGCTAAAAGAAAACCAATACAAACTTGCTCTTTATTGAACCAAAAACAAAAAGGACTCTTATTTTCTTTTATATCTTTTTCATACTCAGAATAGTTTAAAAGTACACACACATTTCTAAAGTAGATTATATTTCTCGTGAAGGAGAAAATATTTGAATTTAGTTGGTTAAGAAAAATATATATATATATTTTCCTTAACATTTCTCTTTTATAAAAAAAAATATCACATTTTTATAATTTCTTAAGCTTTAAATCCAAGAAAAGTATCGTACCGTTTTATAATTTTGTAGAAGATTCTTTTAAGTTCTGTTCTGAGTTTTTTAAGAATTAATTTATTTCCAGGAATTTTCTGTAGCACACTTTATTATTTTTTTAAATATTAGTTTTTTTCACACAAAACGTTTGGATTTAAAATCTTAAATCAATACTTCCCAATATTTGTTATTAAAACAAAAAGTAAGTGAATGAAGTGACATAACTGTAAAAGAATTAATATATTGCTTACAAAATATCACATAAGTTTATGAATCTTACAATTTTGATTTTTTTTAACTATAAAACCGTTATAACCTATGCCAAATAAGAGAACATAAATCGATGATTCTGAAAAAAATTATATCATAGGTTATTCATTCAGTTTATTTAAAATGTTACAGTAATGATTAAAACGATAATGTTTCTAACCGGAAACTTGCGTTAAGTCCAAATACTATCAAAAACTCCTGTGTTGTGTAGTGTAAACTAGTATGCAAAACTAGTAAACTAGTTAGTAAACTGCTAACTGTAAACTAGTTTGAACTAAGTGTTCTTCTGCTCAGACCTACCCTCCCCACATTTTATCTTGTTAGTTACTGTTTCTTTTAAAATACAAATTGACTTTATAAACATGTAGCATGAGCGGTTATTGTTTAACCTTCATTACAATTAATACTCCCCTGACCACATTTTATCTTGTAAGGGGCTTATCAGGGAGGACATGGTTCAAGATCCCCTATTGGTTTTGGACTTCTTCAGGGTGAATGGACTCATGGATCTGATCTAACTCTGCTGATCTCGTGGATGAGAAACAACAACACAGCAGTATGCAAAAACTAAAAAAAAAAAAAAAACTTCGTAGATTTTTTGAAAGTTACTGAACTATACATAATGAAACTTGGTAAACGCAACAAGAAAATACATTTTCCCAATACAGTAGAATGTCGTTTATCTGAACGTTTATAATCCGGAGCGACAAATATTTATCCAAACCATTTTTATTGTATTTATTTATTTTTTCCCAACTAGATGTACTGTATATGAATTCGTTTATGAAAAGATCAATGCAGATTTAGAAGGCAAAAAATACTTCAATGACGACTACAGGGAGGAGTTTACCGACTTTGTCCAATCGATTCCAGGATTTCAAGAATGTGATGAAAGAAGATGTAGAAACTTGAATGGTATGGATTGCAGAAAACTGTGGTTTTCAAATGCTAGATGATGACGAGATTGTGACTTTCGTGCAAGAAGAATCCGACCCTGTCGACGATGAGACGGATGAAGACGAGGACAACAACAATAAAGAATGTAGCAAGGGTTCATCAAATGCTAACGCGTTTTCTGCGTTAGAGACAGCTAAGGAGTGGTACGAACAACAATCAGAGTGCTATCCTACTCAAATACTACTGCTCAAGAGAGTCAGAGACCTTGCTGCGAGAAAACGAATGTGTGCAATGGTACATCGAAAAATGAGCACTAAAGAAGATCTTAAAGTTTACAAACGGATGCCAGAAATTTTGGCTTTGAAAATACAAACCTGTTATTTGTCCCGAATCATGCAATATTGTGAAAAGTTTTTAATTGCTTTTCCTAGTAAGAAGGAGTATCAGTACGTTTGTCAATCTCTAAAAAATCTGACAAGATTGATACCAAATGTTGAAAATTTTTCATTGTAGAGCCAGATTCAACTCTCTAATTAAAATAATGTGTTTGCTGTTTAGTTATTTTATGTACTTATTAATTTTTAATTTATAATTAATTAACATGTGCTTTTTAAATTTTAAACACTACACTTCATTACAGTTAAAAATTTAATTATTTTAAAGTAGTAATAATTGTTGTCAAAAAGACATTTAAGTTGATAAATTTGCAAAAATTCAATATTAGTAAAGCAGAGGTCTATCTTAAACCGAAAAACACGGCAAGGAGACAAAAAGATTTAGGAACCTCTGCTTTAGAATGTGCAACTATATTTCATATTAAACAAACCACAATTACCATCTAGCTAAAAAAATTTCAACATGAATTATGATAAATAGCGAGTACTGTTAATTTTTTGTTAACATCTCTCTTTGGTAATACTTTTAATTATTTTTATACCAAATGTCATTTGAAATGATTCAGTTGTGTTTGAAAATTCCTCTAGAATGGGTATGTTCCTTAATTTTACAAACGAGTGTAGATTGTTGTACATTACACATTTAGTTAGGATTAAATTCCTATTGGAATAAAACAAAAGTTAAGAGAAACAAGTACAATTTGAGTATCATCTTCATCAGTTGGCTCTTAGTTCTTAATTGAAAGATACAGATACATTAGTTTTGGTATAGCTTGAACTGATGACAAAGCAACTGAATCCAAACCAAATAGTAAACCTTTAGTTGTTCCCAAAATTGAAGGAGACATTGAAAGATCAAAGTTTTGCATTGGATGCCAAAGTTCAGGCCGTGCACAAATGAATACGCAGCCAAAACCAGAATCTTTCTTCATGGACGGAATTAAAAAATGGATAGAAAAATTGAAAAAAAAACGTTTAGCTGTTTGTGGTGACTGTTGAGAAATGAGATTACAATGTGTAAGATTAAAAAATCTCCTTTATTCTGATACGTCTGGCATTATTTTACCTTGTCGGAAACTTATTATATGCTATTGGATATCTTATTTGTCAATCACCCCTCGTACATTGAGGGAAAATACAGAAACAATGTTCTTTTGAAATGTTCATTTGCTGCTTGATAATGACTAAAATGGAACCTTGTGCTATAAAACTTAAAAAATCTAATTCACTTTACATAATTTTAACTTAATGATTTCCCTGTAGTACAACATTAAAAACTTGTCACAAAAGGCCCCGTTGTTCAACTTCAGTGAAACGTTAATTAAGCCAAGAAAACGAAATCATTTTCTTTTGCTTAACGAATTTAGTTACGTGATAAAAACTTATCAACAAAGAACATTTTTATAGAAATGCAAGAGTAATTAATTAAACGAACAACTATAATTTAAATACAGGTTTTCTTTTCTTTCGTCACCATTAGTGGTTTCAATCCTAATTACCATCGCATATTTTTTTTTAGGATTTACCTTGCTTGTACAGAGTCACATTAAATACAATAAAGTAACATATGTTCAACACAAATACAAAATTTTAAAACATATTTTCTCAACAATTAGTGATTTTTTGATGATTTTTGGAACGATTTGTGTGTGGATTTGTGCTAGATATCATATAATGTATATAATTCTGTGTTTTATACAAGCATTGGGAATTTTATATCTTAGTAGATAAATCATACATGCAAAAAATCTTTAACTGATTCACAAAATACTATTTATAACGTATATATTCTCAATCGCATATGAATTTTTTAACAATCATGTTCAGTTTTGTATTATCTTATTCCCTTACACTTAAAATACCTATGCAGATATTTATTTTGCTTTAGTTGAAAACACATTTGAATTCTTTTAATATGGAAAGTGTTAACGATATCTAACTAAACATCTTGCTTCTAAAATTCAGGAAATGTATGCTTTTGAAAAATTTGAATCATTATTAGTTTAATATTTTCCTAAGTATTCAAAATTCCCAGAAATATTAAATTAATTCTTACCTCTGACTTTCCGGGGAAATTTTTTATTCCATTACTTTTCTTCGTATTATTTATTTCAATTAAAAATAGTAAATACAGATCTAACTTTATTGAACCACATATGTAACTTTGACAAAATAGGAAATCCGTAGCTTTTTATTTCATCAGGATATATCAATAAAATTAGCAAAAAAGAAAGTTAAAACTATATATTTTTAATGTTTCATTAATGGTTGATTCAAAGTAAAAAAATTCATCATGTGCAGTGAAATAATATAATGTTAGAAAAGGATTTTTAAATATATAATCCGTTTAAATATAGAATCCGTTAGAATATAAAATTTTTTTGTCTTTATTGTTCATGAATATTTTATGCATAACATACGAAGTGGAGCAAAGTTTTATTAGTGTTTTACAGCCTTTGTGACATTACTTCAAATTATTTTCGTTCGCCTCCATTTCAATAGTTATTATAACTATATTTTTAAGTACTATGCACTGATTTTTTAAATTATACTGTATCATGATAACCCTTCTTCACATTATTTATTTTTATTCTAACTTTCTTATTGTTTGCAAAAGCACATGGAATACTATACAGAATACCGTAGTCTTCATTTGCCAAAGAATATTGTGAATGCATAATGAATTAAATTTACTAAATGAAAACCAAAGTTTTCCTTATGAATTATTTTTAGATATTTTATAGTTTTTCGCTTATATGTTGTCTGAAAATATACTTATGTTGCTAATATTTATAACAGTATTAACAATATAACCTAAAATAGAAAAATAAAACTATTTTTTTACTATTAGGTTAAGCCCAGCTTTGTTTAAAACGCTTTAGAAGAAAGCTTATTGTTTTCAATTCACGCAATAAATATTATTTAGCGTTCACAGAATATCAGAATAATTAGTATTTAAACAAATCTTTAAAATATTCTAAGTTATAATTTTTCAATATAAATCGTAAAGTTGTTTTTATACACTATTTTTTGTTAACTTTTAGTTTAATGTGTGTGTGAATATCAAATATGTAGTGGCAATAAATAGAAACTAACAAGCATATATCTATATATATATATATATATATATATATATATATATATATATATATATATATATATATATATATATATATATACACACACACACACATATATATATATATATATATATATATATATATGGCTATTCTGAGTATTCAAATCACTAGCAGAAAATACTTATTAGAGAGTATTTTATCTCCAATTCATCTCTATAACATCAACTGCACTGATATTATCTTTACGCCGTTTATTATTGTCAATCTAATTTGAAGTATTTTAAATTATTTCCGTCAAAGTCTCTGACGTCGAGAGAAGATTTAAACACGCTGTCGCTATAAATATCTCGGCCTTTGACCCAATCGCTAACAGTTTATCTAAATATTTTCTAAAATCACTGCTTATTTAAATGTCATTATGTTTAATTTAGAAAACAACACAGAATATTTTCATTCTCTCAAAACAGTGGACGTATGAAATATACTCACTTGTATACTCCATAGAAATCTCATTCGAATTAAAAAGTATGGGAAAATGTACTCTCTCTAGTAACGCTTTACAAGATATTGTCAATAAGGTTTACAATTAAATCATTATAAATCTTCAAAAAACATTTTACTGTAGATTATTACGTAACTATCTACGTTGTCTTTATATATTATTATTTTGAAATTCAGGTACTATTTGATTTTTTAATTCACATTAAAATCCAAGATTAAACACTCGTATATATGTATGTACCTATCTAATGTGATGCTATCTTCTCAAGAACCGAATGACCCGAGAAATTCATTATGACCATTTAAATTTCGAAATTGCAATTATTTAAGAATATATTTCTTAAAAAACTAAAATGTATGTGTGATTGATTTCAAGTTATGTACTGTTTGTAGGGCAAAAACGAAAAGGAAGGCAACGGGAGTGATTTCTGATCTTTCCAAGGTTTTAAAATTGTCAACTTACTTTTCTTATCGCAATCAGACAGCAAATAATTTCTGAATCGGAAAGATCATCTTTTTCACGACAACATGCTTTTTTTTGCCAAATAGTTTTGCATTTCTTGCGATTTTTTTCGAAAATGAGTCAATTTTAAAGTGATTTTATGAAAAAAATTTTAAAATCGTTTTGTTTTGCTTTCATATAGTTGTGATCTCATTAGTGAAATTTTGTTCTATAAAAATCACACTTAGCTCTTTTGTAATCAGTCATTTAAAAATTTAGATTTTCAAACTAATTTTTTAATGTTTGTTTGAAAAATGCTCAACATTTGACTTAAATATTTAATAACTTTGCTATTTAAATAGATAATCGCACCAAACTATTTTTCCATGTATCAAGCATTGTTATCCATGTTCTGACTGAAGATTGAAAAATGTGCTTAAAAATTATGGGTTTTAAAATGTTTTTGTGTTTTCCATCAAATATAATTTTCTCTAGGGTTCAATTATGCAGTTCTTTCATTACATTTTTTGTTTAAATTTACCGTTGTTTGCGATCGACGTGTGAAGCTTGGAAGCATTAATTTAAATTATGCCCTTTAAAAATTATTTGCCATTCTGTTTGTATTTATATCGGAATTATTTTAAATGTATGATTTTTGTTACTAAAACTCAATTTGCCTAAAAATATATATATATATATATATATATATATATATATATATATATATATATATATATTTCTAAGTTTCATTTAATTCAAAATCCAATGAAAGCAACATAATAATGTTGATTTGCATTGTAGAAATTTATTTAATAAATTTAATTAAATAATAATTTTAATCAAACTATAGTTTACATATAAGCCATATAATTAATGTACAGTCTATTTCTCTCTCTTACTCCCTCTCTTTTTTACAAAGACTAAAATTTACAGCAAATCTCTCGCCAAAGATATTTTTTTTTCATATTCATCAACATTTCTGAAATAAGGATTCAACAGTATATTTCATATTTAAATATGTTATAAAATTTTATTTCTAACTATATATTTTTTAAACCTTGCTTGCTTTAAATATAAGTCCATATAATAAATATTTTCTAACTAGAAGCTTCCTTTTTAAGAACCATAAATTAGTTACTTCCACTAACCGATACCATACGTTTGAGTTCCTTTAAGATTAAGAACCCTTTTTAGGATTTTCAAAATGGGGAAAAAATGATAAAAATTATGTCTGAATACAAGTTCTTATGAATATATCCATAAATCATGTGAGCGAATAAGGGAAAATCAATATTTGATTTTAAATTTCTTGGGATAGTACCTGTCTGAATTCAAATATTTGAGATAAGCCTTAACTTTATTTGACTTAAATCCGTATGAGATATTAATTTTTGCAGAAGTGCGTACCAAGTTCCGTGTTACTTATTTTATGAAGAGAGGGAGGGGCAGGAATTGGAGTTGAGGAGTTCCAAATACTTAAGCAAGTTAAACAAGTGCTATAATACTCTTTTAAAAGTATATTCATGTATTTTAACAGTTGTATAACTGCTGCATTATAATACTCTAATTATTATCTGTATTTATGATCACTTTAAAATATTAAAACTAACAAAAATTACTAAGAAAAATTATAATTCTAAACACTTTTTTCATTTCCCACTATTAACTCACTCTCTCCCTATATATATATATATATATATATATATATATATATATATATATATATATATATATATATATATCGTGTTCAAATTTCCAACGGTTAATAAAACACTTTATATTCATCCAATCAAGTTCAAATTCATTTTTTAAACTTGTTCAATTAAATTTTACTTTTTAATTTTAAATTTATTCTGCGTTATTTCTGTTGTAGTTACAACTAGCTGCAATAGATGGCGCCAGTACGCATTTCTAACGAAGTAGGAATTGACGTTAAAAAATTGAATTATTTGTTTTCATTTATAATTACGTTATATTGGTTTTTATAGCATAGTAAATCCGGGTACTTCTAGTGAAATATTGTTTTTTTAAGGCATAATATTTTCTAAATTAAAGATCACAAAAAAATTAATTTCTCTCAAACTATTTTTTATTTTCATTTAGCATTAATTTTTTTAATGGGAAACAATACAATATTTAATTGGTTTATGTTTCTAAAGAGGCATAATTTTTATTTTCATTTATGTACGAGTATATTTTAATTGGTTCACATTTTTCTGCCTGTAATACATATCTAAAAGCTTGTGTGCGTGCGGGTGAGTACGAGAGGATAAGTGAGAGAGAGAGAGAAAAGGAAGCGCGAAAGCATGGAGACTTTTTGAGAAAAAAGCAATTTTATTCGTTCGTTAAGACAGATTCCCACAAACATATTGCAAGGCAAACCAATGCCAACTGCATCGATTTTGAGTTGCAGTCTATAATTACTTCAATGCTAGAGCTAAATCATCATTTATTACATATATTTCATTGTATACCCAATTTTACGAATATTATTAATTCATAGTCTAAGTTATTGTGGTTTTTGATTTAATACTGGATTGATTTAGTACTTTACTGGAATCGTTCAGTAATGAGATAAGGACTTAAATTATTGAAATAATGTGTTCTAGTGTTGATTTTTATTTTACATCCCCAACTCTAGAATATATTATTTTTCTATTATTTCACTACACACACGTGAGGGTAATACGTTTTATGAAAACAACATATTCTTACAACTTCATATTTCCCTCATAAATGACTATTTCGTTTGTAAGGGAAAACATTTAAAGTTTAAAAAAAATTATAATTTGAAATCCACACCTACTGGTAGTAACATCTTTAAAATCAACATCTATGCATGAGTATATACAGTTATATTCATCTTAAAAAGATGGGTTTTTTTACTTTTCTTTGATTCTTTTCTTTTTGATATTTTTAAACTTTAATTATAATATTTTATTGCTGATACATAACTGAAAACAACATAATTACATTTACATATTCAATGTAGTTTCTTAGTTTCCGTTACGATTTCTGTAGTAGTTTGATGAACTTAAATATTCAGCACTAGTTTAGTCTATTGAAATGTCAGAGAATGGCCTCTTGTGCAAAATGATTGGGAATAATAGAAATGATTAATCCTCTGCAAGAAAGTAGTTGTAAAAATGTATCAATCAATCACATATTCGTATCTTAGCTCTTGAATGTAGCATTAAATGGTCAAATGTAAATGTAACAAAGAATTAATCTTAAAATATTAATCTATATATGTCAGAAATTAAAAACTTTCATCTTTTTATAGAGTGTACTGTTTTCTAATTATGAATTTCTAACTGCGGGTCAAAAGTTATTAAGCTTAAAATTTATCATGCAAGTTTCAGTTTAAAATACAAATTGTTTTTTCTTTTTGCTATACACTCTTTGAAGTTTTACCTTGAAAGTATTATTTATTTCTCCAACCAAAAAATAGAGTACTTAAAAAACCTGAAACCCAGGAAAAACACCTATTTTGACATAATTTATGAAAAAAAAATATATTAATGATATTCTACATTTTACTTTTTATTTATTTATTAAATTTAGACTCTAACACATATTTTACCTGAAATCCATCATTAAGCTTCAGGTAACAGGAAATTATCAGAAGAATATTTTATTAAACTGAGACTTACGTTTATGTGAACTTGCTTCACATTTTCTCTATGATTGTCATTACCACATGTCGTTGAACAAAAGTAATACTTTAGCGCCAGGGTGGGCATTACGTCGATCGCGATCGACTAGTGGACCGCCAAGACATTTTGGGCTGACCACCTGAAGATTTTAGGATTTAGTAATTATATACGGAAACAGTAGCGCACACAGGAATTTTTCAAGGGGTGGGGAGTCCGGTGTCAAAAGTTCACCATTCTTGTATCATGCTCCTTTTGATTTTGTTGATTTTCGGAAACACAACATAGTAAAAAACTAATTTTTGAATAAATAATTAGCATTAATTAACAAAATTAATCATTGATACCAAGTAATTAATTAAATTTTACGTACTAGATACTTATAATTATGATCAATTGGAAAAAAATAAAGGGCTTTGGGGGAGGAGGGTCCAGAGACCCTGGACCCCCCCTTGTGTGCACCACTGTACGGAAATATTCAAGATTGGCTGAAGTATGCAGACTATATAAGTTTTCTACTGACTATAACAACGAAAACTAACTTTATATAAAAGTATTTTGATAAAAACTAAGATAAACTTTATATTGAAATACCTTTTTGTTATCTATTTTGAATTGTTTGATTGTAAATGTATCATTTGATATTATAATTGTAGCTATTATTATTATGTTTATATTTTGAGTTTTGTTTAAAAGCAGTTTTAAAAGTGTTAGTTTTTTTTTTACATTTTAGTTCTGTATATATGTACATATTCTGTATTTATTATTAATTTATAATAAATATTGTAGACCTTTCTCAACTTCACTACACCTACAATACTGGGCATCGGCACACACAAGTTTTTCAGGGGGGAGGGCATGGTCGAGGGTCGAAAGTCTACCATACCGGTGTCATAACACAAAACGCAGCCAGAAATACTTTTTTTTTTAATTTTATAGATTTTCAGGAACAAAAAACAGCAAAAAATAAATTACTAAAATACTCAGCATTAAATAATAAAAAACTATTAATAAAAATTAGTTTTATGTATCGTACTGTATATATGGAATTAAAATCAATCGGTAAAAAAATCAAGGCCTGTGGGGGATGGTCCGGACCAGTACCCCCCTCCTCCTTGTGTGCGCCACTGACATTGGGTGGACCGCAACAGATTGAAAACATTAGAAGTAAACCGCGCCCTGGAAAAGTCTGCCCACCCCTGCTTTAGCGTGTCCTTAAATTGCTGACATTAAATTCAAAGAGTAAGAGATAATACTGTGATTTATAGCTCAATCGTTCAAAAAAGACTAATCATAATGATTGAAGTTTATAACACTTGGCAGACTAAAAGGTTCTAGGATTGATTAGTAACGTCGCACTGCTCAACTACACGAGGGCTTTTGGTGACGGACCACGTAATTTTGAACCATGGTCGAGTGACGTGGACGAAACCTGAGCTGGCACCCTCTCTCCCAACTACCGCACCACACCAACGGGAGGACGTTTCAGCTCTCGACAGATTTAACGTGCATCACTGCTCTGCACGGCGGGTCTTTAGTGGTACTGGACTCGAACTCGTGACAAGGCAAGCCACGGTCCGATACCTATACCACTCGGCTACCGCGGCCACAAAAGGTTTTAGGATTGCAGTTAAAAAGGAAAGGAATTTTAAGGTTGAGAGACTTTTAAACAAAGCCTATATTTGAAGACATTTTTGGTTGAGATATCAACCATCTATCGTGGTAAGGTCGGTAGGCAATATATACATTAGTAAAATAAATTGCACGTTCTAAAATTGGCAATTGTTAAAACTTCTTAAAGAAATGAGTATTGTATAACAAAATAGCCTATCTAGCAACAAAACGAAGTTAATTTAAGGAAAGAAAATCCTTAAATCTCTCAATCAAAATTGAATTCCAACTGAGAAAGGAAGAATTGTTTTACCACAGAAAATTTCAAAAGAAAAAGGAATATATCTTCTATTATTAACTTATAACTCAACAGGAAATGTTCTGATTTAAAATATTTATGAATCTACATTTTTTAACTCTAAATATCATTTAATATTACATAATCGGAAGAAAGCTATCGATTAGCTCAACGTAAACAAAATGAAATGTAGAAAACGGAAAAAAAATAATAAACGTAAAAATCATGGAAAATGTTTCAAATGGGAAAATTTTTGAATGATCAAGAAAGTAAATTCAAGCCTTTCGAAAATGTTAACTCTGTCAAAAGGCAGCAGGAAAGCAGCATAATCATTCAAAAGATAATAATGCTGGAATAAGCGTACAGATTTTTTAAAACCAAAATAAACAACATTTAAAGTAATTTACTTGAAAAGTGCGAAATTCTATAGATAGAAACCGTTGGTGATTCAACAAGATTACAGAATACCTACCAAGAGAAATAACTACAGATTCTCAGTAGTTAAATAAAGAATATTCGAAAAGCACTTCATTCACACACATATTTAAATATAAAACAACGTTAAATCTTCCTATTGGATTTTGGCCTTTATACTTGGAAAAGGAATGTTTTTGTCTGCTGCTAGATTTCCATACGCTTTATTGGAAACGAATCGATTGAGAAATAAACTAGTACCCACTTGGAACTGATGAAAAAGAAGAAAAACCATATAATTTATAGAGTTTTTCTTTTATTATTTATTTCATGTTGAGCTGCTTTCATAAATGACTCTTGTGGTTTCCTTATTGATTAGCAAATAACTTATATTAATTCATTTATTTTTTTTTAAAGTTTAAGCAACTTCAAACATTTTATACATTAATGAGAGTTCAGTGAATTTATAACAAATAAGTGGAAAGTAACAAAAATTTAAAAATAAATTATTAATTTATATAAGAGCAAACTCATATTTTGTACACATTCCTTTGACTAAATATTGATTTATGATGGAAAGGAATTATTATTAAAGAATATCGATATTTTATTAAAATGTAACATACAACATTGTACTAAATTTTTGGGATTTTGAAATCGTAAGAGAGAATTCCTAAGTCTTATCTTCTTTTGATTCATTTCCATAAAATATTTTTAGAAGGTTGATATTTCAGTTATTCATAAAGGAAAAATATGAGAATTTTCATATTAAAAAATAAAACAATTAATGTAGAATAATTCTTAAAAATGTTAAACTCGTTTCACAGATTACAAAAGCATGGTAAGGATTACCAAACATTTAGCAGCTTTTAAAATCAGTTATAACCCAAAAAATAGAGGAAATGTATATGATTTATTACAAAACACTTAACTCAGCTTGATTTTAGAAACTAGAAATAAAAAAAAAATTAATTTATAATCGAATTAGTAAAACGTATATTGTGCTCATTTGAATTAAAACATTTTGAAAAACATTTGAATTAAAACTAAAAATTTTCAATACACCTTGTCAACCATTAGAATTGCAACATTGAAGCTGAATGATATAAAGGTCAAACTCCCATGAAAGGAAGGAAATGTTTGGTTATGTAACTGATTAACTTTCAAGGGCAATTAAATGATGCAGGAGATTGAAAAGCGGCATTCCAAACTCTACATATAAAGAAAGTTTCGCAACGGGTTTCTTACTCAAAACTATCATTTGAGAAATGGTCGTGTGTGAGAAAGATAAACTGTTACCAGCAATTGCGGGATTCGATAACGGCAAGATCGTGGTGTGCCGGGTCTATGCGCGTTATTTGAACTAATAATCTCCTTGGGAAATATTGGACGTTTAAAAATTATTCTATTGTAAACCTGCCTCCAAAGAAGATGTTAGTATGTAGACTAAGACTTGAAAAAAAAATTATACTTTCAAGTTATAAAGAGCGAGAGAGAGTTTAGACTTCTTACGGATAACAGTGATTGTTTAAACGTGAAGTGAGGCATACGTACTTCGTAGCTTATTTGTGTAATATTAAAGTTCACATTTTGGTCAATTAAAGATTAAATTGGATTAGGTTGCTTGTAATTAGAAAGTGTATTGTCTGGGCGTAAGTCTGGACGATTTATTAAAAGTTCCCGTATTTCGTGTACCTCGCTATTGCTTTCCATATTTAGTATTCGGCGCATTTCTTAACTTGGGTAGTTGAATTTGTGCCGATGCAGTGAATTTGATAATAAATAGAATTTGTTTTGAATACGGCTAATCTTCCTTCCGACCTTCCCACACTAATAGATGTCGCGAGGCGACCATTACAGTGGCTAATTCAGAGTGCGGTTTGACGTTCCATGGTATTGTTATCCGCATTAGTTTGAATTCAAAGCATGCCTTTCGAATCTGGAATCGATGATATCAGGAAGTTTACATACGGAACCCCAAGCAGGATCCAAGATATCATTAGGGCTGCCTTGCAGGATCGTACAGCCACATCGTTGACCTTGAAAAAGGAAGTTTACTTCTGCGCAGTACAAGTATCTACATAACTTCTATAAGCAAAGTTGTTAAAAATAGGATGGAAAAGTTATAAGAAGCTTTATTACATGAAAAAAAATTGTATTAAGTCTGGAGGGGATGGTAAGCGTGATCCCAGATCATCCGAGACGATATGCGGTTGCTGCCTTCTGGTTGGAAACTGGGCAAGACCGCCTTGCGGGTCATTTATATATGTCGCAGGAAAAAGATAAAATTCGAACTTTTATCGAATCCCTAAAGGATATGATCAATTCACGCAAAATGTTGAAAAAACGTCTATTTTAGGTTATTTCCCTTATATAAGTATAAGTGATTTGATCAAAACCTTGAACTGTTTTAGTGAAATGAACAAGTCAGCCATTTTTTAAAGATAAACTTGATAGTACTACCTGTATGGTTAGGAAGTACAAGGACTCGCCCCCCCGCGGTGTCTCCCCTCCTAGACAGTATTTTGCCAATGCAAATCCTGATTAGTTCATTTCATCATTTCACTAAAATAGTTCAGGGTTTGATAAAATCACTTACTTTCATCATGGAAATGACCTTGAAGAGACGTTGTTGTAACATCTCCCGTCAATTGATCCTATCTCTTAGAGCAGTGCTTCTCAAACTTTCAATACTGGCGCCCCCCTTTCCGATCACAATTTTTATCGCGCCCCCCTTATAGATTACTAATGTACTGAATGCAATAATAATGCACTTTGACGCTAAAGCTACAATAGGCGGTCTTAATTATAAACCATACAAATTAGTAACATAAATATTAAAATTTTGTATGCTACTTTTAAGCAAAAAATAAATAAATAAAATAATAGGATAATTATTATGTTATTTTCCCTTTCTCTAATTTTGAAATTGAACATATTGCAAAATGTGGTAGCTGCTTAAAAGACAAAATATACATACCTGCTAAATATAGAAAATGAACTCAGAGGGTGAATTTATTATCATAAGCATTTTTCTTATAAAAACTTTGCTTTGAAAGACAAGCCCATGGAAGTCATTAATACTTATTAAATATGTTCTTAATTTAGGATTAATTAATTAGTTATAAAATACTCTGTGCAACACTGATACATTAAAACTATACCGGTTGAAGTGCCCGCTCTTTGCACGAGTTCATTTATAAGAAAATAAAACATTATTGATATAATAGCTGAATTGTAAGGAGTTGCCAAATACTCGACAGTATTTACAAAAATGTAAAAATGATTTTTAAAATGACTGCTCAAATTATAATTAGTTTTAAGTGAATGGTAATTTTAAGCCTCACAGAATTAGCATTTATATTTAATGTTAAATAATGAACTATAATATAAAATGCCGATGAAGAATAACTGTATTATTTTTAATATTTAAAGCGAAAGACTTCAACATGTTTTAACCCCGGAGCAGGCACGCACTCGATACAGTCGAGCGGGGTTATTGAGTCACCTCAATCCTTTTTTTTAATAATTATTTTATTGTACACGATACAAATCGTGATTCTAGTGAATAATTTAATTGAGAAAGTTTTTACCTACTTTCAAGGAATTTTCAATTTTTCTTTGGTAACAAATAAACAGTTTTTGCCAGAATTAACGATTTCGTAATCTGTGCGTCCCGCGCAACCACTTCGGGTAAAAGTGTATTCATTATGATTATATGAAATTGTGTAAAACTTTTTCGCGTTATGCTTCATATGTATAGAAAACTCGTAAAAATAAGTCTTGGCCAAGTAATCCTTCAAAGTGTGTGTGTGTGCTCTCCGTGGTTTTCCAAATATCATAAAAGTCTTGCATGCAAAAAAGCCTATCAGAGAAATACATTACTTACAACTTCCCTAAATGAGAAACAAACACATAAGACAGAAGTCATAACTAACTGTACCAATAACTTAGAAGGTTAAACAGATTACAGCTATAATGTGCAGTATTTCAAAAATAATGACAGTAATGAATTGTTTATGTTCCTAAATTTTTTCGATTCTGTTGAAGTTTTTCTCTGAAAGGGGATTTGTATGTTAGGTTTTAAACATAAAGCGTAATAAAAAAAATCTCTCATCATGAGATTACAGCAAATCAAATAAAGTTTTTTTATTTGGTTATAGGATCAAAGATAGCTAATTAGGTATTAAAGAAGTTTTTATTTTTGATGACTTAATGTTGCGCGCGCGCGCCTATAAATTATATTAGAGTAAAAGTGCGTTTTTTATTATGTCTGAAAAGTATTTTGTTTTAATTCATTCCAGTAAATTAATTATTTTAAAATCTTTTACTTTCGATATGCTCGCACTCCCCTCGTAGGGTTATCGCGCCCCGCAGGTGACCACAGTTTGAGAAACATTGTGTTAATAACATCCACCCACCCCACGCACAATGATTAATCTTTACGCAGATGACACCACGATTTGCCACCTACAAAAACATAAAATCTGTTTCAATAGCTCTAAACAAACACCTGGCCTACTAGAAAACTACTTCAATAAATGGAAAATAAAGATTAATGTGGATAAAACCGTAGCGGTTTTATTCACAAAAATTAAAAAATCACACCACCCACCATATATTCCACACCACTACGTTGGTCTCAAACCACTAAGTACCTTGGTGTAATATTTGATAAAACGCTCACTTGGAAACACCACATTCTACACGCGCGAGATAAAATCCGAATCGCGTTAAGACAAATTTACCCCTAATTAACCGGAATTCCGATATGTACCTTTACAAGTTACTTCTCTACACGGCCGTTTTGCGACCAATTCTGAGTTACGCTTGTCCTGTGTGGGGCTATGCTGAATATCAAAATTTTAGAAATTGCACAAAACTCAATTACTAGATGCATTGTACGAGCTTGCATGTTTAATTCGAACGCTAATATTTTTAGAGCAACCAAAATTACCTCCTTTAAAAAATACATCCAGACCCTCGCCAAAATTCTTTGATGATCTCCCCAACATTAATAATCCCAATATCGCAAATCTTGAAAATTACACCCCTGAATCGACATAGAGACCTAGGAGAATTCTCCTAGACACTTATAATCCACCCTAGTTATATTTCTTTTTTTCATTCACCGTTTCGGTGAATGAACAGTACTAAAATTTCCTTTTCAAAATTATTTTTATTCGACTCTAACTTAAATTTGCTGCACCCAAACAGGCAAGCTCCCAAAACTTTCCCTCAGTAAATTCGCCAACCCCTGCACAGCAAGTTAATAGGTTTTTCTCACTTGCTAGTATCATCCGATAGAAGTGCTTCCTCTCCACTTACAGAACTGCGATCAACAATCTAACCGACAGAACAACAATCTTGAGTGCTGACGCTTCTGCTCCCACCAAGTGATGACGTAACATAGATGACACGAGACCAACATCAGACGCCGACATCGTAAATCTTCCCTGCCACTGGAAAACACACTGCTTCCTGAGAGTCGATGCAGACAGATCAGGCTCCGACATAAATCTCAGGACTGACAACTGAACCGCAGGATTCCCAAAGATGATCTTGCATCAAGGACTCAATATGAACAATATTAGACATAATTGAACAATATTTGATGTAATAGACTCTATTTTCAGGGACTTTCTCATCCGTTTTTTTTTCCACATTAGGCCTCTATACTTTTTCGATATGGGACGAAGAGTTTTATAAAACCCAGTGCCTAATGACCCCCGCTTTCCTAAACGCGATGGCAGTTCGTGGTTCTAGATTGAAGAAGTTTTAGATAATGTTACGTGGTGAAGAATAGTAATTATACGTGATATAGATCCATTAATCAAGGTGTGTACCATTGCACACGAGTTATCATAAGACCTCATCTAAAATTATTGTGATCGTTTACTGATACTACAACAAGGTAGGATTGATTATATAATATTAATATTAGGATCAGTGTGTGTGATTGTATTAGAATTGAGTAAGCGATTGAGTTATTGATAGTGGTCGAATTAGGTTAAATCGTTATTATAAATATATTGTGTATGGTGTGTTTGGCCATCGTAGATTCTCTCACAGAAATTATTATAATCCAATTTGTTAAAGGTTTAAGTCAGTGGTTCTCAAACTTTCACTACTGGCGCCCCCTTTTCAATCACAATTTTTATTGCCCCCTTATACATTAATAATGTACTGAATGCTATAATAATGCACTTTTGACGCTAAAGCTACAATACGATCATAATTATAAACCGTACAAATTAACAAGATAAGTATTAAATTTTGTATATCTTAATTTTAAGCAATATATATATATTTTTTTGCTTTTAGTTCGATTCACTATAAAAGCGTGTTTTTAGTTTGTTTTAAAACTATAATTTATTTTATAGTTATTTTTACTATACACTATAAAAATCACAATTCCAGTGAATAATTTTATTAAGAGAAAATATACTTACGTACTTTCAGGATTTTCAATTTTTCTTAGAAAATTTGAAAAAATCCAATAAAACTAAAGAAAATGTTCCAAATGTGCGTGTCCTTATTAAAGGACATAAATCACAACACTTTTCGCTAACAACACAGGAACGTTATTTTCCAGCTAAACTCAAATCAACTCAAACGTTTCATGTCTCACGATTTTCTGATACTTACTTTCGCTATATATATCTTGATTAATATGCATTATTTCAGTAGGTTCTTCAATTGCTTGATCAGTTTTAACTTCCTTTAATAGGGATCACAGATGCCCATTTTTTTTTAATATTCTGATTATTTATATTTATAAACCATAATACGTCGTACAACGCAGCAATCAAAACTACAAAATTGCTCATGGGGAAAGTGTAGCATGTTCTAAAAAATAATTGTGTAAAACGTTCTTCATTATGCATTATATGTTTCAGAATACTCATGCCCATATATCATAAAACTCTTTCACATGGAAAAAGATGAAACAGAAATATATTATATATATTTACAACTTCCCTAAAAAAAGACCGAGATAACCATACCAGTAAGTTCGAAGGTCAGTTAGTAATATTTTAGGTTAAAAGAAACGTAATAAAAAATCTCTCATCGTTTGATATCGTTATAAACGTAAAAAATCTCTCATCGTTCTCATATTGACCGCAAAGCAAACAAAATATTTGTTTAATTTGGTTATAGGATCAAATACGGCTAATGAGCGTTTGAAGTGGAATCTTTTGTTTTTGATGATCACCAGATGATAAAAATAAATTATATCAGTGTAAATGTGTATTTTTTATTATGTCAGAAAGCATCTTGTTTTACTTCATTCCAAAAAAATTTTTTTTAAACCTTTTATTTTCAATATGCTCGCGCCCCCCTCGCAGGGTTACCGCGCCTCCCCAGGTGGGGCGCGCCCCACAGTTTGAGAAACACTGTCTTAGAGATAATATGAATTCCCTAAGGGATAGGGGGTGACACCTGGAGGGGGTCGAGTCCTTGAACTTCCTAACCATACAGGTCTACGGAATCTACGGAAAGTTCTGCAGGCATCTGAGTTTCCAGGAACCCTTAATCCCGTTTCTGACAGTCTGCTAGATGAAATGGCATATAGTGATATTTCCATGCTGGAGATGTACTTCATGGCTATTGGACGAATGGCGGTGCGCCAGTGGGCTGGGCTTCGAGGCTTGGAACTTGGGTTCTGTAAGATCTTTTTGAGAAAGGAGTTCGGTGAAGAGAGAAGAGTTGGTTGCTGGGAAGTGAGGATAATGGCTCAAAATGGTTGCCCTGGGGGATGTGAGTGAAAGTAATGGATGTGCTGTGACGTAATGTCAAGCAGGTGTGAAAAAAGAAAGTAAAACTACGAGTAACCGGCGGGCTTGCGAGGCCGTCATCCTCCTCCTAACCATACACGTAGTACTATCGATTCCCTAAATATAAACCCCATGCCTTTAAAAAAATGCCATTCTTTTCATCATCTCAGTAAAACAGATCATAAATTTGATCAAATCACTTACATACATAGGGAAAATGACCTCAAAAGAAGTTTTTAACATCTTGCATTATTTGATCATCTCCCTTAGGTATTCGATGGAAGTCCTAATTTCATCATTTTCCTGCGACATATAGACTAAAGGTCCTTCCCTCTCCAAATTGTATTTTGTGCAAATAGAATTCCATAATGAGTACTGAGCATATCGAGATTTGCTCTCCTGTCTCTGGTAACATGTACGATGGCTACTTGTGGGCTAAAGAGCAGTTACAAGCTCTGCAATTTCACTGACTTTCTGATTGGGTATATGCTTCCATTTTTTTCACACTTTGTTTTATTGTGTTTATTAGTTCTTCAATTTATTGTTACTTTATGTGTGTTTCAGCGGAGTGTACTCACTCCAGCGAATGATGTATTCATCATTTTCTGCTGCTACAATAAAAAAAAATGTACCCATATTGGCTGTGTGACAAAATCTGGAGCAGCAAGGACTGTTTGCATGATGGCCACAATTGACACGTCAGTATAGGACACTTGACGCCAATGGTTCATCCAATGACAAAAATGGATACAGGTAAATTTTCGGAAGAATCCTGATTTTAAGTGCAGAGTCAAGATGGACGTATCCATCTGTGGAGGCATCGAAGATAAAGCAAGTGACCTGATCCCACTTGGTATCGTCAAACGAGTTGTGTTTTTGATGTAATGGTATATGCACCACTGGATGCACGATATGAATACCTCCTATTCACTCCATTCGTAATTTGAAAATCTGCGTTACGGTGATCCGGCGCTCGAATTTTCGAAAAATTATCTATTTTTATTTTATATATTTTTGAAGAGTTCAAAAATGTCTGTTTAAAATGATATATGATATGAAGAAAGTGGTTAATTAGAAGTATTTTTATTTACTTTTTAAATGAAGTTACTCCTAGAGGCGCATCAAATCAGCTCTGCAAAGAGCACATGTGCTTTCCCTTGCATAAGTTTCTGATGAGCACAAATCTATATGATATTCAAATATGATAAACAAATCTGCATGCGTATTGGGAATATCCAAAAGTGTATGGGTGCACGTCTTTTGTTTAAATGAGTTAGTCAATAACACTATATGATCGGTGATTCCAAAATCTACATGTGTGGAATTAAAACGCTGAAATTGGGATAAATATATGGTTATTGTGCGCAGTTCAATACGGGTCGAGTAGCAAAATGAATGGTAATAAACATTATGATATACTGAACCAAGTTATAACTGTGTGTTATGCTTCAAAAAATTAGATGTATTTAAGATTCGTATAGCCGAACTAAAGCATCTTGTGATCCTCAAAAAAGACAAAATTCTTAAAAATAATGAAAAAAAAACTAGAAGAGTCTTTTGTAGGAGCAGAGAGTAAAGAAAACGCTTCATATGCTTCTGGAAATCTAAATAAATAAGTGCTCAAAAAATGACAAATTTTTACCTTAAATCCTGTTTTCTCAAAATACCATATTTTTTATTACTTTATGTACCTTTTTTTCACAAAAACTACTTATTATATAATCCTCAAATTTTCAGAGAGCATATTTTTAATATGTTTACACCTTTTTCATGGTGGGAATAAATATATCTAGCAAACCGTTTTAGATAAGGTTTTTTAAACTACAGTTTAAGGGAAAAATTGGACATTTTTTTTTAAGAATTCATAATTATTTCAATTTTAAAAAAATCTCTTCATTAAAGTTTTATTGTTAGTACACATAACCTGCTGTAAAAATGTGATCCATGAGAGGTAAGTAGTTTGTGAGAAAGTGGTACATAAACTTATGTAACTTAAGATGGGCTCCTATGTACTTGCAGGCCAATCTTAAACTTCTCAGACCTTAAAAACATGGAGATTGCATTCTATCTTCCAGACTTCAGAGATGTCCTGTTACGTAAATATTAAATCCCCCCATTCTGCTGTAAGCCCACAGTATGCAAAATTTTGTGTAACTTGCTTTCCTTTCTGGTATTGTAAATTTAATGGCCAACAATGTAATATTTTATATACACAATGCACAATATTGATAAAAATATCAATTTCAAAATAATACATTATGTCGGGGCTTCGAAGACTGCATTCGATGTAATATTTTAATTTTATCCATATGAGGAAAAGCAGAACAACTGATTAAAGATAACTTTTAAAGGTATTTATTTCTTGCAAGAACTTAACTTTCTTAGGATAAAAAATATCGTTACTTGTTTTGAACAAAAAAGAAACTCTTTTGTTCTACAAAATAGATTCAAAGATTCAAATGCCTCAAGGGAAGAAGCAATGAATTGAAAAGTGGTCAAGTTCAAGAAAGAGATAGATAAAGGGATTTGTTTTATATTACTTGTTTGTACACAATTTAATATGATTTTAAATTCCGTGACTCATGACTCATCCACATCAAATCCAGAGGTTGAAATCTGATTTCAACCTAGCACAGTTATGAGGAACGTGCTAGTTAACTCAAATGAAACCTCGAACATCACACTTAATGCAAACTGAAAGTTTGGATAATTAAACGTCAGCTTAGGTATCGTTCGTGTTGCATGTTCCTATGATCTATTGTACACAATGGGACTATTCAATATTTGACATTAAGCATCTCTAAAGCTATAAAAATTATGCGATTTTAGCATCCAATTTCTTGAAATAATTGGTTTATAGTAATACTATTAATAGTCCATGCATGCACACCAAGATCTATTTATATACTATACTTAAAATAAAATACACTTATAATTTTAATAGCGAAACAAATTCAACCATGCAACTTATTTTTATCTCCACTAAATATACCATTTAACGCAATAGAATATTTCGGAAACTAAGCAAATACAAATTTTTCTTCTCCAATGTGGAAAAATGAATTATTTAATATGCGTAGGCGAAGCAATTTTCTATTTGAAAAGAAACCGCATTGACCTTCTTGCCAATGTGATTCATTTTCTTAATGTAAATATGCATAATTGTGGCGTGGGTGTAATGATATTTATCCAAATGCATTTTTATGTATAAAACTAGATATGTGTTTCTTTTTATAGAATACATTTTGTTTTTGTCAGGTTGCTAAGGAATTGGTTTCACGTATTTTTTTAAAATTTCGCTGTTAAAATTAATATTGGCATTTTAAAACTGAAATAAATCATATGAGATTTAATTTACTTTAATGGAGAATGAGCGTTCATGTAAGTTAAATATTATGGACATATAAATACGATTACACTTATTTAAAAATGTTTGCGCAAAATTACGTTTACTAAATTTTTATTCTAATCATTTTAAAAACCTGAAAGTAAATGCGAGATATTTTTTTGTTTTCTTGTGACTACTACTTTCAATATGCTAAAAAATGATATTACACTATGATTTAATGGGCGAAATATTTCCTTTGTCTATTTAGATTTTTTTATATTTGAAACGTGCTTATAGATTTGAATTATCATAATTATTTTACTTGTTACTTTTTACTAACTGAGATTCTAAGTTTGTTCTGTAAAATGGAATGAAAATCGCTAAAAATATTAGTTTTAGAATCGCAATTCATTTAACTTCACATTCGCTCAAAGTTTTGCAATGAAATATAGTTAACAAAATCCAGCTGTGTGGCGTAGTTGGTCAAGCGCTGGCCTTGCACGCTTAAGTTAGCGGATTCAACCACGGCCTAATTTGGTGAATTTTCATGATGTAAAACATCGACAACGTCCATGACGTATAATTATGCAACATGATAAGTGCTTGTTTGACTTAGGTGCTCTCAGCAGCAAAAAAATTCCTGGTGCAGTTTTGCATCGCCTAAGCGCATGTGCCTTCCCCTTTGGAGGAAACTGGCGTCAAAATTACGTTATGACAATTGGTAGCCACCTATATGGTGCATCGTTAAAAATAAATGTCAGCTATCGGGGATTGTACTGGGTCTGCATTGGTAATTACCAATTTGAGGCCTCATTTGAAAGGGGAAAAACATTTAATTGTTAGAGTTTTTATGTAACACTTATTGACGCCGAACTTGGGCACTTTCTCCTTTCATGAATATAGTATTAATTCATTATTATTCAATATGATGTAACTATTAGTATTAATTTATGATCGTAAACCGTAAAATCGGGCGTATAATGCATATCTCTTCTTTCAAGATGCGTGTTTCTTTAAAAAAAATTAAGTATATTCGTTGAATAACGTGCACTTCTCTTTTTCCAAAGGAACCTTAAATATACGTGTGCAATACTCGTATGTTTTGTAGTCATTTATTTGAGTTACTATTACAGGCTTTTCAAGAAATAGAATAGTTTTAAGACTAAAACCCTTAAGTTCATTAGACACGTCTTTTCTTTAAATAAACAGTTTTCCTATCTATATGTAGGTCTAATATTGTTATGCCCATCTCTTTATTTTTGAAGATATAATTATACGCTGGGTATAACACCCACCTCTAATTTTTAAAGTGTGAAATGTTTGCATTATATGCCGCATTATTTTAGTATTGAAATTCACTTCAAACCAAGCAGGTGACATTTAAGTGAAGAAATATCGAGATGTATCATGCATGACTTTATCATAACAAATGGTCTGCAAACAGGAGTTGATTTATGTTCCGTAGTAATGTAATTATTAATTTAAACCTTAAATATCCCAAAAAAAGTCATAATTTAACCATCGATATTCCTCTAAATTGCATCTGCTGACTGAATTTGTTTGTATATCATACACAAATACGTGCATGAGAGTGTACATTTAAATGAATAATGTTTTGGCGTAAAGACTATGTATTGTCCAGAAAGCTTCTAGATTTAAGGTCAATGTCACATTTGAAAGACTTTGTAAAATAAAGCAGTGTGATAATTTCTAAGTGAATGTGCCCAACAGCATTTTCATTGGCTTCATAACCATGTGCGAATGATATACGTTATTCATATGATTTAAATGCGTTTGATTAAATATGCATTTTAGTGTTCATATTAATTTATCAAATTTGTAAATAAAACCAATAAGACTTAAATGAACTTAAAAGATGTTGAACTACCCTTAATAAAATTTACCTTATAGGTGCTCTTTCAAAGTTTTCTCATACAGAATATCAAATGTACATAATATTCTCTTTATATTACTCTTTTTAAAAGCTCTTCGGAATATTAACTGAATAAAATTCTAATCCAGTATAACTCCAGGTAGAATTTTGTAATTTTAATTGTATTTATTACTAGCGTTAATAAATTATTTGTTAATCACCGTATTTTTACTCGAATCTAAGCCACACTATTTTTTCAGTGTTATTTTTACTGAAAATTGAATGCGACTTAGAATCGAAGTCAAAATATTTGTTGTATGTGGGACATTGAGTTTCCGCCCCTTCCAAAAGGAAAAATGTAACCGCCCATTCTGTCCACTTAGATCGATGACTTATCTCGTTTAGAAATTTATCTCCAGTATTTAGTTTATACTAAAAATCGTTGTCTATACGTATTTAGGATTTTTTTTTGTATACACTTTATTTTAATCACCTAAACATCAAAGTTATTACTAATAGCATCAACACATAATCACTATAACGCAAGTATGAAAATGGAGTCAATTTTATATGCAGAAAAAACCAGAAACGCAGCAGTGGCCACTGGAAATTTAACACAGATGAAGCAGATATACGTCGATGGCGTAAGCAAAATGATAAAATATTTGCCTGTAAATGTTCGTCAGTCTTTAATAATTATTTTCGTTCTTCAAAAGACATCCCATGAAAGGGAAGATTGCACAATAAAAATGCATTGGATGGCAAAGATGACACCGTGAAGGAAAATGGCGACGCCGGCACCAATTCTGAAGTCAGGTGTACCAATGTGATTGCCGAATCATTTTCGAAACATGGCACATAGCGTTAAAGTAATTATTGGTTCATGCATGCATTTGGAAATTTTTAATACTAGTAAAATAAATTAATTATCATCTTATTATTTATCATTAAAAATATTTTTTTTTAAAAAAAAGTTCTTAAATATTCTATATAATGAACGTTTTACACTATATTTAAATTTTTTTTCACAAAAACGTGAAAATAATTGGGGGGTGCGGCTTGCAAACGAAGTTAACATTTAAAAAAAAATAGAATTAGGGGTTTGGTTTAGAATCGATGGTGGCTTAGATTCGACTAAATACGGTACATGAAAAAAATTGATTTCTTCATAATTTCTTCGTTACTAATAATATTATCATGTACATGACATTTTAGCGCATATTTGGTATTTCCAAGAATCAATATATTTTATAATTTTTCAAGTGAAAATTTCTATCAAAATCACTTTTTAGTTCTAGCATTAAGAACTAATCTAAGCCTTCAGACTAAAACTATTTGAGCACAAGAATTACTATTTTGTCAACCTAAATTGGATTTTATAAATGTTAATGTATTTTGTTAAAATCTATTTATTCCCCTAAATGTCAATTTAAATACTTTAATGTCACCTCTGAGAGAGATGCGTAAAATTAATTCCATTCACTAATTTCAGCTAATAGAGTTCGAAAGTGTTTATTTATAGAAACCAATGGTTTTCTTCTAATCAAGTGATTTAATTCAACTGCTTACATTAATCTCTACGTAATTAGAAAGAGGGCCTCTTTTAAAGTATTGTAATTGCCTTAATATATCACTTGTAAGAAAAGCTTTGATCCCAATATTTGGTTGTAAATTTCACAACGTACGTATTTCTGCCCTATATCTTTCAGAACAGTTTGTTATTAAAAACAGAAATATTTTATTGGTCCTTTTTGTAATATTTGAATTTGTTTTTTTTATTCATTTCTGATTTATTTTTTTTAGATATGTTTTTAAAAGTTTAAATGCTTCATTCTAATAAACCCAATACATTTCTGATGTGTAACCTCTTTCCTCTCGATTGCTGGATATTTGTCGGAGGAATTTTGTGAAAAGGAACGGATACGGGTAACA
Source organism: Trichonephila clavipes (assembly GCA_019973935.1). Taxonomy (NCBI): domain Eukaryota; kingdom Metazoa; phylum Arthropoda; class Arachnida; order Araneae; family Nephilidae; genus Trichonephila; species Trichonephila clavipes. Next base: position 68,245 of record BMAU01020583.1, read on the forward strand.
GGAAGTGACGTGAGCGCGCTATTTGATTTGACCAATGAGAGTGCGTGGTGTTGCCTCTTTGCTACCCTCGCATTCTTTTTACCCGTCCTAAAAACTTACTTTACATCTTTCCACCAGCCCTCGTCGCCTAGTGGTTAGAGAAACTGACTTGAAGTGAATTGTCGTGTGTTCTATTCCCGGGAGCTAGCTGCTACCAAATTTACGATAAATCACTTTAATTTCATTCAAAAATTATTTATCTTGATCAAATTTAAATTTCCACATACTTTCCTTTCTTTTCTTTTTGTACTTTATTTTTATTAGATCATTCAAAACATTGATTTAGCTGTTGCAAATTCTTGGTTTCTGTACAAAAAAGATGCAATATTAAATACAATTCCTCAAAAAATCAAAATGGATGGCTTAAAATTTAAGTTGGAGATAGTTGAAGCATTATGAGCCTCTTCCTACTAACAAAAATATTTTAACTAATGATGAAGGCAACGAAGTTATAATTCCACTCGCAAAATGATCGAAGCATTATAATCCACCTGCTATACATATCACGGCTTTTATCCTGGCCATTCCACGATAAAAGACTTGACATGTATAGCCATTTTCAATGTATTGATGGCATTTCAAGGCCACGCAAGTGCAGATATGAAAACTATGAAAACTATGAAACCAGTTCGAAAGCATGTTGTGAAAAATGCAATAGTTATTTATACTTGCCAAAAAACAAAACAAAAGATTTTTACAGTAAATAAATAACGAATTAATAAAAGAGTTAATTACACATCAATAATTTATTTGTAACAAGTTGAAAAGAATTAAAATTGTTTCTTCTATTAACTTAGAGCTTAAAATGTATAATTCGTAACATTACATAGGTGGCTTGTTTCACACATAACTCTCAACCCGCATGATCGTGTGTTCCAGGGGGGCGAGTGGGATTGTTTAGTATATTTCCCAGTGTCATTGGGATTCATATAGTATTAATAACCAGAAGAATTTAATATTTAAATATAAAGGTAATTCGGGTCTTAAAGAGATATACTGAAGGTGGATCTGCTCTTCAAAAAGAACTATCACTCGCTTCCCATGGTTTTGAGTAGTGATTTTAACATTAACATCAGTTTGCCAAAAGCTTAGCTGACCATAGCTTTTTGGAATGGTGAACTCAAGCACGAAATGAACACAAATCAAAATGCTTCAACAACTATCAGTGATACTGTCATTGATGCTGTTTTTAAATACTTTGAAATCACAAGTATATGTGTCATATTTTAGCTATCATGTGTATTATCTCCACTCTTCCTTAAATTGAACAATAATAATTATTTTTGATAAAAAATAGCATTACTCCTTGTGTTAATTAAATAAAAATTTCATTAAAGATATATTTATTCAATAGAAAGTTATTTTCAATCATACTCATTTTTTTTCAGTATATAAGTTACTATTGCGTATTTACCACGACAAAATGTCAGATGTTACACATCATATGCGACTACTGTGTGTGTGTATGATGCTCGTTTCTTTTTTTTCTTTTCTTATTTTACAAATGCCACACATGACAATAGCACCTATGCCATTAGTGCATGTGCTCTCCAACATTTTTCGATAGTTGAATTAAGACTATTTAGTACAGGGCACATGACCGAGTGTTCATCTGTCATAGGGTGACATGAGTCACACAGGGTACAGTCCGGGGAGATAACGATGAAAATTATTTAGAGATGCCATCTCAGACTGTCATAATCTGTCAAAAGTCTAAAATTTGCTACATCAGCTTTTGTAGAAGCCCCAGTGGCTCAGGACGGGTTCTTGTTCAAGACTGGCCAGTTCTTATCCTTCGACATCTTCGCAACTTCCAGTTTAAAGTACGAATAATTTTTTCGAATAGGCTAATGCCGATTCAGAGTAAAAGTCCATGTTAGAAAAAAAAACCCTCAAGGAATTAAAAATTGAAGCCCTCGCTGGTCTTTGGATCTTTTTTTTCACTCTTTAATTCAATGAAGTTCATACCAAGATGAACCCATTAATTGTTTTGATTGAATATAAACAATTATTACCAAAATTTCAAATAGGAGTTCAGCCTTTACAGACTTGAAAATTAGCAAGCATGTACCTTTTTTGAGAAGATATCTTCTAGGAATGATTTTGTAAAAAAAAAATTACTCTAATGGGTGAGGTTGCGGGCGTGAAAACAATTACAATATCTCGTTTGAAAATTCACGTTTTTGATTTAGTTGAAAACTTAATGCTAAGATTTATATATCAATAACTTTTAAATATACAGACTTGCATTTTACAAAATGCCCAACGAAACGAAAATCTAGTTTTGTAAGATACCAAAAATATTAATGCTTGTATTTAAAATTTATGACAGATCATCAATTTAATATCCGGGTAGAGAAAATAAACTATGTGTCTTATTATTATTATTTGAAATTTTTTCATTCAGTATTTTATTGTTATTAATGATCAGAAAAATATTAGTTTCTTTTTAAGATTAAATGTTTTTCTACTTTTAAGCAACTATTTTTTCTCTTTAAAGAAAATTATATGAGATAAGAAATGAATTTTTTTTTCTTTTTAAAAAAAAAAAAAAAATGGGTACCCCAAAATAGTATGAATCATGTGTATTTTCAAGAAATGAAGTTTAATTCACAATTTTTCCTCTGTGAAAAATATCCCCTAAGAAACGTCAGGATTTTAATTATACAGTGCCGATGAATCACGTAAAACACATGCGCAAACGAGGGAGAGGGAATTAATTGAACAGGGAGGAAAGGATAAAATGGTTTGCCGTGCACGTTGTAAATAAGTCTCATGTAAGTCATTTTCTCTTCTTTGATGAGAAACAAACCCTTGATTATTTTGCAACGGGGAACTAATTTTACGGGAAATATTGAGAAAAAGAAAAGAGGTGTATAATTCACGCAGTGTGTAATATATATATATATATATCATTATTTAAAAAATATATTGGACTTTTCAGTAATTTCCTATTTCAAGTTCGGAAATTTTGACTATATATTAAAAGATTTGATTACGGTAGATTAGGGATAGACTGGATTAGGATCAATAGGTTTAAATAAAAGTTTCATAAAAGTTAATTTTAAATTTCCTAATAAATACATAGGAAGCCCAGTGGCTGAGTGGTTAGTGCATCGCGCTTCCAAACCACAGGTCCGAGGTTCAAACCTCGGGCTGGGCAAGGTTGACTCAGTCTTTCATCCCTTCAATGGGTCGATAAAATGAGTACCAAGCGTGATTGGGAACTTAACACTAGGGGTTCTAGCGTCAGACTGACCACCTGTCTGAAACATCTGCTCATGCTTCTCAGGGGTTCAAGGTAACACATACTGCGTTGGGCACAGTATGCGTTTAATTATCACTAATACAAAGGTAAACAATATTTGTTTTAAAATATAACAAATAAATTATATATATTTTGAACAAAAAAATGAAAAATGGTACAATTCATTAATATCTAATAAAAGACAAATAATAATGACCATCTCTCCTACCCTTTTAAAGTAATCAATGCATTTCTTAAAAAAACATATATCCACTTCCATGACGTATACAAATCACAAAAGTTTAATTTACCATAAAATCCGGCGTATAACCTGCACCGCCGTATAACGCGAACCCATACTTACATGTTCTATTTTTTAACGTTTAGGTATATTCGCCGTATAACGCGCACCACCATCTGTTTTTTTTTTCGAAGATCCCTGAAATGTACATGTACATTGCTCTTATGTTTTTAAGTCATTTATTCGAGGTATTATTCAAAGCTGTAAAAAAATAGTATACTTCTAGAACAACAACATTTTAAGTTCCAAAAGAATGTCATTTCTTTTAAATAAACAATATTTCAATCTACCCAGAAGTAGAATTTTTTCCTTATCGCCATCTTTTTTTTCTTCAATTTAAAGATTTAGTTTTTATACTCGGCGTATAACACGCACCCATAAATTTCAATTTTTTCTTTGTAAAGAGTGTTTTTTTCAGGTATAGAGGTTTAAGTTGGCATTACTTTCCAAGATGGCGACCGATTTAACAGCTGTCAAGTAATTTATTCTCAGTTTGGTTTGGCAATTCATCAAAACGATCATCAAGCAAGGCGTAGATTCGTCGAATGGGCCCAAAACGAGATTGCCAGTGTTCCCGATTTTCATAAGCGACATTTGTTTAGCGATGAAGCGCACTTCTGGTTGAATGGCTACGTCAACAAACAAAACTGCCGCATTTCGAGTGAAGCTAATCCAAAAGTGTATGTCGAAACACCGTTACATCCAGAAAAACTGACTGCTTGGTGCACTTTATGGACTGGTGGAATCATTGGTCCGTAATTCTTCAAAAATGATGAAGGCCACAACGTTACAGTCAATGGTGGTCGGTATAGAGCCATGATTACTAACTTTTTCATTCCTGAATTGAACAATCATGATGTCCAGGAGCTGTGGTTCCAACAAGACAGCGCAACATGTCACACAGCTCGTGCCACAATCGAATTATTGAAGGACACGTTTGGTGACCGCCAAATTTCACGTTTTGGACCAATGAATTGGCCTCCAAGATCTTGTGATTTAACACCGCTAGACTATTTTCTGTGGGGCTATGTAAAGTCATTGGTCTATGCGGATAAGCCACAAACGCTTGACCATTTGGAAGACAACATTCGCCGTGTTATTGCCGATATATGGCCACAAATGTTGAAAAAATCATCGAAAATTGGACTACATCTGAGCCAGCCGTGGCAGTCATATGCCAGAAATCATATTTAAAATGTAATGCCACAAAATTATCTTTCGAATAAAAAAAATTCATGTCAATCGAATAATACATCGTTGTTTTATTGCAATTTAATGTCTTTTACCTATAAAAAAAACACCCTTTATTAGTAGTGCGCGTTATACGCCGAATCTTACGATAATTTTATTCCATTAGAGTATTAATGTTTTAAAAACGCATATCACAGTCTGACTGATAATTATTTTTTAAATAATTTTAAAAACCAAATTAAATAAATTCTGAAGAACATTTTAAAAATTAATTCAAATATGTAAATATATATATAGTTATTTGAGTTCCAGTTAAATTATTAAAATTCCTCTCGTGTTTACTTTTATCCATATCTTCATCCATTCACATTTATATTAATAGTTATATTACTCCATTTTTAATGACGCATAAAATATATCTGATTAATTTATTTATGCTACTAATTTTTATAAATAGCTACCTAACATTCGTTTATTACATCCTATATTTCAAGGAATTAAAAGTAAAATTTTATCATATGACATTTTATTAACTACATATTAATCGAATCATTCTGAATTCAATGCATTATTTACTTCTGTTTAAGTGCAGTTTTTCCGTATATATTTCCAATATTTCCGTTTTTCCAGTTTGCTGTAATTTATTATTTCATTGAATACCTCCCCTCCAGCTAAAGCTAGTCTTATTTTGATTTATTTTTTTAATGTATTTCATGAGTCTTCCAAGTTTGAACGTAGATCAAGAACTTATTGTGAAATTATCTATTAATAAATATGTCTTGTGTGCGTGTGTGTGTGTGCAAAAAATGTTTTTATGTTCGTGATATAAATTAACTTCGAGTAAGTTTTTTTTGTCATTATAAATTTTTTTAAGAAATCGAACATTGGCAGCAAATATTTGTGTTTTGAAATGTATCAGACTTAAGAAAGAAATTCAATTTAACCTTTTTAAAATTTAAAATACATACATTGAATACTTTTGATCATTTAAATGACGGATGTTTTTGAAAGTCTGATATAAGAATTCTTTTCCAAAAAAAAACATGTTGGAATCTTTTTTCTCATAAAGTAATATCGTTTCAATACTATATATTGAGTAGGCTGAAAAAATAATATTATAAAGATTAATGAGCAGAATCGTTAATTTTTTTTTTAAATTTTAAGGAAATAAGAAATTTCGAAAAAATGCAAAGTTGAAAATATTTTTAGAAATATTTGGAATAATATGTTTTGTCTTTCTTAAATTTTTCCATCACAATATCAAGAATCTGATGTGCAAAAAACGCTATTTTTTTAATTAACTAAGCATGTTTGTGTATCACACTAAACGTCTAAGAAGCTCAAAAGAATTCATTCTGAAACGCAACTAACAAGATAAACCATTAACTATGCGAGTAATCTTACAAGGAGAGGGCACAACTCAGAAAATTCATTTGGGGACGAGACTTTGTGTAACAGTAGTACTGCTATAGGGTATTCAAACCGCAATGTAATTCCGCTGAATGGCCAGTCAATTCCGAGAAAATTGCCTTCGAAATTCATACTTAGCTTATATACAAGTTATTTTCTCCCTGATACAACGTAGCCGTGGCATGATCGTCAGCGCATCAAAGTACTATCCAATGGACCGGTGTTCGATTCACGTGAGCAAAAACTTCGTTTTTATTTTTTCCTCTCCAACTTATTTTCAGAATTAAATAATTTTAATTTTTAAAAAAGATTCACACACACACACTATTTTTAAATGACATTTATTTTAATTATAGTAACTATTTTACTTTTTTTAAAAAAAAACACAAAACAACCAACAGTTATGATAATAATACTTACAAATAAAAAGTGAAAATAAATTAAATAATAATAAGTAAAGTTAAGTAAATATAAGTAAAAAAAAAATAAAATTTTCTTACATATTTTTTTATTGCATACAAGAACTTCAAAGATAATTATCATGAAAACAATATCTTTATTCACAGACATCTTCACTATACAAAATTCAAACTATTTGTATTATATGTGATCTATGTACAATAATTTATGTCGAAAGACGAGCTCTTTTAAAAATCCAGAAATAAACTAACAGGGTTATATTGTAAATCAAAATCCGTTATCCTACTGATTTCTCATTTTATTAGAGGATTCTTTGTTTTTAAAATAATTTGTTCTTAAAAGAAAACACCTGCTCTTTAAAAGCAGCTGCCTTTTTCTTGAACAAAATCGTTTTGTTAAAAACGGAAGTAAAATTTTATGGCCATTTAGGTATAAGAAATAATTTTAAAAATACAATTAATTAGATTTTAATGACATAAGTTATTGTAGTTATACTATATATCAGTTTTTTTTAAAGTAAAATAGCTACTATAATTATATAGATTATCATTTAAAAATCAGTGAATTTTTTTTTAAAAAATAAAGCTATTTATAATTCTGAAAATAAATTAGAGAGGAAAAATAAAGATGAATTTGGTCGCGCGAATCGAACCCCGTTTCATTGGATAGTACTCCGATACACTGACAATCGTGCCACGGCAACGTTTTATCAGGGAGTAAATAACTTGTATATAAGCTTATTATGAATTTTGAACGCTGTTTTCTCGGAATTGACTGGCCATTCGGTGGAATTACCTTGGGGGTTGAATACACTATAGCAGTACTACTGTTACACAAAGTCTCGTCCCAAAATAAATTTCTTTAGTCGTGTCTTCCCCTTGTTAGTTAAATGTTTATGCAACAAAGAAAAATAAGAAAATAAAGAAATTTAATGCAAATAATTTCATCAAAATTAAAAAGTGAGAAATTTTTTGAAAATAATTATTGTTTTTAAATATTGTCTTTTTTAAAGTGAAATTGGGATTGTGGGTCTCTAATACATTCAAATTCTTAGATAAGTTTTTCTGACAGTTACACGATGCGGGCTTAACTTTGACTTGTAGAGATTATTCAACCATGTGCAACCGTATTTTATGTAATGTCGCAGAGTTTTGTAAAAGCCATTCTAATGCTTTAAGTGGGTTACGGACCTTGAAAAGTTTTTTGGAGAGGTGCCAATGTTGAAGAACTTTGCGAATAATTATAGGTCGTTCTGTAAAAAGTTTTGTCATATATTCCATCTTTAAATATCATTTTGCAATCTGTCATGCTTCTGATAAATAAAAAAAAAAAAAAAACTTCGAACTTTTCAAAACGGAAAAACAAGTTAAATTTCTCCATGGTATTATTTTTTTAAACTTCTAATTTATTCTAATATATGTATATATAAAAAATACTTTTTTAAAGTAAGCTGTTATTTTTTGTAGATAATTTGACAGTTATATGTGTTTTGTTCATTTTCATAAATAAATGATATTTGGATGATAATTAAGGATCGGAGAATATTTCTTGTCTTTTTTATAGTGAAATCTACATAATCTTCATTCATAAGATGGTAATTTAAAAATATATACATTTAAAGAAGATAACACTAAGTGTGTAAGTCTTAATAAAAGTAGGAATTTTAAACGGTCACGTATATACTAAATTAAAATAACTGCCATGCATTTTCTTTCTATTTATGTTATGTTAAGAAATTTAATAAACTACAAATATACTGAAATATAGTCATAGGATGTGTTCTATCAATTATTTAATATCCTAATTATTGAAAAAAGAACAAATATCACGATCCCATTTAAAGGAATAAGATGTAGCTTTTGCAAAGATTTCAGACTTCGTAGAAAACAAGCACTTTTTATCCATACTATAATATATATATATATATATATATATATATATATATATATATATATATATATATATATATATTAAGAAATTCTATACTACTTTTTTCTTACATATGAACGATGGAACGATTTATTGAATGGAATGCATTGCTGTTTTTTTGCTTAAAACTATTATAAAACATTTACTCCGATAAATTAAATTTATATTTTGTATCATATAATATCTGTAGAAGAGAGAGAGAGAGAGAGATAAAATAATTGTTTTAACTGTTTCGTAGTTATAATGTGTTGATGAAGGAAACCAAGGAATATTGAAATTTTATCATTAAGTGTGTAGGCAAACAAGAAATATAATGTTTTTGCAAATAAATTTTTTTAAAAAAAAATTGTGATTCCTTGCATAAAATTGATGACCCTCTTGTAGTTTGACACTGTGACGTATATGAAAACCCATCCACAATCAACCAATGCAGCCTGGATAAAACGAAAATTTCCCAAGTGGAAAGGATGCCATTTCTTACAAATCGATCTCATTTCTGTGAAGCATGGAATCAATTAATTAATCAGGGACAAATGGGTAGTAACTTTCTTCTTCTATATAATAAATTTTTGTAGATGCTGAATTGTTTCTTTTATAAGAGTGGATAATATTCCATCTCCCCATAAAACATGAATTGGTTTTATGTCTACGGGACGCTCAGGTTAATCCATTCGAAATATTTATTCATCAAAAAGGAAAAAGACTTTGCCTGGTGGTAGCATTCCTCAGCGACACCAAGATGAGAGTTTGTTTTGACACAGTTTAAGTAGAACTTATGTTGTAAATGACTTATGAAGGGGTTATTCTTACCATATTGTTTTGGGGAGTAAGTTGATATGAACTATTACACGAATATGGTTTTGATCTGGCAGCCTTTTCAATTGAATAATGTCGCGAATTTCAAATCTCCTTTCTGAACAGTTTTATATCTTCACTATCCAAAATACTTCATTTTTGAAAGTAGAATACTGGTAAAAAGTATTGCATTGATAAACTGATTTTCACACACACAAACACTCACTGATCCTTTACAGTATGAACAACTGTTTAGTTTGAAATAGTGCCATTATTCGACCCCAAAACCACCAACTCACTGTGAGATATCTAGTTGAACAATTGTGTTGATATGTAGTACTGGTACCATACGCTCCTGAACTGGTTCTGTAACTTCCACACATTACAACATGGTTGTGGAAGAGTAAGAATTTCTTTCAGAATTTCCTACGAATTACTGATTCGATTCAAGTCTAGTGAATTTGAAGACCAAGACATGACATAAAATTCACAATAATAATCCTCAAACCACTTCTTGACATTTTGGCTCTTTTAGCATGATGTGTTATTCTGCTAGTAAAAGCGCCATCATCCGTATGGAATAGTGTTAATATGAAGGAATTTACTTAGTTTGGATTGATATTCACATAGCGCGCAGACATCAGAGATTAATCTATGAAGATAATGAATACTATACGGTGGAGTACACTGCAATATGTGTTCAAATACACCTTCTGGGTTGACAATGTTGCAGAACTTGGTAATATTAACCATTGTAGCCATTCAGATTTGACGAACACTGCATAACACTCTTTTCTTTCTTCAAGATTCAATGCTCTGTGATCAACAAACCACTGCCAGAGGACTTGTCATTTCGTTATTCCATACACCTGTTTCATTAAGTACTCAGATGAGCAGCCCACCAAAAATGACGTTTATGAAACTGATTTCCCCACGTGCCAAGTCTTAAAGATTTTAGCTTAATTGAAATCTGATAAATAAACAGAGCTTTTCATGCTATGTCACTATAATTTTTCTTGTGAAAAGATAGTGCGTGGGTGATTTATACACTCCGACGTAGCACCAACCATGTTTCCACCAGGGCAGCTCGTTGCAGTTGTTAATGGGCGGTTATAATGTTCTGGATCACAAAAAAAATAGTGAAAGTTAATTTGTAAAATATAAAATAAATTTTTCTGAGTGATATTATGCGTAAAGTTATGGATTCAGAGGAACTATTTCTAAAATAACATACATTTTAAATAACAGTGTAATAGAGATTTAACTCAATTATGTTGCGCCTGAAATTTTGGAAGCCAGGTTATATTGTCTAATTTTGTAATGTTTGGGTTGTAAAGATAAAACTGGTTGTAATATTTTCTCTTATGTAAGACATCTAATAATATCTGGTAAAAGACAATATAAGACTTGTACAATTCATATTACTACCGAAAAGAGTCTTTTAGAGTCAATAAAATCCAAATGCTTAAGTTCAGTTTTCACATTGCTTTTCCAAACAAAATAAAAAGTAAGGAAAAGAAAAGCACAAAGCAGCAAGTTTCCTTTTATTTCAATTTTCAATTCAAAAAGAAAAATTTTGCGTAAATAAATATTAAAAAAAGCAGCCATTTAATTTTTTTCTACCATTTATAAGATTTGCCATTTTTTAAAAGAGTGCTGATAATATCTTCTTACTTTTCGCATTTCCATCCATTCAGCACATCTTACAAATCAAAAATGATCCTAAAGTAGATAATTCTGCATTTGAGGCAGAATAAGCATCCTTTATGGAAAGTATCTTCTATTAGTTTCTGCGAAGAATTGAGAAATGCAAATCTCGCAGCTTGAAAGAAACACAAAATTCGTTTCTACACCCTCCCCTCCTTTAATTTTGTGAAGATCCTTTTAAAAGTCTTTTAAGGTAAGGATATTCTGAACACATATACAACTAGTTTATTTACAATTCCATTTTACATGCAGATCTTTTTAATTCAGAGGTGTTGTGTAGAGTGCTGAACCACAGGTTGATATCGTTTTGTATAGTCATTTTCAAGTTGAAAATTGATTCAACAGCATTTTATACTTGTGTTCACTTTAGCGAATATAAAAATGAAAACATTAAAGACAGAAAAATTACAAAAATGAAATACCGGGTGGGCAAAAAGTCCGTAAAAACTTTAAAAATTTATAAAATCCGGAGAAATGAACAAAAAAAAACTGTTTGCAGGATCAGTATTAGTATGTCAGGGGATTTTTTTTAAGCTAGAAAAAAAAATAATTCGAAAATTATCCGGTAGGTGGCGCTGTTACAAGGGTGCGTAGTGGAAATATGCAAATTAGACGGCTATAAAAACCTTTGCTCTCAATGAATCCAAATTTATTTCACCATTACAAACAGTGAATGTGAACAAGGATGATCAGTGCACCGGATAAAGCTTTGTTGGTGAAGTTATTTTACATGAACGATGAATCAACGACCATTGCCTTGCGTAAATTCCGAGTTCAGAAAAAATGTGAAGAGTGGAAAAGGCCCTTTAATACATGCAGGTCTCTTAAAGCTTGTTAAACGTTTTGAGGAAACTGGAAAGTTGGAGGATCGAGCACGAGCTGGACGACCATGCTTGAAATAAGCACGTGCACCCTGCATTGCTGTCGAAATGGAAGCGATTGCGTCCGAAGCAGCTTCAGGGACCAGCAGTGCCCGTGAAGCTGCCAGATGATTGGGCTTACCACCATCATCTGACCGCAATATTCTTCGTCGAATCCTCCAGCTGTACCCATACAAATTGCAATCGTGCCATGAACTTTTGCCAGCAGATACCGCACAGAGGGAAGCATTTGCGAAGTGGGCTTTCTCTAAAATGGAACAGGATCCCACCTGGGTTTTTAACATCTTGTGGACAGATGAAGCTCATTTCTCGCTTCATGGTGACGTTAACAACCATAACTGTCACATTTGGGTGACCTCTTATCCACGTGAGTATACACAGAATCCATTGCATTCCCCAAAAATGATAACATGGTGGGGTTTCCTGGGTTCATTTATCATAGGACCCTTCTTCTTTGAAACGCAGTGCCCAGTAAATGGATGGATAACGGAAACGGTAAATGCTCAGCGTTATCTAACGCTTCTGCGGGAGACTGTCGTGCCATGTTTAATTCAACGAGGTCAGATTTCGAATGTCACGTTCATGCAGGATGGAGCAACCATTCACACTGCTAACCCGGTTAATGCATTCCTGATACAGACGTTCGAGAAGACAGAATCGTTAGCAGGCGCTGCAGGTACCCATGGTCTTCTCGGTCTCCAGATTTAACACCGGCTGACTTCTGGTTGTGGGTATATTTGAAATCTCACGTGAATCTATCCGGTCCATCAAGTCTGTCGGAACTGAAAGATGCGATCCGCAGAGAAGTATCCTCCATACATCCGGACATATTGCACTCTGCCGTTGCTGGATTTGTCACTCGTCTGGAATGTCTTCTCCCCTGTGGTGGTGGCCATGTGAAACATATTCTAGTGTAATAAAGTTGTGAAAGTTTTCTGTTCATTATTTAGGCATTGTTTCTTTGATTTGCGTACATCAGCGTCACCTACCGGATGATTTTCGAATTATTTTTTCTACCTTAAAAAAATTCCCGTGACATACTAATGCTGATCCTGCAAACAGTTTTTTTTTTCGTTCATTTCTCCGGATTTTATGAATTTTTAAAATTTTTATGGACTTTTTGCCCACCCGGTATTAGCTAATGTATAGAATGAGTTAAATGGCTTGTTATTTTCAATTTGTATACATATACATTATACATAAACATTTGTTATTTTTTCCTAAATTCTTATTTACGTCTGTTTTTATTTTTGTTACAATTTGTGTGTGTGGTTTTGGTAGTTCTTATCAATAATATAATTTCATTCCTCTTTCATAAATGATATATAATTTTGGAAATCTACTTTCTTCTTAAAAAAATAATAATACTGTATTTAATTAATAATTTCTTTTTTAAACAAATTTATAATATAATATATAACAAAGGTATACATTTATAGATCTTGTAAAATGTAGATAGACAGTTCCATGTACATAAATGTTCCACAGAAAGTTATTTTTTTTATTATATGGCAAAATAATTGAAAAACAAAAAAAAAAAGATTGTACTCTAAAAACTTTTTTATATACTGAAAGGAAACTATTAAGTGTTGTAAATATTATATCTGAATAACGAACAAAAAGTAATATACTCTAACGCACATAAATGTTTTTCCCTATAAAATCCCTTTAAAAAGCTGACGTCTCTCTCTTACTCTCTCTCATATATATATATATATATATATATATATATATATATATATATATATATTTCATTCCAACACCGCTCAACCGATCAATGTTAATATTGTCATGCATATGCATTTTATGTGGAAAAGGTTTATGTGCTATCGTCTTTGCTATAGCTCCCCACCAGGTGGTAATACAGCATATCAATTTCTGCACCGTTCAATCAAATGCCAAGTTGCCAAAATTGTCACTAAAAAGGATGCCAAATTAGCTCTATCACTAGCATTTCGTCATGTTTTTATTGAAACACCAATATAATGTAAGGAACAACGTTGCTTGCGAATAGTAACATAAAATAAATAGAACAGAAAGTAAGATTAAAATGTCAAAGTATTACACATCCACACACACACATACATAAATTATTTACATTACTTGAAGCTTTCAATACACAAAATGTATTACAACTTTTGCTGAGCAGAGATCAGTTTATGAAGGTGTGTGATGTTCCTCCCCTTGGAAGTACATCCCTCGAAGCCTCAGTGTGAGCTAGAGTTGTAGGATTAACGAAAGAACTAGGATTAAACCTTATCTTAATATGACTTTATTAACATATTCAACTTAAACCTTTAACAAATTCAATTATACTAATTAATATGAGCGAATCTACGATGACGCAATACACAACACACAATATATATATTTATAATAAGACCTAATCGAATTCAGACCAATATCAATAAGCGAACCGCCTAATCTTCGATTCTAATATTAAATAACCAATCCTACCTTATTACAACTTGTAGTAGTGACCACTCTTGTCTTTATATGCCATGGGACGCAACTTTACTAATAACATGAATCCACGTCACGCAGAACTTATTCAAACTTGAAGCACGAACTGTAGTAACTATCAACTGCCACAACTCACATCAATTGTCTAACATTCATTTACATTGCCATAACGCTTACTCTAAGATCCGATGTTTAAAGTCCATTTATTTGCATCTTTACTTCACATTTCATTTCTTGGCCCTTAATGAATTACGTACCTAAATTTTATTCTTCTACTTCTAACTTTCCATGCTTTAAATTTTAGCCGTAAATATTCATTCTAACCGTTAATTTCCAATGCTCCACTTAAATTTTAATTTTCACTATTCATCTTAATTTTATTTTTTAATATTTTTTTTAATTTGAACTTTCAACAGCCTCAATAAATTTTACTCAATTAACTAGATCAACATTCATAGTTATGTATTTTAATTACAGTAGAATCTCACATGTACAAAATAAATAGACGTGTCCCATCTGGGTTACAGGGCCGGGGAAAATCCATATATGACTTAAATGGTAGAAAAAACGAGGCAAACACGTCTCTTAACAAACTTAATTCTATTTAAATGTTACTTAAAGTCTAACAATTATTTTTCTTTACAGCTTCTTATCTACTTTAATCCTTTCTACAATGAAAGATTAGCCATTCATTTTTCTTTAATTTCCTATCCAAATGAAAACTTGGAATAGACTTCAGGGTGTGTCACCCAAGACCTTCAAGGACAAAGACTTTTTCGTACACGTTCCTCTCCTTTCCTGGTCTTGCCGTTGTTGATCACCTCCTCGTATGGCCTTCTTGTTGCTTGATCTTGTTCGTTCTTCGATGTAGGGGCTGTCGTTCCTTCCTTTGCCTTATCTGGATCGAACTGGTCCTCCTTGTTGTGTCTTCCTCTCTATGGTCGGTCGAAACTCCTCTCTTTTTCCAATTCGTGGTCTAAGGTTGTACCCGTTTGTAGTGGGCGTTACTATCTCTTCCCTTCGGCTTTTCTTTCTTTTTTTGGCAAAACACTATTAGTATCATTTGACGACAAATTTCTTTTAGGAACTCTATGTTCTGAACCCTTCTGAACTTTCATTTCTGTTTCTCCCGACCTAGATTCATGTGATTTTTCATAGCTTAACCTTTCCTTTATTATTTTTTAATCATTCTACCTTTCTCAGACCAAGAATTAGGTATTGATCTGATAAGTGGTCCGTGCTTATTGGTCCTATCTGTGTGTTTCTTACCTTGATCATTTCTAAAACTTAACCCTTTTTCTTCCAACTCACGCTTTACTTCTGACCCTTTCTTTTTACCATCTTGCGACTTATTTGATCTCCATTGTACTCTGTCAAACCCACTCGATTCTTCGCGCAAACTACCGTTAGACGAACTACCAGTTCCTATTTCCGTCTCGTCACATTTCCTATGACGATATATTCTAACCTGATCTACATTAATCGTTAACCTTTTTCCCGCCTTCCCTACCCCTACGTTGTTATTCTTTACATCTAATACTCTATACAGACCTTCAAATTTCGGTTTAAAATTAGCTATCACTTTTCTTGTTGCTGAACTTATAGGATGAGTTGCTACCAAAACCCAATTATTCACCTTAATTGGCACAGCACACCTGCGTCTATTATAATATTTCTCCCATTTTCCATGCTTAGCTTTTGTGTTTCATCTAGCCTCTTCAAACAATCTCTAAATATCTCCTATTTCAAATTCCGTTCCTTCTGTGATACCATGACTAATTTCTCAAAAGGCGTAATCAACTTTCGACCTAAAAACAATTCCGCAGGGGTTTTCCCCGTTGTTTCGTTTACAGCCGTACGAATAGCATAAGCAAACTCACGTAACAATTGGTCCCATGTGTCATGTTGCTCACTGACAAAATTTGCAATCATTTGCACCAGATCGTGATTTACGCGTTTTCTATTTGCTTGAGGTTTGTATACAACAGTCTTCACATATCTTATGCCTAATCCTTCAATTAAATTCTTAAAAATATCGGACATAAATTGGCGACCGTTATCACTAATTATTTTTATTGGAGCTCCAAAGCGCGATATATAATTATCAAAAAAAATATCTGCTATAACTCGAGCAGATACTTTTTAAAGGGTATGATTTCAGCAAACTTGCTGAAATGATCCGTAATTACTAATAAATATCGGTTACGTCTTACTCTCGACACTGGATGCAGACCTAAAAAATCTAGCGTAACTATTTCATTTGGATAATTTGATACAATTGGTATTAACCGACCAGCTGGTAACGCGTCTTTATAATTTTTAATTTGGCACATATGGCATGTAGAGACATATTGATCAATAAATTTTCTCATATACGGGAAATAACAAACATCCCTTTTTTATGATAAGTTTTAAAACGTCCAAAATGACATGCTAATGGCTTATCGTGAAGTTCTCTCATTATTTCATTCATTAAAGATTTTTGGGGGAATGTATACTCGCATTTCTTCTAATGACGTCGCATATTTCGCATACAATAACAAGCCTTCTACTAATCGAAAATCCCGGGACCAATTCTCACATATTGTCGCATTAACCAAGCTATCTTCAGGGCTTTCCAGATATCTATAGATATGACCTAATTCTGGCTCTGTTCTTTGCTCTTTTATTAACTGATCTCGTGACGAAAGTACCAAATCCCTGATTATTGCATAATTAACTTCCTCACCTATTATACTTTCAATTGGTAGTCCTGGACTTGCGGCTCAAGTCTAACAAAAACATGATCTACAAGGGCATTTGTCAGATATCCCTAGTTCTAGTTTCTTTTGCAATTTCAGCAAATCGTAAACAAAATCCGTCGGCTCCTGGTTCTATCTTTGCTGTGACGCGTAAAAACGTGTTTCTAAATCTTTCCTATTTTGGATGGCAGGGAATGCTTTCGACAATGCTGCTTTCAGCTGTGCGAAGTCTGTGGCGGTATTTTGTACTAACTCTGATCCGAATATTTGGTACCAATCTAGGGCTCTACCCAGGAGATGACCTTTCAAATAAGCACACGATAAGTCACTGGGTATTTCAAGTAATTTGATTTGATTGTCAATACCTTCCAAAAATTCGGCGACGTTCTCCGACCCAGAAAAGTACACTTCTGGCCAAACATTAAACTCTCTCGTATTTCTCATCTCGGGGTCATATAGATGAAACCTAGTTGGGCGCATTGTGATATTCCTCCCCTTGGAAATACATCCCTCGAAGCATCAGCGTAAGCTAGAGTTGTAGAATTAATGAAAGAACTAGGATCAAACATTATCTAATTATGACTTTATTAACATATTCAACTTAAACCTTTAACAAATTCAATTATAATAATTAATATGAGCGAATCTACGATGACGCAATACGCAACACACAATATATATATTTATAATAAGACCTAATCGAATTCAGACCAATATCAATAAGCGAACCGCCTAATCTTCGATTCTAATATTAAATAATCAATCCTACTTTATTACAACTTGTAGTAGTGACCACTCTTGTCTTTATATGTCATGGGACGCAACTTTACTAATAACATGAATCCACGTCACGCAGAACTCATTCAAACTTGAAGCACGAACTGTAGTAACTATCAACTACCACAACTCACATCAATTGTCTAACATTCATTTACATAGCCATACCATTTACTCTAAGATGTGATATTTAAAGTCCGTTTATTTGCATCTTTACTTCACATTTCATGTCTTGTATTTGGTTGGAAAAGAGTTGCCATTAATTCTGGCCCAAGAACCCAAAGGACCTGTTAAAGAAAAGAAGCATAGGACGTCACAGGTGTCTTCTAAAATCGACCGACAATTGAATTACAGGGAGTTACAAATAAAAAAAAACATTTTTATCAGCTATTAGATCTACAGGCTTAAAATTTAACAAAAATTGTTTTTTGTTCCACTGAAACATGGAAAAAGCTTTTTGTTTTATTTAACTTGCAACCCACGTAAAACTAGCTCATTAAAACCTTCTTTATCCTTCAATCTGTATTGTTTAATTTTAACAATACACCCGTGCGAAGAACGGGTATACCAGCTAGTAATAATATAAAGAACTAAACACATTGCAATCACTTAACTTAACAATGTGGATTGTTCTTATTCCATTTCAATTCCTTTCATCCAGTTTAGTGAATTGAATCTATAAAATTATATAGAAAGCTAAAAATCCACTTTTCCAAATTCTGTGAGCATTTTTTATTTCCAGGTAATTTTTTAAGTAATTCGATAAACAAACCCGAGTCAGCCTAGAGTTAATTATCTAACAAAGAAAAAAAAGGGAATAAAAAAGCTATTCTGTCTTAAATGAATTTATTTGTTCTGAATTATTCCCTAATCTATTTACTGCACCATTACGAAACCATGTGTGAAATTTCTAACAAACCAATTTAACCATTTCAGCTTCCGCTAATTAGCATTCTTTAAAATATTTGTTTTGTACTGATTGCTTTACAATCATTCTGTTGACTGATTTCTCTTGCTAACTTAATCTCCATGTTTTCTTTATTGTAGTATTCAAGATACCGGAGAAACGTTCATATAAATATATATATTTTTTTATTTTCAGATATGATGAGTTATTTGTTTATTGTTCAATGTTGTGAAATGCCAATTTTTTTTGTTGTTTTTGTTGTTCAACTCAGATATCAATTTAACATAAACAATATACCTTGTATTTTTAAAACCATGATGAGCTGCTATTGTTGTGTGTGTGTGTGTGACGTTTAAACATGTACCCTATTTTCTTTATTTAGGCCATACTAGTATATTGAGCCTTGACATATTTGGCATGCATCTTTCCCTACTACAGTGATTCTCAACCCGTTTTGCGCGCCCCCTGGGGGCGTGATAACTCTACGAGAAGTACACGAGC
Source organism: Trichonephila clavipes (assembly GCA_019973935.1). Classification (NCBI taxonomy): domain Eukaryota; kingdom Metazoa; phylum Arthropoda; class Arachnida; order Araneae; family Nephilidae; genus Trichonephila; species Trichonephila clavipes. The sequence goes on from BMAU01020583.1 coordinate 87,554, forward strand.
ATCTTAAAATATCGCAAACAAAAGATTATTTTAAAAAGTCATTAATTTATCAAAAGGGAACAAACAAAATACCTTCTGAAATAATTTTAAAAAGTATGTATGCTTATGACCACACACGATAGAAGTGATAACTTCAAATTTGGTAATGTTATTTCAGGGCTTAGTGAGTTGAATAAAAAACAAAGGGATATTGATATTATCCTATTAAATTATTTATTCATGTATCTGTACTCAAGGAGTAATATTTTTGCGCAAAATATACAATCATATTTCGGAATTAATTGTACTCTAAGAAGGAAACAATAGGTTTATGGTAGCTGAAACAGGTTATAAATGCTGTAGAGATTCAAATTTTATTTAAATATCTATAAACGAATTCCGTCATGCGTTGTTCCTTATTTCCTTGTGCTTTCATTTGGATCATTTGACATAATTAAATTGAATTTTGATTTAAAAAAAAATTCTACTAAATGTTTGATTTTGTCTTTTGAAAAAAAAAAGAAATCTAAATTAAAATCCTCACTAGAAATTATAGCTAATTTATTCAGAAGAGCCGATCCAGCTTTGTGAATTTTGGTTGTAATTTAACAGATTCCATTCTGTCTATGAATTAATTTAAGCAAAGGGATAGTAAGACAGGTAGTTAATTATGAAGACATGAATCTAGGTTAAAACCTTTAAAACGGTATTTAATTGAAGATATATATCACATTATTTCTGGCTTTTATATATATACTAACTCTTTTGTCATTGCATGGCAGTTTTGTACAAATATATCCGGTGCTGTTGCAAGGAAAGTCTTCTTAATTATATTTTGTTTTCTTGTATTTAATTTATTTAAGCTAACTTTTTCTTAATATATGTATACTTAGTTTTGTTATTTTAAATTTTCAATTGTTTTAAATTCCTTTTTAGACTCAAAGTATATTTAAGTAATGTGATTAATAGAACTATTTATTCATTGCTATTTTGATTCGATTACAAAAACACATTTTTATTCTTAAGGTCGCTACAATATTGTTAACGATAACATACTATTTACATAATTTTATAAAAATGTGTCCTTTTTCTACATTTTAAGTTTAATTTCAGTGTAGGATTTCTCTTTCTGTCTAAACCTATTTTTTTAAAAAAACTTACATTTCATTTTCATGCTTCAACTAGGATTAAAAATAATCTCACATAAATTTCCGTAGAAGAGGGGGGGGGAGCCCCACTTAGATCGAAGCTAGGAGCTTTGCTTTAACGGCGTATTGGTGGGAGGACAAATTTCCGCGTTTCAGAGTGGTGGGGGGAAACGTCCCTCCTTTCATTTTTAGGGGTGTGTATGCCCGACTAAAGACGAAAAAAGCCGAATGAGTGTTACATACCCGAGCGTGACGTTAATTCAAGTTCACTCGCCAGCGAAACGCGCCAATAGAAGCTATCCCACCAAAAATTAGATACACATTTACACTAATATAATACACTTATAAATGTATCAGAATTGCATGATGTACACTGGTGTGCAAACCTTAAGCAGCAATGTAAAAATTAAGCAGACAACCATGAACTTGCAGAAAAGAAGGTCTGGAGATCAGTACAGTGAACACGTAAGTCAGTAGAAACTTCATGCGTATGCAAATATCAGGAGCGAAACGTCAGAAGCGACGTGAGCGTACGCAAAACGCGTGATGTCGGCGCTTACTGCTCAACAGTAAAATAAAATGAAAGACGCAGAAGCAATTCAACATATTCGCTGCAAGAGTCAGTGAGTCAGTTCGTGAAATATGGCTAGAAGAAATCACCTGGACGACTTCACACGTGAAAGAATGATCGGAATGCTGGAGGAGGGGCGTACCGTCACCAGAGTAGCTGCAGAGTTAGGAACCAACAAAATTGTCGTTTCGCGCACTTGGAAAGCGTTCCAAATCACAGGTACAGCTGTTAGAAAGGTTGGTGGTGGCCGCCCGAAGATAACAACTGCAGGGGATGACCGACATATCATCCTGCAAGCGAAAAGAGGGTGACGGCAGTCAGCAAGCGTCATTACTCAGCAACTCTCTACAGCAACGGGGCGACAAGTGTCGCGGTTTACTGTGACCAGACGCCTTCACAAAGGGGGACTATTCGCCCGCCGTCCTGAACGCTGCCTCGCGTTGAAAGTTGACCACCGACTCCACCGTTTACAGTGGTGCAGAGAGCACAAAAACTGGACAACTGTCAATGGAGTCGTGTCCTCTTTACGGATGAGAGTCGGTTCAGTACCAGAAGCGATTCTCAACGCGTTTGATTTGGAGAGAGAACGGGGCACGGTTTTATACCAGTAACATCAAGGAAAGACACCATTACGGTGGTCCTGGCGTTCTTGTCTGGGGAGGCATTATGCTGAACTGAGCTCCACATTTTCGCTAAAGGGTCTGTAATCGGGGATCGCTATTGTGAGGAGTAACTTCTTTCCCATGTGCGTCTGTTCCGAGGTGCCATTGACCCAGACTTCATTTTTATGGATGACAATGCACGGCCTTATCGGACTCTTGCTGTTGAGGAGCTGCTGGAAAGTGGAGATATCACTCGAATAGATTGGCCAGCGTACTCCCCAGATTTGAATACCATCGAACATGTGTGGGATGATTTGGGAAGACGTATTGTAGCACGCTTACATCATCCGGAGAACACCCAACAACTCAAACAGATGCTGATTGAAGAATAGGCACTCTACCGCAAGAAATGATAAACCAGCTGGTTCTGAGTATGCAGAGACGGTGCGAAGCAACTATTACAGTGAGGGGAGGGCATATACCATATTAAGGAACACCTGCTTGTTGTTCTTCCTGTTGGATAGATTATCATGAGTCACGATACTATGAATTCAATAAAGCTTGTTTTTGTTTGATTCCATACCGTATGCATGGTATTCCTTTTTCAGCGCCGATGCTTTCGTCATCCTTTACGTACATAATACTCTCCCTCTTTTCTGAATGTCATGTCTCTCAGATGATTTTTTGTGAAGTTATGGCAATAAACCCACCTATTGCTAAAGTTTTGCACACCAGTGTATTTTAGTTAGAAAAATTATCTACAAAATATATTTAGTAGAAAAAGTTAAATAATTATAAATGGGTTTGTCATATACAAATTATATGTGAAAATATATATTAACACTTACCTTGATAATTTATACGATGTGTAATGATACCCTTAAATGCCGATTAAAACTTACGTGATTTGCTGCCCATTGCCACAGTTTTATACGTAAGGGAGCGTATGTGATGTATTGGGGGAGCGAAAATGAATAAAATAAATAAGAATATCCTCTGAAATAAGTAAAACCTGACAGTGTTTGTGAAGGATTTACTTATTTCAGAGCAAATGCTTATTTATTCCTTTTCTCTCCCACCCCTTAGAATGTATGACATGCGCACGCCCACGTAAAAAAAGTGGCAATGGGGAGCGAATTGCGTAAGTTTTAATCTGCATTCAAGAAATTCATTATAAATTGTATAAATTATCAATATTTGTCAAGGTCCTTTTATTGCATTCCAAAGCCTTCGGAATAATTTTATAGATAGGAGAGCACAGAAAAGATCGTACTTCGGAAATTTATATATGTACGTACAAGACAATGAACACTTTGGCTGTACGAGACGTATATATACACCAGTGGTACTTAAGAGATCAAAGTCGTATTGTAGCTTTAGCAGCAAAGTATAGTATTATTGAATTCAATACATTGCTATTGTACGGAAAGGGAGGGGTGCAATGAAAATTATTATTGAATAATGGGTCGTAAATATTGAAAGTTTGAGAAGCACATCTTTAATATACTGCTCAAAACAATTATAGGATATCGTAAGTTTTATATAAAATAAAGATATAAGGGAAATTTTTTTGCCGAAAATGGAAGAAGAGAATCACAAATGCAAATTTTTCTGATTTTCAAACTGTGGAGTATGCTAATTTTGAGTTCGACGTCAAAAACGTCGCTTCAGCAGAAGCGAATGAAATTTCACTTTCAACTGAAATGAAGACAAGGATGATCGGCATTCAGTTACTGCTTTGTTTCGATGGGTAGAATGTCTCAGCGAAGTCATTTAACCTATTCAGAAGCTTGGAGAGTTGTTGGTAGGTTAGAAGAAAGCAAAACTCAAGCCGAAGTAGCGCGAGCCATTGGAGTTACACAAAGTGTGATTTCCAGGATCTGGAACCGTTTTTTTGGAAACTGAAAGTGCAGGCCGAAGACCAGGACAAGGTCGTAGACGGGTAACAACGCCCAATGAAGATCGTTATTTAGTGTTAACGGCTCGGAGACACCGAAACATGAACGCTACTCTTCTCCAACAACACCTTCGCTCGGCTACTGGCACCACGGTTCCAACTCAGACTGTCCGAAACCGGCTCCATGGTGTAGGTCTGTATGCTCTCCGACCGCTGGTATGTGTTAGACTAACATCAAGGCATCGTCGCGACCGCAGGGAGTGGACAACAGAGCATGTGAACTGGAGGAGAAATGAATGTAGCAATGTTCTTTTTTCTGACGAGTCCCGTTTTTCTGTTCATCCGGATAATAGGCGTATTTTCATCTGGAGGGACCGTGGCAGTAGGAATAATCCTGCGTTCGTGCACGAAAGTGTCAGATTTGGCGTTGGGGGAGTGTTGGTGTATGGAGGCATCTCCATTGACGGGCACACAGACCTCTACATCATTCGAGATTGACCTCTGACTGCTCGCCGATATAGGAATGAGATCCTCAGACCTATTGTAGGCCCTTACGCTGCAGCAATTGGAGATGACTTCATTTTAATGGACGATAACTGCAGGCCACATTATGCTAACCTGGTGGAGGATTTCTTCTTCTAGGAAGGAATCGTACGATTGGAATGGCCAGCGTTCTCTCCAGACATGAATCCAATAGAGCACACTTGGGACGCTCTAGGAAGACGAGTTGCTGGCCGCCAACCACCCCCACAAAATCTCCAAGAACTGGAAAGAGCTGTTCTGGAAGAGTGGGACAGAATACCTAACTCGTGATTAATAGCCTCATTGACTCCATGCCTCAAAGGTGCTCAACATTGCTGGCCGTCCGTGGAAACCATACCCCCTACTGAAAATGATTTCCTTTGAAGAAAACACCTTTTCTTATTCTTTTTTTCTCATATGCACAAATTGTGTTTTTTTTTCCTTTTCTACACAAATGCGCAATAAAATGCATTTTTTCTGCCAAACATGGGTAATTTATTCTCAGATAACCTACTACGTCTGTCAACCATGTATCAATCAGCTAAAAAGTTTCCCAGCCACAAGATCCACCTAAAACCGCAATATCCTTTAATTATTTTGAGCAGTGTACATAGCAGTCAGTTTAAAATACAAGCCATCGATTTTGAGTCTCTTATCAACCCAATTAGATGCAAGCAATCCTATCGGAGATTTTATTATTTTACTGATTGAATTCTTAGGAATTAATATTTAAATTTTTTTTATAGAATGCTAGTACTTATTCATAAAAATATTTAAGTGATAAAAGTTCTAAGTTAAACATAACTTTGATAAATGTTTTAACTGATATTAAAAGTATATTCTTTAATATTTTTAAATTATGTTTCAAAGCAAAATAGTTTTAATGAAAATAGTGTATAATTTTCACTTGAATATGTTATTTAAAAAAAACTCAAGATTTTTTTCATGAATGCATGTAATATTGAAAATTAAAGTTTTCAAAACTGCATGATCTATGTGTTTGTTTTTCTTTAAATTAGTCTTTAACATCAGATAAATTCTTTCTTTTTAATTCTCAATATTTAAACATATTTTAAAAAATCATTATTTAAAGATACTAAAAAGCATGACATTTATATAAACGTCCTTAACTATAACAAATATTACTAGTGTTATAATAATTAAGAAACCCAGCGTTAATAAATATAAAGAATAGCAACAAAAATTTTGTTTCAGACAGATTTTGGATGTTTTCAATTACAATAGGAAAGTCAATATTTTGAATTTCAGAATTTTTTTTCTTCTTTTAGATTTTTATTAAATATAGAAAATAATTTTTAAAACTCGTTATTTTTTCTTAAACTGTACATGAAACTATTATGAAAGTAGTGTTTCGAAAGGAACTATTCAAGATTCACGCATTTTTTTAAAGAGCGTAATGAGTATTTACAAAAAAAAAAAGTTCTTAAAATGTTTAAATCACTTCAAGGCTGTTTTCGCCATATCTAAGACAGTGGGAACTTAACACGGAGCACATTTTTGGACCGAAAAAATAACTCAATGTTTATAAAAATTTGTGACATTGTAACCCATACATTTGTTTATAATATAGTGTTTTTAAAATTTCAAAATATTTCATAAATAATCCATTTTTTCTTGTAACATGTAAAGGAATAGCTAATTTAGCATAGAAAATAAAATGCGAAACACGTTTTATAAAAGAAAAAAATGTATCAACTCGGATAAAAACGAGCTCTATGATAAAATAAGTGATTCTCTACAGGATAGTGAAGTCAGAATATATAGTTTTAATGTTGGAGTACTTTTTTATATGAAACAATATTCCTAATTTGGCTCCTATTATTTAACATTAGCCGAAGACAGCCTTAAAGGTGAAGGAGGATTTGATCTGGGTACTTTCCGTTCCGAAAATGAATATTTTGAAATAATATACACCAAAACAATGGCCTTCATGTGGAGGCTATTACAGGTTAATCTAGAAATCACAGCGCCACACAAACCCCTTGTCAGTGATTCAGGGAATAGGCGAACGAACGATACCATATTTGGGTCTAGCGTGTGAGTAGTTGAGTCACTTTGTGGGTTGCATCATTTGAGCGTGACAGTTTTGTGTGACGGTTTTGTGTGACGGCTTTGTGTGACGGCTTTATTTGACGGCTTAATTGTAACATGTGTCTGACGGCTTAATTGTGACATGTGTCTGACGGTTTGGTTGCTTTTGCGGTGGATAGATGGCGCCACGACTCCTGCGTGCGAACAGTTCGGTTCTCTTTGCAAGGCTAGAAGGAAGGAAGATTCGAGCCACTACGCTAAAAAAATCGTCGTCGCGTGTTGGTTATTACTGGTTTATAACTGTTATTATCTGGTTATTACTGTTGACTTAAAAATTATGTCCATTTATACGGCTACTGCTACACAGCATCAAAAATAAATTAATTTTCAAGATTTCTTTTTAATTCAGAACACACACAGAACTTTGTTAACTGTCTAATTGTTCAGAACAGAAAATTTTAGACAGTTTTACCAGAATGATGTCCAATCACGGATTGCATAGCTTTAGATTCCAGAAATGTTCTCTTTAGATAAAAAAAAAGTTTCAGAAATTTAGTGTTGAGCAAAGAGGAAGCACCAATAACTTGAATGATATACTTATTTTAATAAGTGTTTATTAACTCAGTATGAGGTGTTAAGCTGATAGAAGGTGATGAACTATATATATATATATATATATATAGAGAGAGAGAGAGAGAGAGAGAGAGTTACAGAATTTGAGACGAATATTTAAAATATTTATTTTTATTTATAATAGATAAAATATCATTCTATTTGATTGCTTCTAGTAATAAAGTCTAGGATTATTTATGAAAAAAATTTCTTAAGTGTGTTAAAATAGGTTATGAGAAATAATCTCTCTCTCTCTATCACGGTACATTATCCCATCTTTCTTAAAATCTCTTAGAGTATATTTAAAAAGGAATTTTTTAGGTGATAATTTCTTTTACAAAATGACTGATTTAATTCAATAATATTTTGAAATTTATGAGTATATAAGCTGTTATATTAGTTAGCTTATATTTTATAAGTTACAAACAAACTTTTAAAAAGAACAACTAAGTAAGAAATTCATAAACTTCAAGCGAAATCTGTTGAAATTTGAATGAATAAACTGCAACTTGAATTTAAATTTTTGTAAAGTAAAATTATGAAATAAAAATGTCTAATATTTATATTATTCTTATTGATGCGTATCATTCAAAATGACATTGTTTATATGGGATCGTATTTATTATTTTTCTGTGTTTTTATTATTCAAACTATAATTTTATTATTAATGTGATTTGCATGTTCATCTATATGCTATGATTAATTTCTATTCATTTCTTATTATTAATTACAATTTTTATTTTATATGTATTTAAGTGAAATAAATACTTTTATCCTCGAGCTTGTTACCAATGCCATGGACTGTATTTGATCTTTTCGCGATGGCAACGTTTTGTTTGTTTTTGAGTTTTGTGTAATATAATATGTGTGTGGAATTTTCTTAGTTGCTGTATTGTCTCTCGCTAGGAGAGGTTCTCCACGGAACACCCTCTCCAGAGGTCTTCCAGCACGAAATTGCTGGCATTTGTTTTAAATTTTTTCACGCTAAATTAAAGTTAAAGAAAAAGTCATCAAAAAGCAAGAGTCATCGCGTTTACTCCCGTGCTGCAGATATACTACATAAAAAAGTATTAAATTGCATGTGTGCTCTCTAAATACAAATATACATAATTACACTCACAGCTTCAATAGTAATGGCCTAAAATTGAAAAAAAAGGATTTGATACATTTGCTTAAACAAATAATATAAAAAGAATTAGGAAATATATAGTTTAGAAACCCCCCGATATATTAATAATATAAAAATCCATAACATCAATTTGGTATACTTCCGTAAAACTCACATATATGCACAGATGATTCATAATATGTATAAAAAAATATTTGTTACCGATAAAGGTGATATCCACTATACAAATTAAGAATCCCTGAAAATTGCAAAAAATAAGCAAAATATATGTCAAAGTTAACAAAACAACTACCCCAAAATTTTAAGAAATAACCGATTTTGTTTTTTTCCCTCAGATCCACGAATGAAATTTTATGCTCATTGGGAACTTTAAAATTTTCGATAATGCTAAAGAGCTTTTAGGAATCAACAAGTCATCAAAATGTAAATGTCTAAAAACACTTACTTGGGGGGGGGGACTTGGGACTTGGTACCCTTTGAGCAAATTTCTTTATTTACGTATTTAAAAATTATATTTTAGCATTTTATAGAATGTTTCTATTCAAGAAAACGATACCAGATGAAAATTTTCATATATTATTCACACAATTTTAAAAAATTTAAATATTTTGAAGAAAATTGGGGAAATTTTAAAATCTTACTCCTTTTGTAAAAATTAATTTTTTGACCTGAAATGTTTTTATAATATTCTTATGAATGTTCTAAACAACTTTAAGGATCGATTTTAGAATAACTTCATTCGTTTTCGCGAAAAAAAATAAAATTTTAATATATATGCTAAAAATCAACGAAAAAACCAATACCAGTTTACTATAAGTATTCAGTTTACAGAAAAATGGATCCCTAATTTTGTTACATGCTTTTAATTGGACACACAGCAAAAAATAATAGTGATTGGTAAATAATTGTCGAAGGAGTAGCATTTTGAATGAACTAAGGTTTCGAAAAACACAAACTGAGAAAAACCAGTTTAAAGTTTATAATTCTGAAAAAATAATTATTATAAACTTAATTAAAATTAAAATATCACTTTAAGATATTATTTATACGTTTTTCTTTAAAATAATTGCATTTTCATATTTTTTCAAACTACAATTTTTATAAGTGATCAACTTTTAGAGAACACTAATTGCACAAGAAAATTCAAGAAAAACGTTAAATTTTTTTTTTCTATCACGACAGAAATTTTAGCTGTTTTTGTTCTTATAATATTCAAGTATTACATTTGTATGAAAAATATATCAGGAATAAGAACTGAATTTATAAAATTATTAATATAAAATGCCTTAATTTAAAAATTTTACATGCATACATTTCACAAAGAAAAAAAAATGATTGTATGTATTGCCTCGGAAATATTCTGCTTTATATATTGCACAGTCTTTCTTTAATGTTATTATTTATCTTTATAAATTAGATTTTTTTTATCAAAACCCTTTTTTTAGCTTTTTTTTCTAAAAAGGGGGTGTGGCTGAATCGCCTAATTTGTTTTCATATGAAGTTTTATTCAACTTCTAACTTTCTGATATGCACAAGTGATATATCAATCGAAAGATAATAATGCTATGAATAAGATTAAATAAAAATAAAATAAAAACGGTAGATTTGTGATTTTAGGGGTACCAAGTCCCCTTAAATGAATCATTAACAAAATATCGCATTATGTTTGCATTAAATTTGCCTACTTAGCTGAAAATGAAATTGAAAAATCGATAACACTGCTGATCCGGAATATTACGAAATTAACTATGAGTAGCTAAAAGAAAATTATATTTTAATTTGCTTATTAATGAATTATAAAGTATCGCATATATAATACGCACTTGTACTTCCAAGCTGCAATTTTGAGTTTTCAACTATATTTGCCTTATAACACGCCTCCCTTCTTTCTTATGAAGGAACTTGAAATGTACGGGAGCATTGCTTTTATGTTTTGAACTACTGTATTCGATCTATTATCCCAAGCTTTAGAAAAAAAATAGTATATTTTAGAACAAAGGCTCTTTTTTAGTTCATAATGAATATCATTTCTTTTAAATAAACAGTCTTTCGATCTATGTAGCTGTCTAATTTTTTATTCTCATCTCTTTTTTTATTTTTTAAAGCGATCAATTTTATACTGTGCCTATAATGAGCGCCCTTAAAATGCGCTGTTAATTTTTTGTGTTCAAAAGTGTGCGTTTTACGCCATATTTTAAGGTAATTTTTATACTTTTACAAACGCCAGTAGTAAATTCAAAATAAAATATAACTGTAAAAATATCACAGTTAGGGCACAGATCCTTCAAATGCATACAGAAGTAGTTAAAATAATTTAGGATGCGTTTGATGGTTCTTGAAAATAAATATATTATTACAAGTATAAGAAACACGTGAAATTAATAAATCCTACTATAGACTTCGTTAATAATGAAATAAATCCTAATTATTTGTATCATTTTCGTATTTATGTTCCTTAGATAGTGTAGCGTAGTATTACCGTTATAAATCTCAGTATCACAAAGTATTATTTTTAAAATACATTCTTTCTGTGAGAGTATCATTGTGTAACCATATTTAAACTTTCACGAATAATTATTTTTCATTGCATTTAATATATATACAATGAACATATTTTTCTGGCATTTTTTGGGGATATGCTTGTATTCAAAACTATTGATGAACCTCTAAGGATAGAAGAACAAACTTTGCATTACGTAAATTCATTTTTAAATAAAAGAGAATTGCATTCCAAATATTCAAAATTTCTCACTGAGGTTCTAAAACTTTTGTGAAAGCCACATACTTCTGTTTATCGTAGTTTGATACTGCAGCTAATTTCCAGTAAGTGTTGAATCCTAGCCACGTTTATTTAAACAGAATTTGAGAATTATACATAATGATATCTTAACATTCGAAATATGTTAATATTTTAAAAATATTTTTTCAAGTATGCATCTAAAATTTCTGTTAATCGAAGTCAATAATTTTCTTTCAAAAACAGTTTATGACACATCTATTTAAAAGATAAAAAACGTTACGTAAAATAAAAAGTTAGGAGCATTTTTTTTAAAGTTTGTTGTATAGGAAATATGCGTTAATATTGTAATTTAATATATTGATTTCAGTAACCAGGTTTATATTTTAATACATCATACAATTATGAGACGTATGAAAAGTTCTTAGAAAATTGTTTTAAGGTATCCGACTACGTTCGGAACCGTGATTTTAAAAAAACACATAAATGGATAATTTTCTTGATATTTAGAGTCACTCAGATTAGAAAACATGCATAAAATTGTTTTAAGAACATTTTGACAAAAAAAATTATTTAAATATAATATGTTGGCAAAAAATAAACTTAGAATAATCTTTTTTACAAATGTTCTTTTTTGTGTGAAAAATGGTTCTATTATAATAATATTTTGCCTGTATATAGCTCAGACCCCTCTAAAGAGGCTCAACTAGAGTTTTTGAAAATTTCTCATTATTTTCAGAGTTACTACCAATTGAGATAATTATTGGCGTTTTTTTCTTAAAATTGCTCCCCTCTGTTGTCGTAAAATATAAATAAACCCGCTTCTAAGTTATATATTTAAAAAATTCTAGTTGAACCTTTGAAGAGAGGTCTGAGCTATATTCAGACAAAATATTATTCTAATAGAAGCGTTTTTCACAAAAGGAAAACATTTGGAATAAAGATTATTCTAAGTTAAATTTTTGCTAAAATATTGTATTTAAATAAACGTTTTGGTCAAAATGTCCTTTAATCAATTTCATGCATATATTCTAATCTAAGCGACACTAAATATCATGAAAATTATCAATTTATGTGCTTTTGAAAATCACGGTTCCGAACGTAGTCGGATACTTTAATTGCTTAGCAAACAAGAAAGTATTTTGAAATCTATTATTGCGCTAAAAATGTATATCGAAAGTTATGTGCTAAAAAATTCATGCATGTCTGGTGTATCGGATTTTTATTCAATATTTGTCTCTTTTTATTTACTCCAAATATTTATTTTTCTGTGTTCAAAATGTAATAGTTATTGCGAAATATCTAAACATTCTTTTAAATTTACATATTTACTTTATTTACTTCTGATATTTCCCATAAAAATAAAATCAATAACGAGGTGTATGAAAAATAAAGAATATAGTCTGGTAAATTTTGTGTATATATATCTTTCCAACCATTTTGTATTTCCATTTAATTTTTTCATTTAAAATCTGTCTCTGTTTTAAAGAATAAAAAAAGAAAATCAACTAGAGTAAAAATGTCCATTTTAAAAATTCAGAAAACGATCAAACACTCAAATGTATTTCGAGATATATCCAAACTAGAAAACACCGAAGCATTACTTAAGAAGTACTTTTGAGAAAACAATCCATCGATAAAACAGAATTTTTGGAACTACGAGTGAAACAATATGCATTTTATAATCCATCTTCGATGAAAAATGCATTTCACATAACAGTGAATAAAATAAAATCTTTCAAGAAGAGGAAAGGGAAGTTCGTCTCCCTTTCATTGATATATATTTGGTTTGATAAAGAATAGAAACGTGTATTTATTTTCAGAATGAACTTTTAACATTTAACGTAAATGTGTTTTTTATTTTCGAAGTTTATTTTCGTTGACGATATAATGAAACAATACTAATAAGTAGTATTTTTTAAAAAAATTAACCCTTTGCCTGTGGAACATATTTGAAAAAATGGATATTTTTTCCCTTTTATTTTTAAGTGATCATCAAAAAAATTACATAAATAACAGCTATAGTTAAAATTTTCATACATACGGCAAATGGTAATGGATTACAGTAATTTTTGCACAAATTATAGAAAAATAAATCACATGACGCAATTTTCAAGATAAATATAATAATCTAATACAAAAATATTAATATATGTAATAAACTAGTAATATGTATAATAAAAACTAATAATATCCAATTATTTATAAAGGTCATGGATTCCATATCCTTCAGATTCCTTTGAATTTCACAAATAATTTACAGTATTGTGCATACGAACTGCAAAATTACAAAAATCTGACAAATGGCGCTAAAACACCTAACTTTTCGCGGGAAAGTATCGCGATTTATTGGGAAAACGGTAAATTATGCATTAGTCAGACGAACTGATAGCTAGGGTTTGATGGAATTGAAACAACGATTTTTTTTATCTTTCTCGATCTAAGTTCGCGCGTCACAGGCAACAGGTTAATGATCGACTTGATCAAATTTATCTGTAAAGTAACTAAACAATTTGAATATACACCCATACCATGGCCTATATATGTCTCAAAAAATTAGCCATAATGAGAAATCCCTTACCGTGAACAAATATTTTGATAGAAATACATAAAGTTTAGTTAAATATATTCCATTTTTCTAACATATAGATTTTAATCCATAAACGTCATATAAAGAATTATTGTGCTTCGTAAATAAAAAAATGTCACAATTGAAAAACGCTATTACATCGGAATGCCATTTAAAGAGTGGACGTATAGTGAAATATGTGTATAAACTTTTGTTTAATATGCAACTATATCTCCTCTTTTAAAATATAACTAAAGGAATAAATCCATATATTTATTGTATTTACTTAAAATGTATCGATTAGTGTGAAAGAAATGAAAAATATTTTACAGAAGATTGTTCATGCAAACCGAGTGAGATATAAGTATTTTATCATATTCAAATTAGTATGTTGAACGAAAATAAACGTAGGTATGCATTATTTGGCATGTAAAAAAGCATAAATTAATTATTAATGAAAATAAAACGTATAAAATACGTATAAAACATTCATAATTTCTCTACCCTTTCAAAACACAATTGCAGTTATATATTTAATGATTAAAAGAAAACTAATGAAAAAGCTTTTACGAATTAATATTTTATTTCATTGCAATGGTAAAAGACCGTTGTTTTCAGTATTACTTTTCGCGTTACTTTCAATTCTTAATTATATTGGTGATGTTATAAACGTAAACAACTCATGTTTTTAAAACTCTTACGCGTAAGGTGTGCATTTGCAAACTCGGTATTTTCGGTCACTTTCCACTTCTCAAAAAGATAATTGTGTCAAAGATTAGTAATCAAAATATTCGCTATTACTATATGTGATATTTTCATGTTTATTGGCATAACGAATTCTTTCACTATAGAAACTTGGCGGTTTGGAAGTAAAATAATCATCGAGTCACTTTTGTCCACCTCTAAATTTCATGAATCGTTGTTGTTTCAAATATGTCTACACTTATCTCAACAAGAGGTAATCAGAAGGAGCCAAATTTGGAGAATACTTCATATATCAGACAACTTCCCAGTCTTAAGAGAAGATGAGTTCCTAAACTTGTTTTGATGTATGTGGACAGGCGTCTTCATGTAACAGTATCACATTCATCTTCCTTCAGCTATAATCGGTCTTTTGCCACTTAATTTGATAAATGGAGACTGATAATGTCCAAATGTAGCAGCTTGGCCAGGTTAGTTCTAAATTCAATCTAGTTCAAAATTAACTTTTTTCCAATTCTACCAGACGCCTAGTTACACTTTTTGACATGAATAATCATTTTTACAACTGCCGCTGATGGCCTGCATCATCCCATACTTTTCTGAGTGTGGTATGGTACACAATCCATTTTTCACAGTCAGTTATATAGCATGAATAGAGTATATAACGACATAAATATTAATTGTCGACGCATTTAGTTCTTATAAATTTGATATATAACCATGGAATTTAAATAAATTAACATGTGCCAAAAAACAACAATGACTAAGCTACTTATATCCAAAATGGCGCAATCAAAAAGTATTTTTATGCAACTAGCTCTAGAGCTGAGTTTGCGAGAAAATCTATTATAACTGTGTAAATTATAAAATATAAATTATATGGAGAATTTCTTTTAAATATTCTCTTATTCTGGAATAACACTTTCTTTTTTAAGATGATTCGTTTTAATAACCATCTCTAAAGCTATCTGAAAAGCATGAAAACCTTTTAAAAAAATCTTTGTTAATAACCTCCAAAATCGTACCTGACTTTTTAAGATGAATTTTAATATATTTTTCTCTGTATGAAATCCATCAATTAATGTATGCATCAAAACTGTAGCATTATGGAATTAATAGTTGATGGTCAAAAGGAAAAAAAGAAGAAATACTGAGGCACTTCATTAGCTGTGTTGGACATTAGTAGGAGGGGACACTTTGTCAATGTCATTCGGAACAATTGCGATGTTTGTTATTAAAATAACTCAGAAATCTTACGTTTCATCATATTTTGTGAAACAGACTGATAGTTATTTTATGTACCTTATCGAAAGTGAAAATTAAAGCATTGAGTAATTTGGATTAAAAAGGAACTAAAAAAATTGCATTGTAAGAAGTATGTAATTCAGTGTTTCTCAAACTGTGGGGCGCGGCCCCCTGGGGGGCGCGATAACCCTACTAGGGGGGCGCGAGCATATCGAAAATAAAAGATTTTAAAATAATTAATTTACTGGAATGAATTAAAACAAAATACTTTCAGACATAATAAAAAATGCACTTAAACTCCGATATAATTTATAGGCGCGTACGCGCGATATTAAGTCAACAAAAATAAAAATTTCTTCAATACCTAATTAGCTATCTTTCATCCTATAAATAAATAAGAAAACTTTTATTTGATTTGCTGTAATCCCATGATAAGATTTTTTTACTACGCTTTCTGTTTAAACCTAACATACAAATCTTTCAGAGAAAAAACAGATTCCAGACGCAGAATCGAAAAAATTTAGGAACATAAAAAATTCATTACTGTTATTATTCTTGAAATACTGCACATTATAGCTGTAATCTGTTTAAAACTTCTAAGTTTTTGGTACAGTTAGTTATGACGCCTCTCTTTATGTGTTTGTTTCTCATTTAAGGAAGTTGTAAGTAATGGATTTCTCTGTTAGGCTTTTTTTGCATGCAAAAGACTTTTATGATATTTGGAAAACCACGGAGAGCACACACACACACTTTGAAGGATTACTTGGCCAAGACTTATTTTTACGAGTTTTCTATACATATGAAGCATAACGCGAAAAAAGTTTTACACAATTTCATATAATCATAATGAATACACTTTTTACCCGGAAGTGGTTGCGCGGGACGCACAGATTACGAAATCGTTAATTCTGGCAAAACTGTTTATTTGTTACCAAAGAAAAATTGAAAATTCCTTGAAAGTAGGTAAGTAAACTTTCTCTTAATTAAATTATTCACTAGAATCACGATTTGTATCGTGTACAATAAAATAATTATTAAAAAAAAGGATTGAGGTGACTCAATAACCCCGCTCGATCATATCGAGTGCCGTGCCTGCTCCCGGGTTAAAACACGTTGAAGTCTTTTCGCTTTTAATATTTAAAATAATACAGTTATTCTTGATCGGAATTTTATATTATTGTTCATTATTTAACATCAACTATAAATGCTAATTCTGTGAGGCTTAAAATTACTATTCGCTTAAAACTAATTATAATTTGAGCAACCATTTTAAAAAAATCATTTTAAATTTTGTAAACATTTTCGAGCATTTAGCTTTGCACTCCTTACAATTTACAATTCAGCTATCACATCAATAATGTTTTATTTTCTTATAAATGAACTCGGGCAAAGAGCGGGCACTTCAGCCGGTATACTTTTAATGTATCAGTGCTGCACAGAGTATTTTATAACTAATTAATTAATACTAAATTAAGAGCAAGTTTAATAAGTATTAATGACGTCCATGGGCTTGTCTTGGAAAGCAAAGTTTTTATAAGAAAAATGCTTATGATTAGAAATTGACCCTCTGAGTTCTTTTTCTATATTTAGCAGATATCTATATTTTGTCTTCTGAGCAGCCACCGCATTTTGCAATATGTTCAATTTAAAAATTAGAGAAAGGAAAAATAACATAATAATTATCCTATTATTTTATTTATTTATTGCTTAAAAGTAGTATACAAAATTTAATACTTATGTTACTAATTTGTATGGTTTATAATTAAAATCGCCTATTGTAGCTTTAGCGTCTAAATACATTATTACTGCATTCAGTACATTATTAATGTATAAGGGGGGCGCGATAAAAATTGTGATCGAAAAGGGGGACGCCAGTATTGAAAGTTTGAGAAGCACTGATGTAATTTGTTAATTTTAATTTCAAATAAACGCATGAAAACAATAAAATGGATTAAATAGATTGAGATCTTACTTTATAAAAGAGAAATTGATATTTGTAAAAAAAAAAATGTTTGTGTGAATATTTTTGCTGATTTTAAGTCACTTTTAATAACTCTATTATTTTAAATCTTCATCTAGACTAGATAAAATGACTCTTCACAATATCTATTTTTTGTTCGTGTGAAGATGTTTAGGTACTGAGCTTTGAAATGAGTAGATTTTTTACGACGCGAGTAGTTACACAGAAGGGTTCAGCATGTATTTAAATGAACAGCGATTTTTCCCCTCTAATCACATATGTAATTTAAAAAACCATGTAAAGACACTCAGGTTTTGAATCATTATTGTAAAAATTGACTTTTGACATCAAATCATAACTTTGCGAGTAGAAATAAAAGCACGATTTATCTCTTTTTATCTTTAAAAATCTTTAAAATGATACTTTTAGCTGTAATTATCTGTAATAGTTGTATAATTCCAGCACAAAATTTTATATCCGAAATAAAAGCAAAACAACAAACTTAAATTTATTAGTCATATATATTAGAATTATAAATTTATTTATCAGTTTTAAGAGAAAGTTATTTTATCATTATAATTAAAATATTTTCTTAATGTTTATAGTTTTGTATATAACTTTTTAGAAGGGTTACTCTTAAGACCCAACATCTTTCACGAAGAGCGAGGAAAGTAGCTATCATGTCTTGTAACTGATATCTCCAATCAGATGCCATTTTCATTACTTGACTGATTGTGGGCTTCATATTTACGAGTTTCTCAACCATTTACATCTTAAAATAATTAATCAAAATTCATATTTTTGGACATTTTTTAGTTTATATATTTTCTTGTACTGACTATATACCTGTTATTTGATATAATTGTACCTCTCTCATCCTGTATTTTTCCATGACTCATTTTTGTATTGTATCTTATATACACAATTGTACGTTGTAAATTATGCAACTACATAATATCTGAACCATGTAACTTTTGTGAAGGAACTATGTAAATCTTCTTTAAACAAGTTCTGCAAAACCTAATTTATTCTGTAAATAAGAGAAAATATAGTTCTGCACGATAAAGCCTGTGTGTGTGAGCGGGGAAGGGACTTGTTGTACCCCAAGGTGCCGATTGTAGCTCTAAACCGTTTAAGAAGAGCTTTTTTCATTATAAATTCTTGCTATTAGGCTTTGTGTTACTTCTGACTGTTAAGTCAATAAAAATCAATCAATCAGTTTAGAACGATTGACTCAGTTGCCCAATTTTAAATCTTTGGACACGGTTGCTGATGGTCAAGTTAACAGACTCATGGATATCGTGTTATGAGTTCGAGCCTTGTGCCGATAAAGACTCGCCTTGCAGAGGCGGCCGATGCACGTTAAATATGTCGAAGTTCAAACATCGTCCGGTTGGTGTGATGTGGAAGTTAGGAGAGGGTGTGACAGCTGAGGTGTCATCCTCGTCACTTGACCATGGTTCAAAATAAAGATATACGTCACCAAAAGTCTTGGAGTAGGTGGAATAGTGTGACGTTAATATCCTCTCGCTCTCGCTTACCCAATTGTAAATGGTAATATATAATTCAAAGTTTTTTATTTTCAAAATTCAAATATATTTTTTATCATTTTCAATTAAAAATAAAGTTTTTCGGACCACATATCAATTTCCTTGAGAATTCATAGCCAATGACGTTTTAAGACTTCTTTACACCATGCGCCCCTTTTACAGAGTGTTTTTTTTTCAGGTATAGAAGTTTAAGTTGGCATTACTTTCCAAGGTGATGACCGATTTAACAGCTGTCAAGGGATTTAATCTCAGTTTGGTTTGGTAATTCATCATGAATAGACTCACGCCTGAACAACGTTTTCAAATTTTACAATTTTATTTCGAAAACACTGGTCGATTTTCATAAGCGAATTTTGTTTAGCGATGAAGCGCACTTCTGGTTGAAGGGCTACGTCAACAAACAAAACTGCTGCATTTGGAGTGAAGCTAATCCACAAGTGTTTGTCGAAACACCGTTACATCCAGAAAAACTGACTGTTTGGTGCGCTTTATGGGCTGGTGGAATCCTTCTTCAAAAACGATGAAGGCCACATTGTTACGGTCAATAGTGATCGGTATAGAGCCATGATTAATAACTTTTTCATTCCTGAATTGAACAATCATGATGTCCAGGAGCTGTGGTTGCAACAAGACGGCGCAACATGTCACACAACTCGTGCCACAATCGATTTATTGAAAGACACGTTTGGTGACCGCCTAATTTCACGTTTTGGACCTGTGAACTGGCCTCCAAGATCTTGTGATTTAACACCGCTAGACTATTTTCTAAGGGATTATGTAAAGTCATTGGTCTATGCGGATAAGCCACAAACGCTTGACCACTATGAAGACAACATTAGCCGTGTTATTGCCGATATACGGCCGCAAATGTTGGAAAAAGTCATCGAAAATTGGACGTCCAGATTGGACTACAACCTAGCTAGCCGTGGCAGTCCTATGCCAGAAATGATATTTAAAATGTAATGCCACAAGATTATCTTTCGAATAAAAAAAAATCATGTCAATCGAATAATACATCGTTGTTTTATTGTAATTTAAAGTTATATACCTCTCAAAAAAACACCCTTTACAAATGTAAGCCCCGTTTGCACCCCCCCCCCCTTAAGTAGACTGTATAGTAGCGGCCTCCAAACCTTTTCACCTCACGGACCAATAAATTCATAATTTAAATCCCGCAAACCAGTAATAGGAATTTTTAATTGTTAAATATATTTACACAAAAAAATTATGACATAAGAACGCATACACAATGTATCTAGTTAATAAAATGAAACTATTAATTGTTACCAAATAATGAAAGTGCTTCATTAATAAAACAAAACAAAATAAACAAAAACTGTAATGCTACCGTAATGTAAAAAAGGTTTAGGTATATCAAACTCTCTCTCTCTTTTAGCACTATACATTCCTAGTGTAAAGGAGATGTACCTGCTTAATTGAAATAAGATTATGGATATTTGAATTCAAAATTGTGGTACTGCAAGACCCAGAACTGCATTTATTTCAAGCGGAGATAGGTACCAAATTTTGATGGCTGTGGCAGATGAAAAGGCATTTCACGTAAATAAGTAGTGGAGAATTGAATCAGAATTTTCATCACCTGTTTACTAAAAATGTACTCATTTTTTACGGAATGCCAAAACTGAGATCTCGGTAAGGATGAATGGAATTTAAATCCGAGAGTTTCATCAGACGATAGGTCGTTGAGGCTTTCTTTTAGACGATCCGTGCTTAAATTATTATCCTGAATTTTCACTGCTTACTGATCTATTATCCACATATAAAAATGCGACTACAGCAGTACAACTTATTTATCGCGGCGTTATTCTATGAAAAGTAGCTTTTTTATAACTTTCACGTATTGTTGTGAATTTAATTATGTTTCAATGCATATTAAAACATAATTTAACGTGATGAGTATTGTTACGTAGATCCGAGTTCAAGGATTTTATGCAAAACAGTCACAGAGAAAAATAACAGTTCTTTAAGTGCGAAGCGAATTTATTATCGGAAATCCAATTCTTTAAATACAGGATTCCACAGCAATATCCACAGGGTAAATCTCCGAAGGTCTTCACACCTACAACAGCAATCAAACACCATTATCAGTGTTTAAAATACACGTATGTAAAAGATTATTCATAAGCACAGCCGAGCTAATCGAAACAAAGTTCGCTACTCGCTGGTTGAATTAAGACTGACTGTTGCAGCTAGCACTGCTCTATTTATAAACCCGGCGGAAATTTCCATAAAAATCCGCACGCGTCATAGAGCGTGAATTAGAGAAAAAATTTCTGGAAGAATCCAGAAGATCCCAAACTCGCCAACATGGTCGCCAAACCGCCCGTAACTCGGTCGCCAAAAATGATGCCAACTTAACTCTATCGCCAAGATTTCACCAAGTTCTCATTGAATTGTCACTATAGCGTAAGGGACGACATTTGCTTGTGAATATTACAATTTCAACATAAAATAAATATATCATAGAGTAATATATAAATGCTTAACACATCCAAATACAAATTATTTACACTATTTACACAAAATCCGTTACAGTATGTATGTTCCATATTTTTCTGATGACCAGCAAAATTTTCTCGTGGACCACTACTTGGTGCTTTATAGTATACATTTTTAAACACTAGTACAAACAGTAAACCGTAACTACTAAATATGCGTGACTCTCAAGCCCAAAACTCTAGGTGCATACCGATTTGGCCCAGGCCTACACACACAGGAGACGGTCATAACATAATAATGCAGTCATGTCATTGTGGCTAGTTGACACATCGAAATTCCTAGTTTTCTAAAAATACGTCCGTTAATAATATTTGATTAATTTTTAGAACATGATTTTATTGTGCCCTAGTCGATATCATGGCGAGGCCCTTTCGAAGTTGAACTGGGCTCCCCGGCTAGGTAGCCATGACTTAAGGGACACAGTATGATTCAATTGACAAAAATCGGTTAAAAAATCAAATCTAATTTTTTTAGCCTGATTTATTTTATACAGATTTCTAGACTTTCACAAAATTTGAAAGCTTTAAGTTTAAAAAAAACGCAGAGTTGTACAGAGTATTCACATTCCAATGGCAAATGAAAATTTAAAACTGACTTATCTCAGAAAGATAAAATCACTAGTTTGACTTCATTTAAAAGGCTAAGGCTTAATTTCTATTGTGCTTCATACATTATTTTTTTTACTTGTTGCTAATAGTACATGGAATAAAAATTGGTATGCATTTTTCATCAAAAGCAATACTTATTTTTTAAAAATAATTCAGTTTAGAATTTACAGATATTTTAAGGAATTTTCAATAAGCATTTATAAAAAAAAGTATTGTATGAATACTAATCATGTTATCGCAAAACCCATTCCAACTTCTGTTATTCATAGTTCGATAGACTTGTAAACCCAATTTCATATATGTATATCAATTTTTGTAGAAATAGTATCATTTAAAATCACTTCACAAATTTCAAATTTCCCCTTAAAAAATTAAATGGTTATTTTTTTATGAAATGTTGTGCACACAAAATATGTTTTACATCATACATACACATAGGAAGCAACCAAAATAATAATGGCAATCATTAAATTAAATATTTTGTGTAAATCGTACTATGCCCCCTTAAGACGCCCCTGTTCATATATTGTTTAAAATAAAAATGACACAATTGTAAATGTTAGAATTTTTTTTATCTTTTATATGATGAATATAATCTGAATATATATTTTTTAATACATATCAATTTTTGCTCGCAAAAAATAATTCTCAGTTCTTGAAATTTTCAATTTATGTTTGAGAAATATGTATTCAAGTATTTTTCTTCTGAATCTCTGTAGGAAATATAACATAAATATATTCTTATTATCAAAAAAGCATTCAACTATAATTCCAATTTAAATTTCATCAATACCTAATTATACACCCACACATACACATTGCGTACCTCAAATTTTATTCAACTGAGGAATTAATTAAAAGATATTACAATGAAATGAAATACAATTTTATTTCGAAGTTATGATATAAAAGTCCCCTAATTGTAATTTTCATTTTATCTCTTCTACCTTTCAACTATACATATTTCTTCATTTCTGACTCTATTTGCATAAAATAGCTTCTGGATATGAAAGTTGAGTTAATGGAAGAAATAAAGTCTATAAAACAGAATACGTTAGTTATTGATGCATTCTCAAAATATGAAATAACCCTTCCAATTCTTTTCATCCCCCCCAAAAAAAACTCTTTTAATCGTTTGATATTAAACTGTTGTGTAAAAGCATCGTTGTACTCATCATTTGAACTTTGACATAATTCGTTTGTCAATCATAGAAATTCCATGAATATAATTTAAATAATTTTCCGTTGTGTAAGGAACTGAAGAAGAAGAGCCATAAGTCCAAACTTATTTATATTTTTCTTCGTGTAAACTTTTGAAATCAGGATTCCATGTATGACAATAAAACATTAACAACCGATTTCTTGACTCAAAAAGTAACTCAATGTATTTTTATGTGATAAACTCTTTTATTTTCATTGTTCGAAACGTCTATTCATCACGAGACAATAATCTCATTGAAATTCCACCAACACTTTTTTGTTTTACCAAGGATTGAATTCCTTGTAAAATAGTGAGAAAATTCCTGAAGCTATCGAAATGTTCAATATGCATAAAATACGGTGTCAAAAGATTTACAATACTGACTGGAAGTCAAAATTTTCTTTGGAACTTATTTTATCCGGAAACGGGTGTCAAAAATTTTGAATTAGTAATTTCATCACGTTCTACTTTCATAAAGTAAGAAAGTCTTTGTCATGTGTGTCCTTTAAGTTTTTCTGTCTTATTCCGGGATGTATTCCAAAGTTTGACACACACAAAATGAAACTTCAAAATACATTTTCTCGAGTTTCCCAACGGTTTGACAGACTGTTATTTTAGTTTTGATGATTTAAAATGTTTGTATTGTGAAGTTGTAAAAAAAAATCCGAGCTATACTAAATTTGGGTCGGATAATATATATCGACATATTTCTAAAAAAGCTCAATATTATTGACTTTTTTCAAAATACATTTTTTTTAAATTTTTGTTTTAACACCTCACATTGATTTGTATTTATCATTTCTACCTATTTTCGCAAAATGACGCCATCAGTTATTTTATTTCTTAATTTTTTTCTTTTATTCTTGAGCTTTTCATTCAAATAATTTTTTTTCTTGTTTTTTAGTGTATTTAAAATTTGTTTTAAATTAATTTAAATATTTTTTCTTGGATGAGATACGGTTCATATTTCTGTCTTGTTATCTATCTTTAAATCATGCTGTAAGCAAATTAATTTTTTTTTAAATATCTAATACATTTGTTTAGACTTTTGAATTTTTTGACAATAATATGTGGGCTAATGTTTTTCGTGTACTGGAAACTATGTTTTAGTGCTTTTAGAGCTCCATTATATAGGCAAATATAGGAAAGTTTGGCTGATCTTAAATTTAAATTTAACCTGCAATATTAGTTCCTAAGACTAAGAGTTTAGTATTCCACATCTGCTATCGTCTAATTTTGACCTATACTGTATTGCTATACTTTTATTTATTGTGTTTTTCTTTAAATTAGATTTATGATATTATATGATTTATTATCAAATATATACAGCCTAGAGAAAGGATGATGAACCTTTGTGGATCAACGTGCAATGTTTTCTAAAGAAGTGTTTTATGAAGTATAAACGTGCCATCAAATAATTTTGACTTGTAATTACGGGAAAGCAATAAACTAAATGCTAAGAACACAAAACTCTTTATTTACTATTACTCTTTTTACTCTGTATAGTTTTAAGTGTTTTAGTTATATGTGTAATTAAAATTAAAGTAACATTAGAATGTGAATTTTGTGTTGTTGCAAATTGGATCACAAATAACTTATATATTAGGATAGTGTTACTTTTATTAGAATGCGCATGCTCAATTGGAGTCATCTGCCAATCAGTTTTTAAGCAATTAATTATTTTTGCTGAAATTCACTTTTTTAACAAGAGGATTTGTGATTTGTTTCAAAATGCCGTTTTTCAGACGATGTTCTGCGTACCACTATTCCAGAACATAAAAAACACAGCGCTTTGTCTCCTTAACTAATTAAGGGAATGTTTTTAGATTCTCTTCTCTGTAACACCTACTATTTTCCCCTTTTTAATCGATTGCTGAACTATCCATGTTAAGTAACAATTAAAAACCGCAAATTTAACACAAATAAACATTAAAATACAGTTATGTCAAGGAAATTCACTATGCGATTGTCCGATTTGGGTCAAATATGCACCTTTTTGTTGCATAATTTGTTGCTATTTTAAAGGTAGCTTCATAATGCGTCTCGCATAGATGTCTTGACACTTATTGGAGAAAACATCTAGTAATCGATTTCATAATCATGTCTTGATCCCAATTTCTTATCACTCAGGAAGGTTATCAATGCGAGAAAAAGAAGATAATCGCTTGGTGCCAGGTCTGGACTATATGGTGGATGCATTAAAACTTTCCAACCATGCTCCCAGAGGTTCTGGTGAGTCACTACAGAAGTGTGTGGCCTGGCGTTGTTCTGATGGATAACAGCACCTCTTTTGTTGGCCATTCCTAGTCAGTTGCCAGCTTCAAACGGTCCAGTTGTTGACAGTAAATATCTGAATTTATTGTGTGGCCATGCGGAAGCAACTCCTAGTAAAGGATTCCTTTCCAGTTCCACCAAATACACAGTAGAACCTTCCTGGTCATTAGTCCTGGTTTGACCACCTTTTTACTTGCTTCACCGTACTTTGACCACGATCGTTTTCGAACAGTATATGTGTATCGTATATCGAACATCGTTGTAGTATGTGACCCATTTCTCATCACCACTCGCCATCCGTTTAAGAAATGGGTTGATTTCTTTTCGTTTGGCCAAGGCTTCGCTGATGGAAATTCGATCTATCATGGTTTTTGGTATAATTGATGTGACACCCAAACATGAAACTTTTTTTAATCCAACTTTGCGCAAATGGCTTAAAACTGTTTTATGGTTGATCTTTAGCTGCTGGGTGATACTAGGACTACTAACATTATTTCAACGATTATTTTTGTGATTTTATCTACATTTTCGACGACGGGCCTGCTTGTGCTAGTTGCATCTTAAACATCAATAATACCTGAACCTAATCGATGAAACCAAAATAGCACATAATTAACTGTTACAGTCTCGGTATCATAATAAACACCACTCGCAATTTAAGCTACCTGGCTTGAATTTTCGTCTTTATAAAAAAACTGTAAAAAGAACATAATTTTCTCTTTGTTGACTTCCATTTTAACACCCTGTAACTCACAACTGAATGCACTAAACAAAAGAAGCAAAATAATTTTTCAAAGTGAAGTGCCACCTTTACAAAGAGCATAAATTTGAACATTGCTTGATCGATACTTCACGACATATCGACACTATAGCCATCTACCGAAAAAATAATGGATTTCTTTTTCTCCAACCTAATATATAAAGTACAGTAAATTGACCAAAATGAAAAATATTATGTTTCCTAAAATTGTACTTTAAGTAGGTCAGTGAAGTAGGGTTAAACATGCTATATATACATATTCATTCATTATTCACTCCTAAGTTTTTAAACACAATTGTAAAAAAAAAAAAAAAATCTAAGACGAATGCAGCAAGAAAAAAATAAAGAATACCTGAAAGCATGCAGAAATAATTTAAGTTTGATTTACATGCTTTGAAGGTGCCTATGCGTGAAACCATAATTACACAACATACTCAATGCGCTAGTAAAATCCTTGTCTTAACTGGACATCACTCACACGAAAAAAAGACCGAAAGTTCTCGCGCTCAGGTTATCTCATACCCAAGGGTGTTTACATTCTTTTTCTATCGTAGAATTTGTATGTAAAAGTTAAAGAGGAATAAAAGTTGGAAATACAATATGTTTATCACATTTTTCACACGTAAATTTATTTTTTGTGTACTTTTAATAAGGCAATTCAGTACATCATTTATAAACTTCCTTAATATCGACGTGAATGAGAGCGATGTTTTCACTTGATATATTTTTCTTAATTTGTATTTTTTTAAAACTAAATATATAGGAGTAAACTTCTTTATTCTTAAAACTCAAAAAGTTTAGAATTTCTGTTTTATTGTCTTTTATTGCTCCAGCAGTTAATTTTTTTTATTCAAAAGTTCATCTGAGAGAGGATAAGACGTGTACCGGTTGTCTCCTTTAAAATTACGTTCTTCCCAAATGTTTTTGTGTCTCTCTATATAAAACATTTACTTTCGACATCGTCTCCCTCTTCTATGCCTGGATCGATTTCAGTGGAGGAACCATACTTTCTTTCATATTTTTCATCATTTCATTATGTCTCATCATAAGCACGAAGAGAATTTCATCCGAAAATACTGTTTTACTATATCCATTAAATATATATACTGTATTTGTTAAATTACTTAAAAATCACATTTCTTCATCATAACTACAATAACATACCATAGCATAAGGAGAATTTTAAACATGCTCATGCATTCCTAACTGAAACGGTTATTCTCGCGCAGGTTATGGCATACCCGAAGAGGTGGTATTCAAAAATATGTATTTAAAATTCGCCTACAAGCTAAGGCCCCTTTAAAGGATATCACCCAAAAATCAGCTACACGATAAACTATAAATTTTCAAAAAAGGTCTAGTAAGAACGCTGAAAAAGGTTAGACTGTGGGTATGGCATACCCTGCGCGAGAAGTACTGGGTGTTAATCAATTCATGGTGACACTATCAATATTATTGACAGGACGAGTTATCCTTTCTAGCAGTTCTGCAACATCATGGCGCAAAGAGAATACAAAAAACAAGTTTTCAGATTGTTTTCAATATATTGTTCTATGAATGTGTGCATAAATAATTAAATATATAAGGAAAATATATAAAAATGTAAATGAAATAATAATGGCCCCTTGTTTTGTAAAGAGTGTTTTTTTAGAGGTATAGAACTTTAAATTGCAATAAAACAATGATGTATTATTCGATTGAAATAAATTTTTTTTTATTCGAAAGATAATCTTGTGACATTACATTTTAAATATGATTTTTGGCATAGGACTGCCACGGCTGGCTCGGATGTAGTCCAATCTGGACGTCCAATTTTCGATGACTTTTTCCAACATTTGTGACCGTATATCGGCAATAACACGGCGAATGTTGTCTTCCAAATGGTCAAGCGTTAACCGCAATGGTCATTGGTTAACCGCATAGACCAATGACTTTACATAGCCCCACAGCCATCTTGTTGGAACCACAGCTCCTGATGATTGTTCAATTGAGGAATGAAAAAGTTAGTAATCATGGCTCTATTCCGATCACCATTGACTGTAACGTTGTAGCCTTCATCGTTTTTGAAGAAGTACGGACCAATGATTCCACCAGCCCATAAAGCGCACCAAACAGTCAGTTTTACTGGATGTATCGATGTTTCGACATACACTTGTGGATTAGCTTCACTCCAATTGCGGCAGTTTTGTTTTTTGACGTAGCCATTCAACTAGAAGTGCGCTTCATCGCTAAACAAAATTCGATTATGAAAATCGGGAACAACGACAATCTCGTTTTGATCCCATTCGACGAATCTACGCCTTGCTTGATCATATTTAAAATGTAATGCCACAAGATTATCTTTCGAATAAAAAAAAAAATTCATGTCAATCGAAATAATACATCGTTGTTTTATTGCTATTTAAAGTTCTATACCTCTAAAGAAACACCCTTTAGATAATATTAAAAAAATAATCGTATGGAATTCTAATTTAAAAAAGATAAAAGTGAAAATAAATTATTCTTGTCGAAAATCATTTTCCTAAAACTTAGAGTATTTGTACTATACGCAATCTATATAATTTGTTCTATATACAATCTATCTTTTTCTTACATTTCTTCTGTTATCACAAAAGATAAAGAGAAAATACCTCTAGAAATATACAGCTACGATAAAAATACTGAAGAGATAGTAAAACAAGGAGAGGAAACTTAAAGGAACAGTCTAAAGGAAAAAAGAAACATTGGTAATTCCTCCTATGGGACGCCTCTATAAAAAGAAGGAAAGAAATGTTCAGGATAATTGGGTAACCAAAAGGGAAAGATAGATAAGGCTCCGAGATGTTGATCTCGAGGCTTAGCTCCTTTAAATCCCATCTTTGAAGATGATTTTTTTTCCACGGATTTCGCTCGTGTAGAACACTAACTTTCAAGGGAGGAAGATACTTGTGCCTTTTTTATTTAATTCTTTTACGAGTTTGGTTTTCAGAACTGCCCTTTTTCTAAAAACATTTTCTCTGTTTTTTTTTATTACTGTGGAATTAATTTATTCCTCAATTTTGGGTACATAAAAAAACATCTGAATTTCTGAATTATATCGTGTTTTGAGTATACTTGTGATAAGAGAGTTCTATCATCCATATATTTCTCTAATAAATGAAATAATAATCTAAAACTTCATTTGCAGAAAGTTTTTAATTATATAGAAAATTAATTATGTATTCATTATTTTTTATTCAATATCTCTTACATGAATTCATTATTTGTATTGGACATTCTTATTTTTAGAAAAGGTGTACAATATGCTTTTTTCTTCTATTTAGGGTGGTTTTTGTGTTACCAGTTCCTTTTTTTTATCATTCATGCTTAATGTAATACCTCAAAAATATTACTTAGTATGCATTGAAAAGATTATTCTTGTATACTGAAAATTTTCATCCATTGACTAGTTTATCTAAAACTGAAAACCCAAGTCTTTTTTGGTTTAAGAGAAAATCGCTGGTGAGATTTTTTTATGCATGACTGCGCCTCATGATTTTTTGTTGAAAGAAAACCCACATATTTTTAAGAAACATCTTCCTCCTACTGATGATTCCATAGAGATTAAAAATTGAATGATTTGCAATTTTTTTTAATTAGAAATGTGTTATTATGCTACTTCAAAATAAAGTATCTTGAATAAAGAAATTTTCACACATGCTTATTTTAAAGGAAAATCTTTGACACATTTCGTGTCTTAATTATAAATAATTGGGTAAAAATTTTTACGAAAAGTGAGTTATATAAGAGGCCACGAAAAGTAAATTTCAGTTGAAATATAAAATTGTGTAGGACATAATTTTAGATTTTCTTCATGAATTTGTAGATTCTGAATTCAAAATCAAATTATTCAGTATTTAAATGTAGATATTTGTGAAATTGGTTTGTCCAGTTATTGTTCTAATTAGCATATTCATTTTGCTGTCCCTTGTTTCCCTTAGATAATCTTAATCGTTTGTATTTTCCAAGTCATGATTTCCGCAAATAGAATTGTTTCAATAATATTTGTGTATGCATATAAAAGTATAAGACTATTTATCTGGTGATCACCTATACTATATGACTATTATGTATATGCGAAAAATAAAGCAATGTATATTTATTTAACAAAGCACAAATTATTTGATTACTAGATTTATATGTGATGTATAGTGTCTTCGCGTCATGGAGGCAATCTAAATATTCGTTAAGACACAAGTTCCATCGTGAAGATGGTAGAAAGGGAAGATATGTGACAGGCACCTTGTATACACACAGGGTATTCTCTCCCAAATTTGGGGTGAAACCGATCAAAATCGCACTATTACCTGCATGTTGTTCAAAGCTTCAGCTGACGTACAACTAGCTCCTTGCCATGCTGTATTTTGTGGGTCTTGATTTGACGTCACTGTCCATTGGGAGTAAAAAGTAATAGCAACGACAACATATTTTCTCTTTATGTAAAAATAATTCGTGATGCTGTTGTAAATTTATTACATACTATTCGCAACAATGCCAACGTTCAAGATAATTAGCCAATTTGGAAAGCCCGGTTTCGCATGTGCCATACGCACTGAATTGATAACCATGTGCTTCGTTTCATATAATGTGGCCAATGCAATTGTTACAGTACATTATTGCAAGTTCTTGAAGAAAAATATAGCAATGATTGCCTGAACTGAAAAAATTGCTTGAGAATAAAGGAGTTGTCGTGTACGAAGATTTTAACAATCAACGGTACGAAATAGTCAACTTTCCAGGAAGCTGCAATAGCTGCAGGTTTATCACATTAAGGGCCTTGGATTGCCTGGTGGTTAGAGCCTCGCACTCCAGACCGGAAGGCCTGGGTTCGAATCCCGATGCCACCAAATACCCTTCGAGTACACACGGAGTACGTGCTCGTTAAATCATTAGCTCCGAAGTCTTTTGGGCTGAATCACGTGTGCAGGGACTGGAGAATATTTCCCTCACTTTCAGTTATATGCCCAAATTGTGGAGGTGGAGAGAGGTTGTGTCGCCATCTATCATCTATCATCCCTTCGGGAATTTCACCAAGCTAATTCAGACTGTCGCCTGTAGGGTGTCCAAGGCCAACGACATGAGTACATCTAGCCCCTTGCGTGAATTTCGTGGGCCTCGATCTAACTACATCAGACAGGTGGCATTAGAAGCAACAACATGTGAACTTTATCAATGAAGTGTTTGACATAATGCAGCTTCAGTGATGAATTTAACTGAAGACCAACACCGAGAAGGAATTTTTCTGAAGGGGGTGGGAGAATAATAAATAAACAGAAGTATATAATGCATGTACATTACAATTTGAGTAATAATTATGAACAAATAGTTGAATAATTTATACAATGGGGTTTTTTCCACCGTTAGGTGGACAAGGGTACCGCCTAGTAATTAACAAATTTAATTTTCTTATAACCTTACATTTTCAAGTTGTATTATCTTTTTTTGCATGCTTCAGACATTATATGCATTTTCTTTTATTCAGTTTTTATTAATAAATAAACGACCTTGATGTATATTTTAACTCTTTAGCTTCCTAATTATAGAGCATAATGCAATATAAGACGCAAATTTTGAACTACTAAATACCCTTCCCAAAGAAAACTATCTTTATTAAATTTGCAATCTGAGTGAGATTAAGTTATAAATAATTGCTCATCCTGAAACTAATATAATGAAACAATTCTGATATTTGAACTTTATCATTATAAAAAGACTTTTAGTCAAACTAATTATTGCGTCAAAAGTTTTGATATGAACAAGAAAAATCAAATAATTTAATTAAAACTCTAATCAATCTAATTTTGAAATCAAACAACTTTAAGACAGATTGCATTATTCAAAGTTTGCTTTGAATTAAAAGTATTACTTTTCAAATATTGGATTGGAAAGCTCGGGAAAATTATCAAATTAAGTAATTAAATATTCAACAATTAATTTTTGAATTCATTAGTTGCAACTAATTAAATTCGCTCGATTTCTTTCAGAAAGTAGAAAATAAGGTTTTTAATAATATAAACTATTTTACTTAGCAAGAGGAATGTTTATACCAAATCCTAAAAATATTGTATTCGATGAAGAGACATAATCTCAGTAACATACATGTAACATTATAACGTACCGTGAAAAAGATAGGAAACGTTGTACCTAGATCTTTAAGGTATACCCGTCTACGTTCGGAACTGTGATTTTGCAAAAGCACATAAATGGATAACGTTTATGATATTTAGTATCACTTAGATTAGAAAATGTATATAAAATTGTTTTAATAATAGTATTACAATAAAAAATTATTTAAGTACAATATTTTGACAAAAAATGAACATAGAATGACCCATTTTCAAAATGTTCTCCGTTTGTGAAAAATGCTGCTATTATAATAATATTTTGCCTGTAAATAGCTCAGGCCTCTGTACAGAGGCTCAACTGGAATTTTTGAAATATATAACTTAGAAGTGGGTTTATCCATGTTTTACGACAACAAGGGGGAGGAATTACAAAAAAACCGATAATTGTTTCAATGAGTTGTAACTCTGAAGAAAATGGAATTTTTCAAAAAAAAAAAGTTCGGACTCTCTGGAGAAGATTTTACTTTACGTAAGCAAAATATTATTATTTTAGAAGCATTTTTATAAAATGATAGCATTTTGAAAAAAGGTTATACTATGTTAATTTGTTGCCAAAATATTGTATTTAAATTATTTTTTGTCACAGTTTCCTTAAAACAATTTTATACGTGTATTTTAATCTAAGTTACATTAAATATTATGAAAATTATCCATTAATGCATTTTTTTAAAATCACGGTTCCGAACGTTGTCGGATACTTTAACAGATTCATTTTTTTTTTCAATTTGATCCCAAAATTGTGATATTTTTTATTGCATTTTTTAGTTAATTTTGTAATTTGAGTAATAAAAATGTTATTAAATTTAACAGTTTTAATATTTTTCAGCATTTATGAAAACTTTTTAACTTCAAAGAAAATAATAGTGTTTTCCCAGTAAGTTGGATTTTCCCCCTAAATGAATCCCTAACAAGGAAGCTAAATTCAGGACTGTTAACCCTCTCATTGCGTAGTTATTTCATCAAAGAAAAAATCGTTAAAGAGTGTTTATTTTAAAATATATAATTAAGTCTTAAAATATAAACTTAAAAATAGGAATGGCATGAGTTGCTCCGATAAGTAATCTTTAAAATGCATTACCTCGGAAATCACTGATTGCGAAAATTTTGCTACATCTACGTTGTCCGTGGCAATAACGGAATACTTACAACTTCAATAACTTAACAGTTATTTTTGTTACATTTATTTAACCTCTTTTAATGATCTCCATCTATAAGCTATATTAATAATAAAATTTTAAAGGATACACAGTTCTCAGTGGCACTCTACACTACTCTACAAATTTTTCAATCTTTGAGTGGATGGAAGTTGATAAAGTAGTAATGATATTTGACAAACATCTTCTGAATTATGGACATTTACAGAACGGCGAAAAAACCTCAAAGAAAATGCTAAAGATAAATTTACAGCTATTTTGTAAATTATTGAATGCCATTGCTGGAGAGATTTAATTCTTCGAAGAGAGAAATTAACATGTACTCTGCTTTCTGCTTTTCCTTCTACATATCAAATTTAAAAAAATATTTCCTCACATGAAAAATATCTCGAGTCTGCAAAAAAAATGTTAAACAACTCAATGGTCAGACTCGTGTCAAATTGAAACTCACAGATTATACCCCTGAATATAAATTACGAAAGTAGAGCGTTGCAACACAAAGCTCGCATCAGAATTTTTATTTGTCATTTTATGTAACCATAATGAATGAAAATATTTATATTTTATGTTTCACAATCCTTACATTAAAAATATGTTTAAGAAATACATAATATGTGTTGAATTTTAATTAATTTTTTATTTTTGTTGAAAAAAGTTAGTATTCTGATGTTTATTTTAATGATAAGAAACATCTTTAAATGATGTAAAATGAATATTTAACATGAAAAAGTAAATTTATATTACTCATATCAATTTTTCAACTCTGCATGCATTTTCGCGGGATTGGAGTGGTTTGAAAAATAATTTTATAAAAATAATAATTTTTTCTAAAAAAACGGATGAATACATGTTATTTATTAAATAATTATTACTCTTCAAACCACGTTCTTTAAAGCATTAAAATTCTTCTGAAAATCATTTTTGAAAATTTGGCCTCTGAACCTAGTAGGATACCCATTCATATATCCTGGCATTTACCTCCATATCACTCACCTATATAACCTCAAGTAAACATCCTTATTTTATCATTACAATATACAAATCCTAGATGACCTTAACCAGATAAAATGTTCAATACACAGACCACCATGTTGTATACCATATTAACTGGTACTTATTAAACGGTCATTGCAATAATCATATATAATCTTATACAACAATTAATTATAACTTTGCTTAACCAAAAGTTTCACTATGCAAATCGGAACGAAATATTTAAGTATTAATAAATGGTTCCAGTTTTATAAATCTTACATTGTTCTTACAATAGATTATCTTAAGAACTTAACACTTTATAAGTTATTGAGTGTAAATTTATGTTTAATATCTAGAAAGTTGTATCTGAACCCATGTCACAGAAAAACTGAAAGAAGAAAACCAATAAAGTCTCTTAGTTATTTAATGACAAAATATTTAAATGAAAATAACATCTCTATATATACAGCATATGTACACAAGCATAATGTAAGCCTTCGTTTTAAAGATTACTTGTATATTGCATTATAATTATTTAAAGTATCCGACTGCGTTCGGAAACGGGATTTTAAAAAAGCGCATAAATGGAGGATTTTCATCATATTTAGTGTCACTTAGATTAGAATACATGTATAAAATTGTTTTAAGGACATTGTGACAAAAAGATTTATTTAAATACAATATTTCGGAAAATTTAACTTAGAATGACCCATTTTCAATATGTTCTCCTTTTGTGAAAACTGCTTCTATTATAATAATATTTTGCCTGCATATAGCTCAGACATCTCTCTTCAGAGGCTAAACTATGAGTTTTGAAAATTTCACATTATTTGCAGAGTTACCACCAATCTAAATAATTATCGGTTTTCTTAAAATTCCTCCCCTCTGTTTACGTAAAACATGGATAAACCCACTTCTATATTTAAAAAATCCTAGTTGAGCCTCTGTAGAGAGGTCTGAGCTATATACAGTCAAAATATTATTATAATAGAAGCATTTTTCACAAAAGGAGAACATTTTGAAAATGGGTCATTCTAAGTTAATTTTTTGTCAAAATATTGTACTTAGATAATTTTTATTGTAATACTATTCTTAAAACAATTTTATATACATTTTCTAATCCAAGGGACACTAAATATCATAAACATTATCCATTTATACGCTTTTGAAAAATCACGGTTCCGAACGGTGTCGGATACCTTAAGGTATCCGACTATGTTCGGAACCGTGATTTTGCAAAATGGGTAGTTTTCATGATATTTAATGTCACTTAGATTAGAATACATGTATAAAATTGTTTTAAGTACAGTTTGATATAAAAATTATTTAAATACAACATTTTGGCAAAAAATTATCTTAGAATAATCTTTTCTTCGAAATGTTCTCCTTTTGTGAAAAATGCTTCTATTTTGCTAATATTTTGCCCGTATACAGATCAGACCTCTCTAAAAAGGCTTAACTAGAATTTTGGAAAAATATAATTTAGAAGTTGGTTTATCCATATTTTATAACAACAGAAGGAAGCAATTTAAAAAAAAAACGCCAATAATTATTTCAATTGGTAGTAACTCTGAAAATAATGTGAATTTTTCAAAAATTCTAGGTGAGCCTCTGTAGAGAGGTCTGAGCTATATACAAGCAAACTATTATTATAATAGAAGCATGTTACACAAAAGGAGAACATTTTTAAAATGAATTATGCTAAGTTAATTTTTTTGCCAAAATTTTGTATTTAAATAAATTTTTTTGTTCAAAATGTCCTTAGAACAATTTTATGCATGTATTATGATCTAAGTGACACTATATATCATGAAAACTATCCATTTAAGTGCTTTTTTAAAATCACGGTTTGGAAAGTAGTCGGATACCTTAATTTAAGTTATTGACGATACTTCATATAATATATTTATTTTATTATTTCAATCAAAAATTTGTGACGTTTAATGGTTGCCTTCCGAGTTTGTATTGGAGTCATTAACAAAAACTTATTATGCTGTTAGAGGGATTTTTTTAATTCATTTTTTAGACCTGAATTTCATTTTTTTGGTAAATTATAATTATACAAATAAATTTATCATATATTTCTTTCAATAGATTTTATACAATTGCTATTCGTTGCCCAAGTCAAATTTCTCTAACCCTTATATACTTATTCTATGCACAGAAGGCTTCAGTCATTAAAAAGTCCTTGGAAAATACAAAATAAATCACGACTAACATCTGCTTACAATCTAACCTCTTTTTATTGTTTCTCTATTCAGCTGAAGAAGCACATAATACGAAATGGAAACTTCACCATTTTGGTAGTACTAAGAACTAGCAATATAACTTTAATTTGATCCCATTGTCAAATGTCCACATGTAAAAATTCCATAAAACAATGTATTGCACTCGTTGAAGTATTTCTTCGAAAACCAAACGTTGTTCCGTGGGCAGTTAACATAAAAGTATTACGGTCAAGTCATTAACTACAAAAATAAATTAATTTGAAGCTAGTATTTTAAGCCCGTGCTGTGCTACATTGGGTAGTACAGTACAAAATAGAAAAATCAAAGTTTTGCATTAAAGCTCATTAAGCAGAGTTTATGTTGATTACAGTTACAAAGTATTCATTAGAAAATTCTAAACGCTTATGTATATGGTTAAATCCAGAAAAATGATGATAACGGTTTGTACAGATAAAAAAATTATGTAACACTATATATATATATATATATATATATATATATATATATATATATATATATATATATATATATATATATATATATATATATATTGTTCAATGTTTTAATCGTTAATAAAATCCTTTTCTATTCATCCATTTAAGTTATAAAACATTTTTTTAAATTTGTAGTGGATAACACTTGATTTTCATACAGTTTTTTTTTTCAAATATTATCCCTCCGGATGGTTCGCTTCCTCTTGAAAAGTTATTCCGAAAGCGTTTACTCTCATTTTGCCGTTCGTTTTAAAAATGTAACAGACTTCTTTCCTTTCCCCCTTTTAAAACTTGGGAGGTCGAACGGGGACAAATTTATGACTTAGTCCGGTCTCTTTGTCAGGTGAGAACCAAGCGATCAATCGTTTACAACTAGCTGTTAAGTTGCCTTGGGCAATCTTGTATGAAAGTTGTAGTACTACTCTGTCATTTTCCCGATAGGTTCAGTCACAGTAAAATTAAAATAAAATGAAGGGTAAAAATAAACATGAAATAAATGACGTGTTAGAAGTTGAAAAATAGTTATATTTTCTTCAAACAAAATTTAATTTTCGGTCATTTTTTAAAAATTAAAAAAAATATTTTGGTATTGCGATTTAAACCAGATAAAAGCCTCCTGTATTCGTTTTTGAATACCAGAGTAAGAAAACGCGCTCACTTTCCTCTTTTTATAAAAAGTAATGAGTTAAAAAGAGTAAAGGCCCGATCTCTTTTTTTAAACAATCAGACAATAAATGGTGCATACGGTGATATACATACGATGATTATATTTATGAAATAAAACCGATCTTTCTCTATTAAATTATATTTTAAATTTAAAATAACATAAAAAAGGATTTCAATACTTTTAATTAATACTTTTAATTAATACTTATTTAATACTTTCTTTCTAACTATACTATTTTATAGGAATAAATAAATTTAATTGATAAATTAATAGCAACAAACATCAAAAATAGTCCAACACCCTAAATTGAAAGAAAAATGCTAAATCGCTTTTTATTTCATTTCTTAATATTGTGATTCTCTCATATGTAAGTATATACATATTTATAGTAATTGTAACTAATTAATAAAAAGCAACTAAAATAAAATGTTTCTTTGTTGACCTTAGTAGGGATTTAATGTTTCAAAAAAATTTATATTACTTGTTGTAAATTAACAAAGATCAAAATCAAATAAAAAATATGTATTCTTGTATCTTAGATTACTATTAAAATAGTTTAAAATATATTTAAATACACATATAAACTAACATATAAATATAATAAAATATGACTTAATAACTTAAAAATTAACTGTGTGTGGCGCACAATATGCGCCACCTGTGTAAATATCTCACTTTTCCCCACCTTTGTAACAAAGGGTTAAAAGAAGTAGCATAAATGTATTCCTTCCTAATTCGTATAACGTTTCCATTCCATTCAAACTTCTAGAGTAGACCAGACTCAATTTATCAATGTCATCCTGCTGAAAATGTATTCAATTATTGCCGGTTAATCACCTAACGTCAAGAATAGATTAAGTTTGGCGTCTAATTTTAACTTATATGACCCAAAAGCCACATGTCACCTCTTCAGATAGCTTTACCAGACTACCAGACAGTTGTCCACTTGGAGGTCAGAATGTCTGACTCGGAACACAGCTCTGGACACTTACATTTAAGTTTGAAAGTGGCGTGAAATGTATGCATATTCAAAGAGAATGCATTGTACTCCAAAATGTGAGAATGCCGCATTCAGTTATGATTATTACATTTAAACTGCTACTTGCGGAGGGAATAGTTAGTATCACACAAATGGATAGTAAATTATTTAAAGTTACTTAAAGTTTGTATAAATTATGACAAAAGTTTAACCATTATATATAGTTGTTATGTTGTAGGATTTAACAAACTTCTTTTTAGAAAAAAAGTGTTTATTTATTTATTTTTGTCTCTCGTTCTTATTGTTATATTTTTAAAGAAAAACTATAATTATGTTCAGAAAGATATTTCATTATAATTATGTTCTTATTTTACTTTAGATGTAGGACACGATTTTCAAAATTCTTAATTAGTACTTTATTATAAACAAACGAAATGTTATACATTTTAAATAGATAAACAGACAAACATGTAAAACGTTTTTGCCTTGCGATGAGTAATTCCTCGGTCTTTTTTTTATTGAATGGTATTGTAATTTTTAAACAAAGAGTACAACTCCTGTTTATTTAAAAATTTCATTCAGGTTCAATATACTCTTATGAGTGCGAATAAAACTTATAATTTATGTAATAGAGTACAATTGAGTCATTCAATTTAGTTTAATTGTAAGTAAACAAATTGTGATTTAAGTTTACACGTATTATAGTTAGGCTTAAATATTTTCTAAACATGGTTTATTTCTACAACTTTCTTGCACTTCCTTCCTGAGTAGCTCGACAGCCCAGGGTGGGGTTTTGGTCTCCTCAAAAAGCCTTTTCCAGGCCAGCTTTCTTCTTGCTAGTGTTCTTCGATTCTTTGTTGTCAAAACTAGGAGTTCTTTCTCTAGGCCATCAACTAATTTAAGATTTGGTCTGCCCTTCCTTCGTGTGCCAATTAGTTGGGCATTGAAGACTTTTCTTAGTGGTGTGGATTTCGCCCATTATGACAACGTGACCTGCCCATTTAATTCTTAGTATTTTAATGAAGCTAACAATCCCAGATAATTGATAAGATTGATATAGCTCTGTATTTCTTGTTCTTCGCCACGTCCAGTTATCCTGAATTCCTCCAAAAATAAATCTTAAAATCTTTCTTTCGTAGATACTTGTCATGATCTCATCTGTTCGAGACATGGACCGAGTTTCTTGCTCTATTTTGTATAAATTCTCTGCTGAAGGAATATGATGGGATCCCATAAAGCAAAGTTTAATCCTTTTCCACCGCCCCAAATCGGGTTTAGCTCTAGAAACCATAATAGATTTTATATGGGCCAATTGACTTTTTGAATAATATATACTTACATACTAGTTGTATGGTCCTGCGTTGCATGGGCTTTTTCTTTCCCTTATGACGCCAGCAATTATGTGAGTGTGTTAGTACGCGCACACAATGTGAGTGATTTCTAAAATTATTTCATTAAATTTCTCTTGATCGAAATTTGTTCCACATATTTTCTATTTAAGACAGGTTTCTATTCCCTCTCTCTAGGCCGGCATAACAAGGGGTTTTTTTTTAGTGTAAAATTATTGTTCCCTCTTCCTCTCCCCCTCACAGATAAGATATAGCTTCAAATTTCCATGTATGAATTAAAAAAACAATATTGCTTTAGTTAAAAAATCATAAATGCGAAGCAATAAAAAGAAATCGATTCTGATACTAAGAGTAAAACGAAAATCTTTCATCATTTTTAATAATAATTAGTTTCTAAGAAACTAAAATAATAAATGAATTACAGATTTTCATGCATCAATCAGTCGTTACATATAATTAGCTTAAAATGTCTCTAAAATGTATTTTTATCCAAAATAATAGACAATGTACTGTTTAAGTAACAAGTAATTAATTTAGTAATGAAATAACAAAAATAATCATTTTAAACGAACATATATATATTAATTAAAATCCATTTTCTATAATACATATAAAAAGTAAGATTTATACAGATAGCTATTGAAACAATTGCTTTTTTTAATGCATGAATATATATATATATATATATATATATATATATATATATATATATATATATATATATGTAAAGCTATAAAAACATTATTGGGGAAAACCTAGATATATATTTTCATGTACTGAAAAGAATATTCAAAAAAACTATCTGATAAAAAATTTTTTGATATTTTATTTTAATTCCATAGTTTTTCATTCCACTGTGTTTAGTAAATTATTTAAACACGTATCGGATGAAAAAAAGTATATTGTACAAAACTAACATATTAATTATTTTAACAATTTCCTTCAAAGGTTTTAAAATAATAAAATTGATTAAAATGTTCATTTAGCAAATAATAGTTACATACCGTTTGCTTAAGAAAAAGCAGTAAAAGAGAAAATATTATGTATAGATATATAATATTTTATTCATTTTACATAGTTGGAAATGAACGCTTAAAATAGTGTAAATAATGTATATCTGGAAGGTTAATACATTAATATTACTTTTTTGTTGTATTCATTTTATGTTAAATTCTTGCCACCATCTCTCCCTTCAAAATCTAGTTTTATTACGAAAGAAAAAAATTGTAATTATACTGATCAATGGAATAAATTAAAAGCAAGAGCGCACTGAGGCATGGTGTAGACAAAACGAAAGGGAAAGCTTTGCTTCACACAATAAAAACAGATGTACGCTGTCACGAGCTTTTTTGCAGATAGCAGAATTTTTTCCTACTTTATTGAAAATTAAGGTTATTTTGGGACACGAGATTTCAAGAGAATTACGAATTTTATAATAAACGCAGACCAGAAGTTCAAAAACTCAAATGACTTCCGTGGGACGTTTCTTCTGATTGGTCCAGATGATCCGGGGAGGTTCATTATTTAATTCTTAATTTAAATACTCTTAGGTTTTAATTTCAAAGAGAAAAAGTTAGAATTGAATTTCATTATGAGAGTTGTAGCGAATTATAAACGAAGCAATGTCCATAATTATTTCGAAACGAAAGGAGTGTGTATCCGGGCGAATTAGTTAAGACCGTCCACAATAATTCCATGAGATAATTTAGGTATAGTAATGCTTAATTAGATACGAATTGCCGCGATGCGGCTTACATTCTACGATACAAGTTACACACACACACACTAACGATCTTTACAATTTTAATACAGATGTGCGCACACCAGCGCCCTCGCGTGGTCAATATTTCGGCACACACCCCACCGGTGAACAAAATGTTCACCCAGTAAATATCGAACCACAATTAATACAAACAATTATTCAAATACAATTCTTACAAAGAAAATACTGATACAATACTACTAATCAAATCTAAATTATACATATTAGAAAGAAAAAAGTAAATATACATTAAAGTACACAATGTAATGAAACTTAAAGATGACAAATCTTCAATTTACAAACGAACAAATACTAGGATACATACCTCAAGATTTCACAAAAAAATAAATTTAACAGAGATTAATTAATAATGTGTAATCTCCTACTATTAATCTGAAAAATATAAACAAATTAGTACAAGTATATTATACAATTTCTAAAGGGTACAGCAATTGAATGGGTTTTTTGTACAGACCTTTAAAATGTTTTACAAGACAAGATCTAACGTTATCGTCTCTTCCAATAAATATTTCTTTGATTATTCCAAGTTCCCACAACAATTTTGATTTTACATTTCCTTCAACAAGAACTACGTCGTTTAATTTTAAATTCTTATGAACAGATGGTGTTTTAAAATGATTAGCTGTTTTTAACTGGAGCAAACACTGTTCTTTCCAGCGTCTCCAAAGTTGTTTTAAAAGAAGAGTTCGGTAAGTCTTTCTTTTCTTGTACGACTCCTTCGCCGTAGTGGCGTCGATCAGTTCGATGAAATGTATAAGATATTTAGTCACCATAACCTAACTCGAGGAAGTGGGCCGGTGTTAGTGGTTCCGGCTCTCCTGGATCACTCTCCACGTATGACAATGGTCGATGATTAACGATGACTTCAACTTCTGAAAGTATCGTTGAAAGTTCTTCAAACATTAGAAGTGCCCTGCCAAGTATTTTACGTAAATGATCCTTTATAGGTTTAACAAGACGTTCGTAAAATCCACCCCACCAAGGCGCACGTTCAACTATGAACTTGCAGTGAATACCTTTATCTGCGACAAAATTTTGAAATTCACTGTCTTTCAAGATGTTGGAAAAATATGCTAGCTCCTTTTCAGCTGCTTTAAATGTACGTGCATTATCGGAGTATATTACCTTGCAATTACCTTTACGAGCGAGGAATCTCCGTAAAGCAAGTAAAAAACACTTTGTGGACATGTCCGACCCAAGTTCTAAGTGTACGGCACGAGTGACTGCACATGTAAACAAAGAAACATAAGACTTGCGAGTCCCTTGATTGTCCTTAACAAGTATTGCACCTGTAAAAAATCAATTCCTACAATTTGGAAAGGAGGAGATTGGGTGATTCTATCTCGGGGCAACTGACCACTCAACTGGTCAGCCGGTTTGGCACTGTATTTGTTACAAACGAGACAGATTCGAATCATTGTTTTCACTAATTGACGACCCTTAGGTATCCAATATTTTTTCCGAAGTTGAGTCAAAGTTGCAGATACGCCACAATGACCAATTCGTTCATGTTCCCTAATAACAAGTAATTCTGTAAATTTACAGCGTCGAGGAAAAATAACAGGATGCTTTTCACCAAAGCATAAGTCTCCTTCAAGCAACCGTCCAGTAAGTCGTAATAAATTATTTTCATCCAAATACGGCACTAAACTCTTTATTTCAGAGCTAGATCGAAGTTGTTCGTTTTGTTTTAAGGCTAATATCTCAGCTGAATAAAATTCGGATTGAACACATTTAAGCCAAAAATATTCAGCATTTTGTATTCCATCTGCAGTAATGTAGAAGTCCATCGATTTGCAAATGTTTCTAGCATTGTTCACGAATCGGAAAACCCAAGCAGTCGTTTTCAAAAGTTTCTTAAGGCGGCTGAATCTATTTATGTCAACAAGAGCTTCCCTCTGTTGAGTAACTGCCACATGCACACTAGAACGAT
The DNA here is from genome assembly GCA_019973935.1 of Trichonephila clavipes. NCBI lineage: Eukaryota > Metazoa > Arthropoda > Arachnida > Araneae > Nephilidae > Trichonephila > Trichonephila clavipes. Next base: position 131,897 of record BMAU01020583.1, read on the forward strand.
GTTCTAATTCTTCCGATCAGAGCTCCGAATCTAAAATATCTCGGTGACGATTTGGCCAATGATCGGGTGTTAGTTTAAGCCAAGGTGGGTCATGCCACCACAGCTCATTCTGTGCTAACTTGACGGAAGATGTACCACGCGAAAGGAGATCAGCAGGGTTGTCCTTTCCTGGACAGTGTCCCCACTGCATCGGATAAGAGAGCAATTGTATCTCTTGAACACGATTTTTAATGTATGGTTTGAACGCTGAAGAATCGCCGCTCATCGAGTAGTACGAAATGAGAGAATCGATCCAATAATATATATTAGCATCAAATTTGAGACAAGATGACACCTGTTTGGCCAACCTAGCTGACTGACAATAAGGCTGCTGTCAGCTCAAGACGAGGAAGCATCAATGATTTAAAGGTGCCACACGACTTTTTGAGCAAATGAAAGTTTCGATTTCGTTATTACAAGTAACAAAACGCAAGTATAATATTGTTCCATAAGCTGATTTACTCGCGTCTGAAAAACAATGTATTTCACATTTGATATTTCTTAATCTATGTTACCTAAATTGAACCGTGGTATCTTTATCTCAGTCAAGCCCTCAGCTTCGCTACTCCGCTGCTGCCACTTGTGTCGTAGCTTTGGGGGAAGTTCAGAGTCCCATTCTACTCCTAGAGTCCAAAGTTCCTGAAGTAGACATTTCAATTTGATAACGAATGGGCCAAGAATTCCAATGGGGTCGAAGATGCGACCAACCACACTCAGAATAAATCTTTTCGATTCTCCTCTACGTGACATAAACTTCAATAGATCATTTGGATCGAAATAAATTAAATCATTTTCTGGATCCCAATCAAGTTTTAAAACCTTAGTTGGAGGTCTAAGATAATAGCACTAGTTTCCGAGGATTCCGTTTTGACACCTTCTTGCTGCCATAACAAATTAAGTTGTTTCGACTTACTTCGCCATTTGCGCAATAACATGCCTGCGTCACTGAATATTTGCAAGCCCTCCCCAAGGTAGTACGTAGAGCGTCCGGAACATCATTCTGACCACAAATGAGGTCATCAACATAAATGGAACTATTTAGCAACTCAAATGTATGAGGATATTGCTCTCTGTACTTCTTAAAATGATGTTTTAAAGTTGCTGCGAAAAGGTATGGGCTAGGTCGAAGTCCAAAAAGAACTCTCGTGAAATTCAAAACGTATGGCTCGTTATTCAAATTATCAGTCCAGAAGAAACGCGTAAAATCTCGATCACGGAAATCTAATTCAATTTGAAGAAAAGCCGATTTTACATCAGCTGTAAATGCTACAGTACTTTTTCGAAAACATAAAAGCAGTTCTAAAATGTTGGGATGCAAATTTGGTAGCGTATATAAACTTTGGTTTAACAATGAATGTCCATCTTCATGTGCTGAACCATCAAATACTATTCGAATACGACTTGTGGTTTTGTCGCTACGTATCACTGCATGATGGGGTAGGTAAAATCCCTGACTATCCAATAAAGAATCACAAGAAGTACGCTCAACAATACCTTCCCTAACAGTCATCAATTACATCCTTATACTCGCAGAACAACTCATGATCACATTTAAACCTACGAACCAACCCCTCAAAACGCTTACGTGCGACAGTTTTATTATTTTGTAAAGCCTCTCTCATACCTGGTTTCCATGGCAAATTTACACGATATCGACCATCTACGAAATTAACTGATTTATCAAACTCACTAAGTATCTCTTCATCCCCATTACCTAAAGTCACTGAACTCTTGTCAAGTATTCCTAAACTTTCAATCTCCCAAAATCTCCTTAGCTCAGTCGAAATCGATTCCTCTTCACTGTGAACCAAATGTACCAGAGTGCAATCACTCCGCTCATCACACTTTCCCTGAAGAGACCATCCTAGGCTAGTCTCGACTGCAACCAATGATGAATCTAATCTTTTTATCCGATGTGTTAAAGACCAATAAAAATCGGAACCTATTAACAATGAAATTTCACAATTCTCAGAAGATTCATTACAACTGAATGTTAGCCTAAACCCTTTCGACTCCATTTCTGCCCACGCATCTGGATTAGGTATGCTAAGTGTTGCCTTTGAAATTTCCTCAATTTCCAATGCCTCTATCACAGTCTCTTCTCCGCTTAATACATTCCTTAGCCTAACCTCGATCTTAGTACAAGTTTGTTTTTTAGGAGTTTTACAACCGAACGAAAAACTATTCAGCCTTTCCGAACCCAATATTTCCAACCCCAACCTCCGAGACACATTCTTTTTGATGAACGACTTCTCACTTCCATTATCAAAAAGGCAAAATATCTTATCCGATAAAGAACGACCTATAATTTCGGCCTTCACACATTGCAATAAAACTCCACCTCTGTTATGAAAAACAGAATTTGAAGACGTAGTTTTAACGTCAACATTCTTTTCCTCCAAATCCAAATGCGAATTTTGCTTAGATTTTTCTAACTTAAAACAAATAGCACGCGCATGTCGACCTTTACAATACGAACAAACCTCTTTCTTGCACTTTTTAACATAACAACCAGTGTTGCAACAAATGAAACATCTCCCTTCTTTAATTAATTTAGCTCTTTTTTTCTGAACGCATAAATTCTCACACAAATCAGACATATGAGTATTCTCGAAACAAAATAAGCAATTCGAAAATGCAGCCGTCAACAGTTCGTTTGCAGAGGAAAACGATTTATGAGATGGGTGGAATCGAGAATGACCTTGAATCCTTCGATTTGACTGTGGATAGCTATGAGACGTTCTTTCGAAATACTTAGTATTGGAATAGGAATTTTTATTTTTCAATTCTAGGTCATGCGGTTTTACTAGAAATTCTGTGCGTTCGCGACTTTCTACTTCGCTTCGCAAATATGCAATTAAATCAGTGATTTGTGATTGTGTTTCATTATGTTTTTTTATTATATTCTAATGCTAAATCAGGGGGATTAGCTTTCATAATTATCGGAAACAATAGACAACTAAAGGAATCGGGAGAGATTTCAAGAGATTCAAGTCCTCTTATATTAATTTCTAACTGATCATATAAATTTCTTAACGCAATAATATCAAACGATTTACGGACAGGGGTCAGATTTAACAAGCGATTCATATGAAAGTCAACAATAAATTATTTACGTCCGAACCGATTTTCTAAAATTTTAATTGCTTTTGCATAATTTTCCGATGTTAGAGTTAAGCCTCGTATAGCCAATTCTGCATCAGATGTGACAACCGATTTCAAATAGGAAAATTTGTCCACATCATTTAAACTCGAATTTTCATGTACTGCGGAATTAAATCTAGCCCAAAAACTGGGAAAACTACTGATATCCTTGCCCGAAAAAGATTCTAATGTGAGTTTAGGTAAACGCGGTTGATTTGTTAAAATAGAACTAATTGTACTATTTAAAGGAAGTGTTATGTTTTGTGTGGTTGATTTTCCACCGAATTTTGAATAGCAGTGTTCGAAACTGATTCTACATAACGTTCAGCACGGATTTTCCAAATTATAAATTTATCTCGATATTATTCGCGAGTTACGATTTCTTCTTCTAGACTCTCAATATCTATTAAATTCTCAATTTCCTTATCGAGTGTACTCAGCTCTTCAAATTTAGAAATTAATTGCATATATATCTCATGTACTGTTGTTTTATCAGCTGTATTGCTTATTTCGGATTCTAATTTATTAATTTGTTTTGTCACGAGGGATCTCGAAACAGATCGAGTATTTTTCGTTCTTTCTAATATAGCCTTATTTGCTGCATCCATTTTAAACCAAAACACTATAATTGCAAACAAATATACAAATGACAACACCAATTCTGAATGCAACTTAGTACGACTTTCAAACAAAATTCAGCTTAACAATATGTATACAAATAAACAAAACTATACCAGAGCAACCTTCCAAATACCGACAGTTACGAAAAAACCAAAATCAGAAATGATGAGAAATAAGCTTAACTAGACAAATACCGAATTCAAAGTTAGACAAAACGAAAGTACTCACCCCCCATCACGCAGCGAATGACCCTCCCGGCCGACGCACCATGTAGCGAATTATAAACGAAGCAATGTCCATAATTATTTCGAAACGAAAGGAGTGTGTATCCGGGCGAATTAGTTAAGACCGTCCACAATAATTCCATGAGATAATTTAGGTATAGTAATGTTTAATTAGATACGAATTGCCGCGATGCGGCTTACATTCTACGATACAAGTTACACACACACACACTAACGATCTTTACAATTTTAATACAGATGTGCGCACACCAGCGCCCTCGCGTGGTCAATATTGCGTCACAAGAGTAATTAACGATTATGTATTTGTACGAAGCTGTTAAAATGCTACTCCTCTCAGAAGAACTTATGCACTAGCATGAAATTTGATTTACAAGTACATCAAACTATGTATAACAAAAGTTGGTATGGGTTTTGTGGTAACATGATTGGTATTCGTACAATACTTCTTTTTAAGAATGCTTATTGAAAACTCCTTAAAAATTGTATAAATTCTGAGTTTAATTATTTTTAAAAAAATAAATATTGCTTTGATTTAAAAATTCATACACACTTTGTTATATGTACTATTAGCAGTAGGTAAAAATATTCAAAGCATTAGGAACGATAGAAAAAAAGCCTAGCATTTTAAATGAAGACAAACTACTTATCTTATCTTTCTGAGATAAATCAGTTTAAAGTTTTAATTTGCCATAGAGATGTAAATAAAAACGAACGTAAAAGCTATCAAAATTATTTTATTTAGAGTTCTTAAGTTTAGAGCTTTCAAATTTTGTGAGGTTATATAAACGTATATAAAAATAATTTAGGCTAAAAAAATTAAATTTGATTTTTTGACCTATTTTTCTCAAATGAATCGTATTGTGCCCCCTTAAAACTTTGAAAGATGAAATTAAAGTGAATTATGACGTATGTATATGATGTTTCAAAGTCAGCATCAAGAACTACTGTAAGAAACAGTTTTATTTTGTGAGTAATCAACACATTATTTCTTTGAAACAAACTAACATCAAATGCCCCTATTAAATAAACTGTATACTTATTCTTAGAACTGCAAAATAATCAGTTTTGAGTTTATGTTTTCGATTGGAAAGTAAAGCTGGAAGCATAAATAGAAATATCATAAAATTTAATGAGAAGGGATTGGAATTGTTATGTTTGGAATATATTTCCTGATAACCACTTAGAGTTGTTTAATTTAAGATTTGAATCTGCTATGGAAAATACAGGTTAAATGGTGAAAAGGATATTTGTGTGTTTTAGATATAAGTTAATTATTATTTATATATGTAAGTGGTGCCGGCAGCTGTTTCCAAGCCTCTTCGCCAACTATCCTGCGCATGCCTAGGAACGCTGTTTGTGTTTTTGGAGCCTGCCACTGGTTATATGCACGACGGACAATGCCATGTTAGCCTAGTGGTTAGAGCATCAGACTCCAGACCAAAAGGCCTGGGTTCAATGCCCGATGCCCCCAAATACCCTCCGAGAACACACGGAGTACGTGCTCGTTAAATCAATGGGTCCGAAGTCTTGTGGGCTGAATCACGAGTGCAAGGAACTGGAGAATATATCCCTCCCCTTCAGTTCCATTCCTAAATTGCGGAGGTGGTGATCGGTGGTGTCGCTGTCTATCGTTCCTTCGGGAATTTCACCGAGCTATTTCGTACTTTCACCTGTTTGGTGCTCAAGTGTCACAGATGACACAAAAACCATTTTACAAATCAACAAGAGTTTCCAGTAATATTAGGTACTATTCACTGATATTATCATTCTGATAATTACAGAAATATTCTGCAGATCTGGAACTTTCTTCTACCTTGTTCTTCCTCGTCATTTGCAAATTTCCCAGTTATTTCTAGAAATTTAAATACTATAGATTCACAGACCTGCAGAAATATTGCCAAGTTACAAATAATAATCAACCCTGACAAAGTAGAAAAATTTGGCAATAAACTCATTAAAGCATTGCTAATTTGGCGATATCACAACAATTTGGCAAACTTAACCTAAAAAGGGTTTAAGTACAACCACACATTCAATAAGTCATACTGTATACCAGTGTATTAAACAATTCCATTAATGTTTTAGGCATATCTTGACATTCTTACGCTGATTTAAACAGAAATATTTGCAATGTGTATAACAATACAGTTGGATGGAAAATATCATCTTTGTAGTATTACTCACGCGTTGAGAAATATTCAACTTATGGTTGGTTCCCTTTGCCAAATGTATAAAAATCTTAAATAAATAATGCGAGTACATTTTCAGATTAATGTCTCAATTTCACGAAAATTTTACAACTTTATAATTCATATATCCGTTTATAATATAGCGATATTTAAATTTTAAAATTTTCCAGGGATTCATTTTTCCTTTCAATTTGCAAAAGAATAACTCATTCGGCATTAAAATACAGGAAAAAATTGAGAAACACATTTGATATTTGAAAAACTGAGTCTACTCGGGTAAAAATAAGTATTACAAAAAATTAAGGATGTCCTTCTTCGGATAGCGAGGCTAAAATATATTAATGTTGGAATACATTTTCTCTGAATAGAATACATTCTCTCTAATGTTCCAAATCTGGGTACCATTCCTTGACGTTACACCGAAAACAGCCTTACGGAAAAACATGCTTAACATTTTTTTTCTAACCAGCTTTATCATTTAATTTTTATCCATTTACAAATACATACGTATGCATCTATAAAAAGAACCTAATCATTAATATAAAGAAAACTTTAATTTCCTCTCAAAGATACAATCTATAAACAGTAATATGTAAATTTACTGGAAAGAATTATCCAGAGTACTATTTTGGTTTTACCTTAGGAAATTTTCTGCTAAAATAAATTATAATGTTCTCGCACTAGAAAGGCTCTGACAATCACGATGGAAAAGTTTTTTCATATTTATTCTCCACCATTCTTCCCAACTTCGAAAAATATGAATCTTCATAAAAATAATTTTCTTTATATCGATCTATGCTTTTTCACAGACAAGCAAAATATCGTTCTGCATCATTTTTTTAAAAAAAATTTTTTTAACATAAATTATTTAAGTAAATTTTACATTAATAATAAACACCTCAAGTATTCAGTATGCTGTAAAAATTCCGTAAGGTATCCGACTACATCGGATCCGTGATTTAAAAAAGCATATAAATGAATAATTTCATGATATTTGTTGTTACTTGGATCATAATATATGCATAAAATTGTTTAAAGAATATTATTAGAATAATAAAAAAAAATATTTAAATGCAATATTTTGGCAAAAAAGGGACTTAGAATTAGCTAATTTCATAACATTCTCCTTTGATGAATTATACTTCTTAATAATAATATTTTCCTTCTATAAAACAAATATTTCTCCGGAGGGCCTGGACTAGGTTTTTTGAAAAATTCGCATTATTTTCAGAAAACATGGATAAAACAAGGATTGAAACATGGATAAATCCACTTCGAAGTTATATATTTCAAAAATTCTAGTTGAGTCTCTGTACAGAGATCTGAGCTATATCTAGGCAAAATATCATTATTATAGAAGCATTTTCCATAAAAGGAAATGTTTTGAAAGTAAATAAATCTTTGTTATTTTTTCCAAAATATTGCATTTAAATAATCGTTTACAGTAATAAAATTCTTAAAACTGTTTCATGCATGTATTCATATCTAAGTGACACCAAATGTCATAATGATTATCCATTTATATGTGTCTTTGCAAAATAACAGTTCCGAACGTAGTCGGGGGTATCTTAATTTTTTTTCTGTTTTAGTTGAAATTTATTTAAGATGGAAATTTACTTTCGTGAATACAATTATACGGACAAAATTTAAGTGTTTAAAAATATACTTTTGTTCGCGAAAAAAATCGATATCAACTATGTGCAAAAACACTTGTGTTATATGTCAGTAAGTGGTATTAATATGTAGTTTATGTTCCAAAAATAACTTCTACACAATAAATGATGTTCTAAGAATAGGTTCAGCACAATAAACATTTCCCAGGTATATTAAACATTTCTGTCAAAAAGAATAAAATAAATGTTATAAAACTAAACTTTTTCAAATGTTTCTTCTAAACGATTCTAAAATTCGAAATAATTTCGTGTCTTAAAGGCTACACAATGGATACGTTTGGGAAAACAACTCATCAATCAGAGAAGATTTATGAAACAAGTATGAAGATAACATACCGTTTCATCAATCTATCTTACATTAGAGGAACAATTCATTGTATATTGCAACGGCAAATTAGGTAGACTGTTTTGAAGAGAAAGAAAATTGCTCTGCTAGATCAAAAAAATAATTCATGTTGTTACAAGTTTTAAAGTAAACGGCTTAGAGAAAAATATTTCATGGGTAACTTTGAGTCAGAAGGATTGCTTATGTTTATGTTAAAATATACTTATTTTCAATATTCTCAAGAGTTTTGTTGCATTCTCTTGCATTTGTATACTGCATTATTTTTAATGGAATTTTATACCTTACGAATTTCATGAAATATTGATGTATATTATTTTAATGAAATGTATATTGGTAGAGTGTACATATGAATAAAGATTACCGTTAAATCTGGCGTATAATGCGCACCTATACTTTCAAGCTGTAATTTTTAATTCTTAGGTATGTTTGACTTATAACACGCACCCACTTTTTTACAAAAATCCCCCTGAAATATACATGTGTAATGCTCTCATATCTTGGAGTCATTTATTCGAGGTACTTTCCCAAGCTTTAGAAAAAAAAATAATGCACTTCGAGAACTACAAACATTTAAGTTTAAACGGGGAATGTCATTTCTTGTAAATAAACAATATTTCGATGTACAGTGGGTGATCGGTTAACGAACACTTTCACGAAAGATTTTTGTGTTCGGATAACGAACTCATATTCGGAGGTGATCTGGGAGACACCCCTGAAATTATGGATGAAATTTTGACAACTGCTAGAGATCTGGAATTGGAGGAGAACGAGGACGACATAAAAGAGCTCATAATGGGACATGAAGATGAACTGACGATAGAAGAACTCCAAGAAATTTTGAATGAATAACACCAAGAAATACAACGAAATGCGTCTCCGTCTGAACAAGAGGAAGACGAAAGAGGACCAATGCCGACATCTGCCATTAGAGATTTTTTTAAAAAAGTGGAATGCTGTCAGAGCAATAGTCTTAGAATGGCACCCAAACCAAGTTAATGTCAGTAGGGTCGGGGATCTTTACAACGACAATGCTATTAATTACTTCCTGAAGTTCCTGAAAAAGAGAGAAAAGCAATCGACATTGGACAGGTTCTTCAACGCCCCATTAGCAACAAATGAAAAGGACTGATTAATATGCAAGACTATATGTATGTATTATTTTTTTAAAAACTTACTAAGAAATTATACATTTTTAAAAATTTAATTTTTAGGGTCTCCAGAACGAATTAATCGATTTCACATAGAAATCTATGATGAATCGATGGTCGGTTAACCAGCAATTCGGATAGCGAACATAGTCTTGGAACGGATTATGTTCGTTAACCGATCACCCACTGTATGTAGAAAAGTCTAATTTTTTTCTATATTCTATATTTTATTTTTAAAGCTCTCATTTTTATACCCGGTGTATAATCAAGCACCCATAAATTTTGATCTTAACTTTTTGTGTTAAAACTGCGCGTTATACGCCGAATTGTACGGTATATAAAATAAAAAAGTGGAAATATAAAAATAGGGCTGTATATTGTTTAATTATATCCAAATAACAGCATTGAGTTGAAGAGAAAAATGAAATCGTGTTTTAAAATACTGAATGAATCGGAATCAATATAATTTAAATGACATTTTGCGTATCATTTTGAGATGCACTAAATTAATACAAAATGATATGGAGCATTTTTAGAACTTTTTTAATATTCTACACGGTACCCTTTTTCAAAAAAATTGTTTGGAGACAGTTACAGTAAAATAATTGATGTTTTATATTTATATCATATTATTAAGCTGATTCTGTAAATAAAAAGTCAGTTTGACCAGCCATTATTTTACAATTTTAAAAAATAAGTAATTTTTGAAGTTTTTTCAAACTCTTATAAAATACTCAATTTTTAAAATTGTTTAGTAATTTTAAGTTATTTATGTTTCTTAGGTCATTACTATGGATGTGAAAGACTATTCACTTGTTGATTTTTAATAATTATTTTTATAGAAAAATCTGGAAAAAACACGAAAATTTTTAGAATATCAAATTTAGCATTTTTAGAAAAATCACTTAATATCTCAGCCCTAAATTCATACTAACTTTTATAGAACATACTTTTGGGAGTATATACAAAAAAAATTCAAGGCTTTATCTTGAACAGGAAAAAAGCCTTAAGGATTTGAAAACACTTATACCTTCAAAATTGAAAGTCTGAGAAAAACGCATTTAAGGGGGTCACTTCATGCAGCATTTTCCCTATCTCCGTAATGTTAAAAATGACCAAGTTTAAGGAAATTTATTTTAAAAATTGGCTGGTTCTACTGTCATGAATTTTTTTGTGTATTCATTGTATTGTTTTTATTATTTTAATGGGAGCATTTTTCAAAATTTTGATTAGTTTTTTAAAAAAAAAATCATATGTGGAGTAACACGTCAAAATTTTTAAAACGATGAAAATGCTTGTACATTTTAATCCTTAAATATTTTTCGAATAATTTTTTTGACAAAATCTCACATTAAAATATTGATTCGTATAGTGTTAACATATTTGAAAAGTTTCAAGGCTGTAAAATAAGTAGTTTTTTCAAAAATGTTCCTTTTGTGTTGAAATTTACACTTTTGAGAAATAGTGATTTAAAGTACAAACTTACTATTAACTAATGCATACCAGAACTATAACTTGGATTGCTGGTGTCATCTGCAAGATCATCTTCTTGCCTATATTTTAATTGTTTGTTTTTAATTCTAGCTTCTTTGGTTCTTTGTAAAACTGACTATTCTGCTTTCCTAATACACACATAATCTACTTCTTGCAACGCTCGATATATGTAAAATCCAGGGGTTGAATGTTTAATGCATCTAAAACTTTTAATTTGGTAATGAAGCCTTGATTATATAAGTATATAGCTTCATATACTATAGTTTTTAAAGTTTCCAATTGCACAGATACAGTTTTTGGAATTATACACCAAAAACTATTTCCGCTTTCACTAATATTTTGAGTTTTATCAAACAAGCATCCAGATAAATGTTCAAAATTAGTGACCTCTAAATATATTGTTTATGCAATTTTCTCTTAATTGCAATAGGTAAGTCGTGTTTATGCTTGTATGTGTAACCTTTCAGTATGGACATATATTTACACCACAAGTCACATCCCATGGGGCAAAAACCGTGTCGTAGATTCAAATCTGTGAACATTTTATCAAAAAATATAGCCCAAATAGCTTGCTTTATGGCTGACCAATTTTCCCGAGTTGTTTTGAACAGCCAAAACATAGTATATTTGCAATTTGTTTATTTCTGCATCTGTCAAGCCATTGCGGCTTCCTAGAGATTTTTTGTCCTTAAGTTTTTTGTCTTTTAATTTTGATTTTAAGTCCCTAAGTCATGTCCCCATCATTTTCTCAACATGATCAACACATTCTAATTTTTCAATATTAACATATTTTTCGATTCTAAAACTGCTTTGTATGCTTTAGAGTTCCCATATAGTCCAAATATTGTGTATATCGTAAATTGTGTAATGTCTGTGAGCGATGAGAGATACAAAAAAAAAAAGTGCACCTCTTCAACTTCCATTCCCCTACTATTTTCAATGTAACTTGCCGAACACTCATTGCTATGTACATCGCTTTTAAAATTACATGAACATTTCTGCGATAATGTTTTAGCTTCAACAACTTTCCCAGAGTCCAAACTAACTGCCGTAACAACACCATTTAGAAATGTATAGCTTCTTTTTAGCCAGGTACCATTGATAGCCACTGGTACATTTGGTTATCCATTATTAAATGATATTGTTTCGGCAGCAGCTAAAGCCATAGACACTTGTGTTACTTTCTCTGTCGCATTATTTAATGTATGCATGGAATTGTAAAATCACTATGCTGTAGGTAACAAATGCATAACTCCGCAAAATATTTTTACAACTGCTTCTTTTTAAATAGACCTCATAGCATATGAAATTCTATTGTGTCCACTTCATATAATTTTGTATCTTTTTTGATTAACTACTGTTTTAGTAAACCTGGTATTAATAAATGTTTGAATAAGACCACACAAAAGTCAAAACATATTAACAATTTTGTAGCCAAACCCTAGATTTGGCGACCAAAATTTATGTGAATACCTTGGTTTTTACATTAATTTTATGTAATTAATGTTGTTTCAAAGCACAAAAGAACATTACAATGTCAGGAATTTCACAGAAACATTCAAATGAATCTAAAAAAGAAACATACTCTTTATTAAACTTGCCTAACTTGGAATTTAAAGCTGATTTATTTATGTTGAAATTATCTGAACTATCAACATTAAAATCCACAAAAGTTTGAATTTTTCGTACATTTCTTTCCAAACTCTTTCGTTTTTTAAACATTTTATTACTTAACAGAGTTTAAAAAACGTTTTGTAAACATTTTATGAATGTTTTTGATGGAAAACACTATTGCGCACGATAGCAGAAATTCGTTGCATTTAACGAGGTAAAAAATAGGCTGTAAGTAAACAAACATCTACAACTATTCACTTCACTTTTTTCCTGAATAAGTTGCTGATCCAAATAAATTCTTTTAATCAATTTAAACCATTTGATAAGGCTGAAAAATAGCATGTGTCTTTCGTTATGATTTGAGAGGGCGGGGCAATCAGCGGATTTGGGGTTTGACAGATGTAAACAACTTTTAATAAAAATATTAAAAATACTTCTAATTAAGCTAGAGCAAAATTTTAAACTGCATTACAAAGAAAAAGAATGATATTTTTTGTTAAATCAAAATTGTAAAATAGATTTTTCATGGATTTTCGTGAAGTGACCCGTGTTGTTATGCCCGTAAAGCTCTAATTTTAATATGTTATTTTCCAATGTATGTTCTGCATTAAAACTCTATTTTTATTAAATATGACTGAAAATTATATTTTTAATTCAAAATTTATTTTTGCATACTATTGCTAACATTTGATAAAAAAACGTCAGTTTATTCAGCTTTATCTTAACCTAATATTTTTCACAAAAGTTTTTAAACACCAAACATTTAGGTAAATAATAATAATGATACTAATTTAAGCTAAAAATAGTCAGATTTGCTCATAAAATTTAATTTTTTTCAGTTTTAAATTGGGGCAACTTGTGAAGTTTTAGCTCTTGTCGCACGACTTTGAAATACTAAAATATAGTACTACAATATGTTTAGTATAAAGAAGTTAGGTACATCAAGAAAATATTCAGTATATCTGCAACATTTGAATTCAGAATACTTGTATTCGGAAGTCTAGTTGCAGAATCAGCTGAGGACTGATTTTTAGATACATCATTTTCAGTAGTATTACATCTCTTCGAAATGTTGTTTCTCACAGAAACCTGAGAACACAATTGCAATTGCATTTTCTCTACAGGAAAAAAATAATGATAAAGCTTTTAAGTTATATAAACTATTTTTAAAGCAAAAATTGGCTATGAAACTAATCTTAACTAATTAATTATGAGAACTCAAAAAACTCAAAACATATCAAGCAGAAATGATTTTAGCAATGAAAATTAGAATTAATAATTATTTTAAACTAAAATCTCAAAAATATTTTTAATTAATTCAATTTAAGAGTGGAAAAATGCTTAAAAATGAAACCAGAACCAAAACCCAATTGCTCATAAAATTTCAAATATCTTAAAAACTAATTTGCTAACAGACCTGAAATTTCGTGACAAGCTTCTCAATAATATGGGCCTCTAGAAAATGTGCACAAAAGAAAAATTTCGGTAAAAATGAACTTCTTAGGGTACTGGGTAGTCTTAACATTTCAAAAATAAATTGAATGAAATATTTATTCTAAGGATTCCTATTTAAGTTATTCCCATTTAAAAAGGTTTATTTTCATAATTTTTATGTTTATTTAATCAATATTTTCATTATTATTATTATTATTATTATTGTAGTTCGTATAAACTTCTTACAAATTTTGTCAGTACAGATTATTTTATTTAGTGCAGTTATACTTACATGCTCTAAGAACGAACTTGAAAGGAATTACAAAAGCTGTGCACTTTTGACTAAAAATTTTATATTTTTGTTTATATATATTACAAGAATAATTCTTAGTTGTATTCTTAAGAATATAATTTTCGTCTTCAATCACCTATTTTCAAAGCCTAATAGTTCTATGTAACATACACATATAAGAAAAATTTAGGATCTAAACTTTAGAAAATTCTTCTATCTAGACCTTAGAAAGTTCCAACTTACTAAGTGAAATATTAGGTAAAATCGCATAAAAAAATCGATGAATATTTAATAAGGGAAAAGAAAATTGAGGAGAACCATTCCTTCAATTGTTTTGGAAAATTGAGTTAAGACATTTTACTCAAGTCAATTAGAATAATTACGAAAATGTTTTATTAAGATAATAAAGGTTTTCTCTTTTTTGTATTCTTTGTATTTGCTCCCTCTATTGGTAGTTACATGTACTTTGAGAAACATATTTAACAGAAGATAAAATAAATAAAACTTTACTGAAGCTATATCTAAACTTTTTTTTAAATATAAGAAAACATAATTGTTTAGAAATTCGGATATGTTTGATAATTTACACTTATGGGCATAATAGTTATAGAATCCTTGTATAATGAAATAAGAATTTTTCACACCTTCCAAATATTACGATGTGCTTACATAATTACAGGTAATACACGGCAAACATATTTTGTGGATCAATTTTCTGTGTTCGGCGACATCAATCTAGGAAGTCTCCACGTCAGTGTACTTTTCTTATACTACTGGTATATGTTTGTGTATGTTGGTATAGTAAACTTGTGTAAACTAGGCTTTCATATATATATATATATATATATATATATATATAAAATCGCATTTATTTATACAGTCAGAATTCTATATAACGAAGTCACTAAATCCCGGAAAAAGTTTGTTATATAGAGGTTCATCTTTTAATATACTTTATAAACCACATAAAACAATTTTTAATTCATAAACACTATATATTATAGAAAGTAATTATTCAAACCTGTTTTTTAAATCAATACATATTTATTTTGTATATCTTACCCATCAAAAAAGAAAGGGGGAAAGAAAGAAAAATTGTAATGAAAACATGAAAAAAATTTCGACGAATTCACTATATTTTCAATGTGAAGAAAATAATTTTATACTAAAATTAAAAATTAATAAAGTTTAAGGACATTTTATAATTTAAAGCACACAAATAACATTAAAAATACTTTATTTTATTATTAGAACACGGGTACACAGGACAACTGCACTGAGGGTGAAAAAGGATATCGACGATGTTTCTAGTAAACTGCGCAATGGGGATTAAGGATTGCACTTCTTGAATGAAACTTCCAAAACCCTATTTTTCTCGGTGAGTTAGGATCTAATTAATCCTGTTCAAGATTTATGATCACCATAAAATGTATTAAGACAAAATAACTTGAAATTATCAGAAATACTTTAAAAAAAAGGTGAAAAAAATTGAATCACAAAAGAAAAAGTTCATTATATAAAAAAATGCATTTCGCTATACAGAGGTTATTTTACGAAGAAAATCGTGAAATTTTCAAGGTTCGAGGAAAAATTTCGCAATATAGAAAAATTCACAATATAGAGGTTCGTTATATAGAGGTTCGACTGTACTTTTATGTGTTTGTGTATATTGGTATAGTAAAATACAATAAACTAGGCTTTCATGTATATATACAATCGCATTTATGTATATTTACTATTGATTTGGATCTGATGATATATTATGACACGTATAATAACGACTGACAAGTGTTTCGAGTTCGGAGTTCGTAATTTCAAACAAAGACCAACGCACATCAGGCGGGGATGCATGTTAAATCTGTCAGTTGATTGACTGTGTATTAACATCACACTTCCACGCTACACAAGGGGTGTTTAATTCTGTCAAAGCTCAGGGACCTAATCCATACTGTTATTCTGTGGTTTGGGGGCAGCCACATTTCAGATGTCGATATCTTTACAGAAACAGCGGTTAATAATTGGAATCTTTATCTACTATGTTAAAAGGAAATTTGAGTCGTAATGATACTAAAAATACTACTAGACATTATTAAAAACAAATAAATATAGCAAGTATTTAGTTTATTTCATTACATAATTTTAAAAACAAATAATTGAAGCTTTTACAATTGTTTTGTGCATGTTGTTCGGTGATTTATTACATTTAAAAAACCTTTTAGCCTCCCATCCGTCGTAATGACTAGTGGTATTGATTGCTACACCATAAGCTCTGAGTTCGAATCCCGGAGAAGACATAGGTGTCTATAAAGGCATAGTGCCTTCGCGGCAGGGGGGCACCTGAATATTCTTCTAACCGCAAGTCCTCTCTTGAGATTTGTGGAAGGCCCCTGACCCACTCAGGGTGTTCAGCCTCAAAATTGGAATGGAACCAAGCCAAATCATACTGTCATCTACCTGGTGTTCAAATCTATGACTAACGACAGGCTTACAACTAGGCCCTTGCTACGATGAATTTTGAAGGTCTCGATCTGATGCTTCTGCCATTCGAGGGGGATAGGATAAGTAACACCAGAAATAATAATGAAGATAAACTTTTTCAGTAGTTAACACTTTGCTGAACATTCTATAAATACTCTGTATAAACTATTTAATTTTTTTCTGGATTCTTTGAGTTGGCCTTTAAGGCTGTCTTCGGCTAATGTTAAAAAATAGGGACAAAACTCGGAATATATTTTTCTCATATAAAAGTACTCAAATATTAATATTATATTCTGGCTTCACTATCGGGTACAGCAGTGCTCCTCAACCTTTTAATCGTTGTGGATCGATCAACGTTTGATAATTTTACCGCGGCCAGCTGAGGGTGGGACACATTGATTGTTTATATTTTAGATTGTTTTGATTTAAGACAATTTTAATTTAGCTCTTAGACAATTTTCGTTTTTTTAGACAATTTTAATTTAGTTACATTTAAATATGCCATCAGAATAAAATATAATAGCACCAAAAACGAATACAAGTGATTTAACGTGGAATATAAAGTGATTTCCGTGGAAAGTCACGCAAATCCGAGAGAAATGCACCACTTTAATTAAAATGGCAATAGTTTAATGTTCTTTAGGCGGCCCGGCACTATTTGATCCGCAGACCGGGGGTTGTGGATCATTGCTGTAGAGCATCATTTATTTTATCGCACTACTTATTTTTATCCTAGTTGACACATTTTGTATTTTACAAAATGTGTTTCGCTTTTTTTTCCTGTATCGTAGTGCCAAATATTTTTTTTTTCCTTTCATGTTAAAACTTTATCTACCGCATTATGATTTACTGTAGTTTTTTTTTCAAGCAATATTTATTTTTTAATCACTTCATTGAAAATTAATTAAATTCACAAAATACTCAACCTCGGGAAATTTAATAAGTTAGATATAATTAATTAATTAAATATATTCAACTGTAAAATTAATTATACACACTATTCACTTAAAATAAATAGTCAAATCGTTTTCTGAGGTCATTAACATACAAATAAAATAAGACAATTACCTTAAAACTTTAACTATTTTTTCGGAGTAAAAAAATGACAATCCTCTCAAACCGCTGAAAACACCGTCAGCGGAAAACGCAATTTCTGCTATAAAACTATTCGCTTTTCCCGCTAAAATACTCATCATAGAACCCGTGCTGCCATATATCTTAAAACAGTGCGCATTTTAAAGAATATTCCTGCTCAGTATCGTCAGAATATTCGTAAAAAGGGTTATTCTCAGTAATTTTAATATGGGTAGTAGTTATAAGTACGGTCGGTAGATAAAGGGTTAAAAGGAAAAACTAGCTATTTATGAAATATAATGAAATTTTAAAAAACTATATTATATAAAAGTCCATGAGTTAAATGTCACAAGTTTTTATTGAATTTAAGGCGTTTTTTTTCTGTCCCAAAACGTGCTCCTTGTCAAGTTCACGCTCTCGTACATGGAACAAATACAGTCTTAAACGTGTTGCTTTTAAAAGCAAATTCAAAACAATAGCATCACTTACCATTAGTCCATAATCACAAAAATATCCATGTATTCTTTTAAATAATCTAGTGACATAACTAATCTCGTTAGGTTAAATAATAATCGTGATTTCTTAAGACATGCGAGACGCGTAAATTCCAATATAGGATTACTTTAGTCCCTAAGCCGGAAGATTGTCCGGAATTGCATAAATGAAACAGGCAACTGAGATCTTAAATAATCCTTAAGTCACTCAGTCACGATTAAGCATTTGAGCTATCTTATGTACGGTGTATCAATCTTACAATGGCACTTAAATCATTTGCTACCTATTGTATGTTCCTTATGATTGATTAATAGATTTACAACCAAAAATGTTTAAAACGTGTTGCAAATTCAAATTTTGTAACATTGGACATGTTTTTGCGGTATTTATTTTTCTTTTTATTCAAAAGTCAATAGTGTTTTTTGATTTTTTTTTCATCAAGTTATAAACATCTTTTTTTTAAAACAATGCGATAAATCTTATGCTTAGAATACTAATATCCCTAGTATTTCGATATACATCTATCGAATGAGAGGAAATGGAATAGTTATATTTTTAATTATTATTATTCACTGCTTTTCATAGAAAAAGTTATTTTGAGGGGGAAAAGTCATTCTTGTTATCGAATACCATAATAAGACGGAAATATAGGTCACATAAATAAATTGTATGTATATGTATATAAAATAAATTTATTTATTCATAATTATATTATTAACTATATATATATATATTATATTACAAACTGAATGTGGTATTAAGTATACTTAAAAATATTTTTTATGTTGACCTTAGAATTGTTTATATGATTAAATGTTAATAAGCAAATTATGGTATCTAGTTTTTTTTTTTTTGGAAAGGATTTACCCGTTGTATGAAATTAAATTAAATGCAATAGTGAAAGTCATTATGCATTTTTCCTCGCTCTTAAAGTTGCAATTTAAAATACTCTTAATGATATTGTTTTATCGTGGTGGCTGCACGAACCATCACTTTAGAGAAAAACCTTATTAAAACATCTGATTTTTCCACCATTAAAAAGTTTGCTTTCCACAGAAATATAGAAATATGCAGAAACTGTTTATGTCACTTTATATAGAAAAAAATCAGTAAGTAAAGACTCAATTCATCGTACAATATCAAGATATTCAATACATTGCCGAAACTATCTTTTCTTTTTTTTTCTGAGCTGACGAAGCGCTTCTCACGAATAGATGTCAAAGACTGAAAATTAACAATTTCAACTCGTGAAACAGTCATAAAATATAAAAGTTTTTGTCAGGTGTTTAGCAGTTCGACTGTTCAATTCTGGGACATACGTCAAAAGTTTGATATTCAGAATGAAACAAGGAAATACATCTGTTTGCCTTTCGTGAAAGTTTGTCACAAAATTTATTTAGTTTCTGAACTTTCGAAACTGATGGTTAAAGAAACAGAATGTAAATACTGAATTAAACAGATGTGTCATATCAATATTTTTGCGTAACATATTTCCAAAATAATGTTAAAATTTATTTACTATTTTTTTATTTTATTTTTTTTTTTTACTTTCCCCTAATTATTTTATGCAGACTATATAAGGGGTTTCAGGGGTGCTAACTTTCTCCAGAGGCCTGGAAATATAAACAATATTCAAATATATATAACTCTTTGAAATTGAAATTAAATAACTCGAACATTTTACACATTATTCAAAAAGGAATGGGACTTCAGAAAAGTGTAAAATGTTTAAAATATAAAAATAATTTTAAAAATTATAAGAATATGAAACAAAAACATTTCTAAAAGAGTATTAATTGAGTTTTACGTTGTGCATGTTATTTTCTAAAATAGTAGCTTTAATTTTTAGTGATAAGTTGAATTATAGAGTTAAATGTATATTTAATACACTGTAATATTTTTATATCAACAGAATAATACATTAAACTTTTAAAAAATTTTAAAAAAAATACATTTTTAAATATTTTTTTTATTTCAATACTTTTCAAATATTTTGAAATACAAAAAGTATATTATTTATAAATTAAGTAGGATTAGTATTTAAAGAGTGGGATACATTTTATAATTCTATAAAATTTTACACATCAAAGGCTACTATTTCAGAAAATAGCTAGCGCAATGCAAAAATTACTTAATATTTACTACAAAATTATTTCTCATTTTATATGCTTATAATTTTTAAAATTATGATTATATTTTAAACATTTTGAACTTTTTTGAAACCATAATCATTTGTAAATAATGTGTAAAATATTCGAATTTTTTAACTCAAATTCAAAAGAATTATACTTGTTTGAAAATTATTTATATTTTCACCCCTCGAGACAAAATTAATACTCCTGAGACCCCTTGCTGAGTACACAGTAATAATAATAAATTATTTATTTTAATACTGATTTTAATTTCAATTTTTTAATTAAATGTTTTCAGATCAATAGGGGTACCATATACTGAAACATTATTTATTATTATTAAATAAATATATTTCAATTTCTGGATGTGATATATATTTATTTAATGTTGCTATGTTATGTATTAATTTCACTATCTAAAACAAGCTTTAATTGCTTCTTAAAATAGTATTTAACTTTACTGACCTTTTCAACTATTAAAAGAAATCAATAATTCTCCATTGCAATACTTAAAAAAATACTTTTAAAAAATCACAATCATCAACTTTTTTATGCAAAGCAGTACTATCAAATAATTAAATGAAGAAAAAAAATTATCAATTTTGTAAATAGCAGCCTATTATTGATACAAGAGGATAATTTACAATTATATGAAATATCTTTACTTTAAGAGGTTCTACGGGTGTTAATTTTGACTCGAGAGCTAAAAATATAAACAATTTTCGATTACATATAATTTGTTGTGTTTAAAATTAAATAATTGGGCGTTTTTACGCAATATTTATAAAAGAATGAGGTTTGCAAAATGTAAAATGTTTAAAATACAATTCTCTAATTTTAAAACTTATAAGTATATGAAAATAAGAAACATTCTAGGAAGAAACAGTTCTGTGTTCTTAAATACTTTATTGATGGGAAAATTTTTTGAATACATTAATGTATATGCTGCACTAAATGTAAAGAAGAAATTTTGTAAAGCGAAAAAAAAAATAAATAAATAAACTGCATGTTATTTTATGTATTTAAAAACATGTTTATGATACTTTAAACAAACTTTTTAATACAATTGCTTATGTTAAAATAAATTTATAACGTTTATAACACGTTAATTTATAAAATTGATTGAAAGATAGCATTTATGAAGTTGCGAATGTCTGTAATGCCAACAGTTTTGCTTCCTATTTAATGTTTTCTTTTTTTATTATTATATACGAACACGTTTGGGTTATCTTTTGATAAAATAGCATATTACCAATATTTAACTAACAATATTTAAAATAAATTGTCTAAATTTCACATAAATCACAATTAGTATATGAGAAATTTTAGCAATATTTTTATTAAACTTGAAAGCACAAATAAAAAATATTTTTAAACTTATATTAGTAAAAGTATTACTAATACAAATTAGATACATGTATCTAGAAAATGCACTAAAATTTTAATGTTTTATTAAATTTTTAAAAATTTTAGAGCTTATTGAGTAAACATTATAAGAAAAGTCACATTCTTTATGAGACTATTATTTAAATAACAAGCCATAACTTAAAAAGTATTTTACGATAAGAAATATTTTAGTACACTCTCTAGAAAATAAAATAAATATCAGGTTCAAAAAGTGTTATAGAAATACATTCGTAATATTTTGAGTTATCAGACTCGCGATCATAGATTTTGAACCTTTTAATTGCCCACTTCTAGTAGATCAAAAAACCACTTCCGGTTTTTCTACCTTTATAAAATTGTTTGTAACTTGGCTTCTAGATAGCGAAGAAACAAAAAAAGTATGTTTTATAAAGTCAAAAGATAGCAGTAAAATAAGAAACAATCTATAGTGACTAAATTTGGTATTTTTCAAAATGTTCGGATACCTTAATTTTTATACGAGTATTACTTGCTTTGACAAATATTTTTGTATTTTAAATGAGACAAATTTTAAATGATCTGGTATTATATACAAAAGACTGAAATATTTAAAATTATGAAAATTCACCAAATTTGTGTTCTACCTTTGAGTAAAATTGACAAAGTCTAGTAACGTTTGCGAAAAGAAAAAAATCACACTTAACGAAGAAAATATAATTCACATATGCGCAAGTTTCTGGTTTGATTGTGAGAAATCATTTGTTAGACTGTGTGTTATAACATAAAATACAATAAAAGAAAAGTAATCTTATCTACACACTTTCAAAAAAGATTCGCTCAAGTATGAAGAAATCATTGCAATCTATATGGTTAAATGTCTTTCAGTGACATAATTCACAAGAGCAAGACGCAATTCCTACAAATGGGTAAATTCACATATCTGTCAGAATTTTGTCTAAGTGAATTATTCAATCAAGATACCTTCGCGGTGTATTGCTCGAAATAGTTTCGCTCAGTATGGGAGTACAAACTATGCAATTAATTAGATAGCGTCTTAATAAGGAACCAACGGGTTCTCTCTCTTTGTGACTGCTATTAATTGCGAATTTGAAATTTCAGTGCAAATTTCCATGAAGTTCTATGATCTTCAATGAAATGTTTCCCATCATTGATAAATTCGATTGATTATCATTACACACACGCATCAATTAATGTAATTAGTTAATCCAGACACTAATGAATTTAGAATATTTGAAGTTAGATTTGTTGACCATTGTTTCTTCATATTATACATTTATGATTTATATCATCTTGTTAATTGTTTTATTGATATTATACACCATATTCCGTTCGGAAAACTTAATTCACTTGCAATGTGTGACATTCGAATGTTTTGCACGCAAATTTTGAAGAATTATAACGTAAGTTTCATTGAAAATAATATAAGAACAATTTTTATTCCATTTTTTATGAGCAAACACATCACAAACATATACGTGTATAATATTAATATTTAATTCATTATTGCTTTAAATTTAAATAAGTCAATTTGATTGCAATAAAAGTCAAATTTTTTTCGGTGTACTTTATAGCTACCGATTTCGTAACATTTTGAGCCAAGCAAAAAAAAAATTGATTTTAATTTAAATTTTGTTATGCTATATTTATTTGAACTTACGTCGCATCTTCCCCCAATGTTAATGCTACTGAAAATCGGGTGTTGCTTAGAATCGAATGCTGAAAAAAAAAGTTGAACATTAAACTCTGGCAATTAGAATAAGTACTGTTTACTGTAAGTATTTAAAAGATTTTAATACTGGTAAAATAAAGTAATTATTCACTTTTTAGCAGTAATGCACTCAAAATGTTTTTAAGGGTGGTCCAGGATCGAAAGTCCACAATTTTGGTATCATGCTCCAACACGCTGTCCAACATATTCTTTTGATTTTGTCAATTTTCGGTAACAAAAACAATACAAAATTAATTATCAAATAAATAATTAGTATTAATTAATAAAATTAATTATTATTAAAAAATACATAATTTCATTTTACGTTATATATACACAGGATTATAACCAACCAAAAAAAATCCAGGGCTATGGGGGTGTTCGGACCCCTAGGACACGTTCCTTGTGTGCGTCACTGCTTCTTAGTAGTTCTCATTTTAATTACGTAAATTTCAGATATCAATAAAACTGTTAACACTACTTTTCATTTTTTCTCAAAAACAAAAAATGGGGGGTACGGCTTAGATTCGAGTAATATAGTAATAAAATTGATGATTTCAAAAATTTTTAAATTTAAAAAAAAATTGAAGCCAATGAAATATTATTTAGGGAGTGAAATATAATTTTAATGTTATTCGTATACTGTTATATATCATATCTTGCTATACACTCCTACTTACACATTCATTGGTCCAGAATAAGAAAAACGTTCTAAAATAAAATCGGATGTTCTAAAGTAAAACAATTGAAATTATTCATTGTATTTCTTTGAAATTGCATTATAATTTACTTCCTATATGAGAGATCATAATTGTGTTTGTTTCATTAAAAACAACAATAATTTAAACATAATTTAACGATGATATAAAATGTTTCTTAGTTGCTTAAGAGAATGAAAAACTAGAAGAATCATAACAAAAAAAACTATTGGAAAACCAGAAGCAGTATAATATTTCAATGTATGCATTGTATGCTATAATGATTCACATTACTGACAAACAAACTTAAGTTTTTCTTTAGGTAGCCGACTAGGTTCGGATAATTCTGAATAATTTTAATGTTTTAAAGAGCATAAATAGGTCTAAAATGTTCTAACTATTAAATAACTAACGTGTATCGCCCTTTTTTTGAAAATAAAATTATTTTTAGAAAAATTTAGCAAATTTTTTTAAGTTCAGAAAAACGTGATAAAAAAAATAAACTGTGCATTATGCAATTTTAACGTCAATGATATACTTCTTGATCCATCTGAAGTGTAACAAACCGCAGGATAAAAAATAGTTAAAAAAATAAATATTTTATTAGCATTTAAATTTGATGGTCATGATTTTTCGTCAAAAGTACCGCACGTTCTAAGCTAAAAATGGCTGTAAAATGTGATTAAATGTAGCTGTCATAAAACCAGCGGTTTGTTACACTCTGAAGAGCCCATAGCATATATGTTATAGATTCCATTGCATTTGATTGGATTATTTAGATATCCCGTTTTTCGTGCACAAATTACCAAAAAACTGATTAAATTTTTTTTTTATTAGTTATATAAAGTAAATGCTATAAAAATAACTTTAAAAACTTTCTAGTTTTATGTATTAGTCCTTCTTCCTAAATAACTAGTTTCTTTTTTTCCCTAATGACCCAAACAACACTAAACATCAAACACCTAAAAAGCACTTTTTCAACCTAATCGGTTACCTTAATGTTAAAACAAGATTCAAAGGTGAGAGATTTAAATCTCATAATTTTAACCAATAGCAAATTCTCTTATTTTGAATTACCGTAGAATCCAGTTTATAAGGCACACTTATAACACACAAAAAAAGATCGAAATTTAAGGGTGTGCTTTATACGCCGGGTATAAAAACGTAGCTGGGTGTGTGGCGTGGTTGGTTTGTCGCTGGCTTTTTGCATCTAAGGTTGCGGGTTCAACCCCTGCCCATGTCGGTGGATTTTCATGATGTGAAAATCGACAGCGGCGATGTCGTATGATTATACGACATGTAAAAGATTCGTAGAGTGTATGGTTGGCTTCTATGTTATCGGCAAAATTAAATCCTAGTAGTGGCTCGCACCATGATAGCTCAGGTGCCTCTCTCTAAGGAGGAAACTGAGCGTCAAAAATTATCTGCGGTGATTGGTATCCGCATATATGGTGCCGCACTGAAAAGAGATTCCAGAGCTTCCGGGGAATGTACTAGGTTTGCAATGGCTAATCACCAATCCATAACCAATAAGAAATAAAAAAAAAGCTTTAAAAATAACAAAAGAGATTAGCATAAAAAATTTACTTGTACACATATTGAAATATTGTTTATTTAAAAGAAATGACATGCCTTTATGAACTAAAAGAGTTATAGTTCTAGAAGTATGCAATACATCTTTTTCAAAAGTCTGGGATAATACCTCGAATAAATGACTTCAAAACATAAGACCATTGTACACTAAAATTTCAATTTTCCTTGTGAAAATGGAGGGGGCACGTTATACGGTGAATATACCTAAAAATTAAAAAAATACAGCTTTAAAGTATAGGTGCGCGTTGTACGCCGGATTTTGTGAGAAAATAATTAGGAAACTAATTCATTTTACTGTAAAAAATATCAATGAAAAACCAGTTTTGCATCAGAAATGGGAGGTATTTCGTAAACTCTATATTTTGACTGTCATTAATAATAGTTATAAAGAAGTCTGACAAAAATAGGTATAATATAAGTTTTAATAATTACACCACGAATAAGTCAAAATATAACATGAACATTGATTATGTTATTCAAGTATACTAGTTAGATATGTACAATTGCATTCATTTCATAGCCTCTACTTACTCTAAGACGCTGGCACTTTCTGGTGATTATATGTCTTAGCAAGTATTTCAATTAATTTTACAAGGCCAAATACAAAAATATTAAAAATTCTGCGCTTTTGATTTCCTAGAAGATATATTGCCATACGTGTTTTTAATAAGTTCCATTTAAGTTGCTACATTAACTGCACACACACACACATTATTGGGAATAATTAATTTAAGAAGGTATCTTGCTTCTAAGCTATTTACATTAGGTTGATATGTGTTCCTTTTTCAACTTAAGTTACAGAGGTAAATTAGTTTTAATGTTGGGATCCGAAAGAGAATTTTAATGCTTCTAAATAAGTAGGTGGATGAATTTTTCTATATACATAGGAAAATTATTTTTTTATATTGCACAGTGAATCTGTTATTTATAAACATATACAATGAACTACGTACAATGTTAAAATTTTTATGTCCAGTGGAATTTTTTTAGTACAAACATTATACAATACATATTATTGAAATGAAATCTGTAATAAAATATTCGTAATAGTAAATAATAGATAGAAAAGATATATATTACTATATTGTTTTTACTAGATAAATAAACTATATTAATAAGTGTATTAAAAATATATTAGTTGCATTAATCTAAGACAAGAGCTATAATGTAATAATTTGAAACGACTTAGAACGATACTAAAATTACTAAACTTTAATCGAGGACATTAATTCAAGAAAAATTTGCTTTATAAAATATTTTTATCTTCCCTGGTTTTATTTTTTACTTTCATGGAAAAATAAAAATACCTTCAAGCCATTATTATTAATAGTAATTCAGGAAAATACATATGGTCTCGAATTTTGCGTAAAACAGTGTGAATTGTATTTGGCTATGTAATGCATTTATATTACTCTATGTTGAATTTATTCTCTGTTAAAATTGTATTATTTGCAAGCAACGCCATCCCTTACTCGCCGATTCAATGAGCATTTGACAAAATTTTGGCGATAGACACAAGTTGGCATCAATTTTGGCGATCAATTGTATGACCAATTTGGCGAATGTGTTGGGGACACGGCGACCATGTTGGCGATTATTTTTGGTGATTTTGGGAACCTTTGGATTCTTCTGGAAGTGGAGAAACCCACTAATTACACGATCTATGACGCAAGTGGATTTTTCTCGAAAGATCCGTGAGGGATATAAATAAGAAGACGCTCGCCGAGCTGAGTTAGTATTGTTTTGACGAGCGATTACTTAGTCTGGTTTTGACTTGCGATTATTTACTATTGATTTAACTAGCAATTAGTAGATTCGCCTTGACCGGGATTACCGATTAGCTGTGCTGTTTAACTGGACGAGCAGTGCTTGTGAATAACCTTTTGCATACGTGTATTTTAGAGACGGGTAATTGTGTGACCGAGAAGGAGTGAAGACTTTCCGAGATTTATTCTACGAATATTGCCTCTGAATTCTGTATTTCAGGGATTGAATTTTCGACAATAAATTCTCATCGCTCTTAATTTTCGTCTTGTTCTTTGCAATTGATTTGCATAAAATCCCTCGAAGCCTCAACATAACAATACAATCCATATCAAAATTCGTTTACTCGAAAAATATCCTTAAATTTATTAAATAAAAATGAACTTTTTCGCACAAGTAGGGAAAAAATATATGCCAGGCTTCTTTACTGAACAGAAGATTACAGCTCCGTTCAGCTAGATTCGCTAGATGGCTGCAATCTCCCACAGCCTTCTGGTAGCTTGTCATGCAGAAAGTCTTTTTTAAATATTTCCAGATCCGTGGGAAAATACATTTGCCAAATTGAAGACACTGAGGCCAGGGAAAAGATCTGGCAGACCCTGCTCCATAGTCCATGGGTTTTCCTAGACAGGTTTGTTATGCTGCTTTTAGAACTTTGACCGGCCATGACTTTTTTCAGCAACACCTACACCAAATTAGTGTGAAAGACACTCTAGACTGCCATATTTGTCTTTGCGGAGAGGCTGTGAATTTTGTTCACCTGACAGTCTGTGCGTCCCTGGCCATCACAGGCTTTAACTTTTCTTCCGACAACTTTACTGCAAAGGCTGGTTTACATTGGACTGCTCGTAAGGAAATGAACTATACGGCTCATTCCTCGGTGTAGTTGAAAAATATATACTTTCATCTACTTTATTTGACCTAGTGGAGGTATTTCATGCAGATATACTTAGAATACAATTAACGACAAAAAAGTGTTTTGCTGTTTCTCCCTTCCTTTGTTCTAGTGTCAAATGCATGCACCTCGCAGGTGCAAATATTTTGTGTTTTAGTACTCTAAGATCTATTCTTGGATTCACATTAAAATACTTTATTTTTTGGAACTGTATGACGCATTATCGTCTGTAGCTTGTAAGATTTTTTTTCATAAAGGAAATATTGTGAATCAAAACATTGTACGTAAAATTCTATGCTACGTAACATTTAACTAACATTTTACTATGTAAAAAGCTTTAGCTTGTTTTAGTTATTCCTTTATTTCATGGAGTAAAAATTTCGTATATTCAGTATACACTTTTCTTGAGCATATCTGATGCATTAAAAGAACGGGTTTCTTTTGAAGGGATGATGGATCATCGGCTTTATATTTATTTTCTTAATGTATTTACAAAATATACTTTCTAGAATAGATGTTTGGATTGGTATTATGGATAGATGTCTTACTAGCAACTCCTTTTATCGAGGAATTTAACTAATTTCTTTATCAAACATATTGAAATATTAGAGATATTCGTTATTAGTACGCGTCTGTTCTTTAGATTTAATTCTAGAATTGTTCATTTTAAAGAAAAAATTGAAATCGAAAATATACAGATTTCCTTAATTTTTTTTTATAAAAAAGTGCTTGATAATTTTGAATGAAGTATTTTATGTAATAATGTGTAGTCTTTCTAATGTCCATTTATATTACTACATAATTCCAAAACATTTATTTAAAAATTTTAGACGTTTAAAATTAATTTGTGAAATACATCAAAATTTTAGCTCAATTTTATTTATGACACGCTAAAAATATAGTACACAACATTCTCAACAATAACAGTAATTATTCGGATATTTGTGTAATGAATTGTTATCATTAAATTTAGATCCAACTTAAGAAATTGGAAATAAAATGTTTAGTGATTAGAAATATCGAAATGTGTTTGTAAAACCTGTACCAAAGAGGATTTCTGAAAAACATATATTTTAAGTTATTTGCACGTATCAGCATTTTAAAGACTCTTGCAAGTTTCTCAAAATTCTTAACACAGATAATTAAGTATAAGGAATGCGTAGGATGCACAAGTATTGTCAACAGATTTTGGAGAAACATCCAGGGAAAAATTCCAATCTAAGTTCCAAGAGAAGAATTCCATTAGTAGGTCACAGACTAAATAGAAATTTTTCAACTAATGGTTTCATGTTTACTGGGACATATCTATGGAAGAGTGAGGCTGTTTTTAGTATGTTCGTACCAATTGAGTAAGTATATGTCCATTAATATTACTAGTTCCTACTATTAGCTCGCAATCTCCCTATATATATCTTGTTCAAATTTCTAATCGTTAATAAAATACATTTTAAAATACTCTATCGAGCAGACATTTTATATACTCGATTATTTTGGATGACAGTCTGGTAATTAAATTATATTTAATAAAAATCAATTGATCAAAACTAATTAATAAAATAATTACAGATACAGCCACTTTGACGACTTTAATTCATACATATTTCTTAGATGACAGTTTTTGCTGAAATATATGAAAGTAAAATTTCAAATGTTAAAAACAAAAAGAAAACAATAATTATAAATGTAAGAAAATTGAAAAATGAAAACTCACAATTAATTCACAAACTATTATTAATCAGGAAAACGTTCCCATCTCCCATTTTGAATTTTTAGTAATTTTTTCCCCTTAATAAATTCTATAAATGTTCAAAAAATAGTGAAAAAATCTATTAAAATGCAAAAACTTTCGCCTCTTCGATACCTAAATTCGGATTTATTTTTCTCCTTCAAACTTTATGCAAAACCGATATACCTTTGTAATTAATTAGGGTAAACAAAAATAAATTGTTTTTATATACTAAAGAACTGAAATATTTAAAATTTGGGGGAAAAATTCATGAAAATTTATGTTTTGGCATCAGTAACTTAGGTTAAAACATTTATGTCTGAATTACAAAATGTCACTTAATGGGCACCAAAATTTTCAAATTTTGTTGTTGTTTTTTTTTATTTTTAGTTTTTAAAAACTCCTGAAAAGAAAACCTTTACGTTTTATGTTTTACTCTGTAGCATAAATGAGTGTGGTTTCATCGTAAAACCCATATCGCAAACTATAAATTAATTTAACTTTAAATTTTTTAGCCAATTGTGAAAATTAATTTAACAGAAAATCTATTTTCAAATTTTCTTTGTCACATAATGTTATATTTAAATATTTACAGTCCAACTTCGTCAAAAAACACATGTTTTTTTAAAAAAAATTGAAAACAAATAGTAATTTTAAAAAGTGATAACTTCGTAAAAACACCCAAATTAAAGTAGACACATTACATGAAAGCTATTAAAATATCTTTTATTTACAATTTTGATTTTCTTTCATTTAGATAAGTTAAGATTATTCTGACAACGCTCATAACGCTTACATTCTAATTCAAATCTTACTTAAAAAAATGTAATAAATCATTGTAATTTTTAATTATTTTTTAAAATACAACTTCATTAGTTCCCAGTTAATTATTTTATGCTTAGTCATATTTTTTATTCATATTGTGCCTTATATATAGGTATGTATTAAAAGATAATGTTATAGTTACTAATATTTATGCTATAAGAGAAGACCTTAATTTTTTTCAATATTATAAAAGTTCCACATTGAGAAGGTAATGTTTGTATATTCAGAAATATTGTTATTAATTATATGCAACGCAATAAATTTCTAGTTTTAAAAAAATCAGAAAAAAACTAAAAAAAAACTATAAACATTTCACTAAATATTAATTATTTCAGAAATACCCAAATATTTTTATTAATAGTTATTTGAAGAAAGAAATTCTAAATAGTAAGGATTAAAATTCCTTAGAATAATATACTAGTTTATTTTTATAAAATTTTCATTTTCCCTAGATATAGTTAGCTCCATATTATATTATATAAAATTATACTTATTATTATTTTTAATCCATCTATAACTCTAGTAACATTTAAGTTACGGTAGTTTGTAAACTCTGTTTTAAAAAAAAGTATTTCTATTATTTTCTCACTTTTATTAAGTAATACAATTCAGCCATTGCCATGCTTTGAATTTGCATTTGGGTCCTGAATTTGGCATTTATTGTACACAGATTTAGCGCGGGATTCTGCATTTTTGAATGCAATTTTTAGGGAAGTTACCTTTATCTTATAATGTGTGTGTGTGGATTTAAAAATTCTATCCCTTATTTTCAATAGGTTTTTGCTCAATGTAATTAAGATAAAGGAAGAAGGTTGGCTGGCCACAAAATATGTTCGACCCCACTTTTATTTAAGTTATTTTATATAAAATCTCTCCTAAGTCAGCAATGTGTAGAATACTGCATAACATCCAATTTTTATATTTTTAACCCTATTATACTTTTATATTCTAATATCCTTCTATGTCTTGTTTCTTACAATCTCAATTTTTTCGGTTTTGTTAGATTAATATGTTTATCTCTCATTAGTTGACAGTTTGCTCTCTCTTTCTCTCTCTCTCTGTATATATATATATATATATCTGTAAAACCTAAGTATAATTATTTAAGATAGTAATAATCGGTATATAGATATATATAAGGTAGCATATTCTAATATTCTAATCAGCATTTATTATTTTCGAGTCATGTCCTTCATTAAAAAGTATATAATCAATGTTCAAAATTGAGTATTAAGCACACAAATATAAGTAAATGATACTATAAATAAAGCTCAGTGGCAGAGTGGTAGCATATCGTACTTCCACGCTTAGGTACAGGGTTCAAAGCTCTGGCCGAGTACAGTCGACTCAGCCACTCATCCCTTGAGTGGTTCGATAAATGAGTGCAAAGCTTGTTTGGGAATTTGACACTGGGGGTTTCGCGTCAGAATAACCATCTGATTCGAGCATCTGCTCATATCATGAAAAACCCAAGTTCATGAAAACTGAGATGGAGACATTAGGCTTTAGTCCTCTATGAGCTGTTGCAACGCTGAATTTTGTTTAGATACTAAAAATATCTAAATTTTTAAAAATGTAGTTTCATTAGTTTTTTGATCACAGATAAAATGTATGAAATGAATTAAATCGGGATTCGTAATGCATATCAATAAATAGTTCCCTGAATTTACAGAATGTACCTAAGAGTGAAAGAAATTAAAAGCAAATCTGCGTAAAACATCTTGCTAGATAATTTGATGTATTTAATTAACAAAATTTATACAGTCCTTAATATTAATCCTTGATTTTCATCCATATTTTGCAAATGAGGAATTATGATAGGAATTTAGTCAATGCGTGTTCTGTTTCAATTAATTAATGATATGTGAAACTCTAAATTAAATAATATTAATTAATATTTGATTAATTAGAGTGATTTGTTACATTAATATTCCAAAACTTTACTTTCAATGGCATTTGCAAAACTATACGATTCTAATTGGTTCGAATCGAATACTGATTTTAGCATAAATTTCCTTACTGCAATATTTACTTTAAGTTAATTTGAGAAATACTTAATTATTATCATTTATTAGCTTTTCTTCTCCGATTCGTTTCCTAAATAACAACAGTAAACTAATTTTTGATGATTTTAAATCGATCATTTTGTTTAAAATAAAATTGAAACTTACATAATGAAAAATATCAAATAAATATTCAATGAACAGAAATTGTGAAGATTTTAATTAAAACCATTTGTCCAAGCAAAAAAAATGTAAGAGTAAGCAGTTTTATAAGAATAATTCCAGGTACAAAATAGTTTATCTTCTAAATGATCTGAGATAAAGAAAATAAGTTGCAAGTATCGCGCGCGCGCGATCACGCCTCCGAAGAAAATATGAGCCCTGAGTATTGCTTTTCTTTCCAAAGTGGTCATATTTTATCTTCGCTGTGATTTCTGCTGTAATGATATTGCTGGAGTAGTTTTTCTTGCGTTATACAACAAATGTTATTTTTCTCCATAATCGTTTCGTACTTATTCTTCCCCCCAAAAATTGAAGTGCATACTTTTTCCTGAGTGCTAATGATGGCGTGTGTTTTCCACTTTCTCAACAAAGAATAGGTTTCGATTTTATTATGAATACTATTATTTTTACTAATTTTAACTATAAAATAAGTAATGAATTTCTAGAAATAATTAACCTGTTGTGACGGGGCTTTCATCGGGATTTCTATTAATGTCCTCTTGTGGTTTCTTTGGGGCCGAAATGGCAATTCTTTCCAACCAACTCAAGAAAAAGAACATGGTTATGTAAATTAGGAATTATATGTATATTGGAAGTTAGCAGTAGAGCGGAGTCTATGTCCGGGTCTATGTCTATGCGCAGAAGTGATAGTTAAGTGGAAGGCGAAATCGCTAAATCGAGAGTTAGCTGTAAAGTGATTTGAGATAATGTTAGAAGAAGCCTTACTCCATGAAATAGCCTAGCTGTGCCGGTACTGATGAACCAAAGGTCGGTTCGAGGCTATAAGGAATACTGTCGGATTAAAGTCACATTAGAACAGATAAAGAACGTAGCTCATTATCTAGGACAGTGCTCCACAGCATTTTTATCACTGCGGCCCGGTCAACGTTTGATAATTTTACCGCGGACCGCTGAGGGGGGACACGGTGATTGTTTATATATTAAATTGTTTTGATTTGACAATTTTAATTTAGTTACATTTAAATATGCCTTCAGAATAAAATATAGTTACACCAAAAATGAATAAAAGTGATTTAACGTGGGAAGTTGTGCGAATCAGAGAGAAATGCACCTCTTTAAATAAAATTGTAATAGTTTATTGTTCTTTGGGCGGCCCGGCACCATTTGATCCACGGACCGTGGGTTGCGGATCACTGATCTAGGATATAGCGGTAAGCAGTTTCTTATTAGCTATATTAAAAAGGCGTATATTAGTGATAGAGAAATTAATCTATAAAGTTAGATTCAATGGTCAAGTACGCGACTATTTTTGATAATACGTGTTGCGTCTTCTCATTCTAGATCAACTTACTTATTTATTATTGTTGTGTATTGTGTTTAAGCTAAGACCTTAATAAACAAGTTTTAAAAATGAAGGATTTGAGTGGTCTTTCATTCTTCCCCACAGAAACAGGTCACGTAGATAATGTAGAACTGAGGTCCCCACGGGTGGGGGCTTAGCAATGTCATGAGCTTGTAAAGGTCTTGCAACGTGCCTAAAGGTGTGGGAGAGACGGAGGAAAATTAGCCATATTCAAATTCACTCAATTTATTCGCAGTACTAACCACAACACAAATTCGATCAGTCAAAGTTCAAAGATGCATCCAATTTATTAAACATGAAGAGGAATTAACGATGTACGTGAGATACGAAAATACTTTAAATACTTAGAACACTTACGTCAATTCAATAACTCTGACTTTTTAGCTATCTAATGTAGATTAAATCTTAAGTGACAGATCGTCAACATAAATAATACAATTATCAATTACTAAATATATGCGCCTTACTTCGAATTTGATTAATCACTGCTCCTGTAGCAGTCGACCCCATCTCTCTTCTCCTAACCTGAAAGCTTAGACTTTACATACAAGGCTTAACCCGCGGTCACTCACGCCTGTTTTTGCTACCGTCGGTACTCGCGGGGTGTAGAAAACGGCCCAAACTTTTAACACGTGTATTTAATTATGAAAATAAAATTAAGTCATTATTATATATATTTATAAAGCACAAGATGTTTTTGTATTATACAAATAAAATTATTAAATTTATTGCACACAAATGAGACTAATATTAATTTAAACTAAACATAAAAAATTTTCATTTTAGAACACATAATTTTATATTTTTTTGATAAACCAGTAAAACGTATATATCAGTAACAAATATAATTTATAATTAATGAGATAATGATAGTAGAAAGTAGAAAAATAATATTTTAATCATTTTCCAAACATTCAGAGCAGACTGTACACATATGCTCAACTTTTCGTGGGAGCTCTTAGCCTCCAGATAAACTTTTGAAGGCCATTACATTCCATTCGTTCGAGAAAGAGGGATTGCATCAGGCCTGAATGTTCAATGACCTAAAATATGCAGCTACAGAAACTATCGTGGTTCTGTGCATTCTTTTTAGAATCCTGGGAGGACTTTCTTGTTGCTGGGGTGTACAGAACACCCCGCGCGAGTGATCGCGGGTTAATTTGCATGCTCACTTTTTCTTCTTTGGGAGGAAGCTTTATCATAAAATAATTTTTAAAGACCAAAAGTTCCCCAAGATCACTATTAGTAGGAAGATCTCGGATAAAGCCGTCACGAGCTTAGTTATAAAACTTGCATAATTCGTTCTCTCATTTGTAGGTATTTCATTTTGTACGAATATTCATAACGTAACGTACGGTATACATAACATTTCTTTTAACCAACTCACTTTCATTCCTCAAACCTTTTATAAGAGAGGAAGACACTTTTCTGTTTCGCCAGCACAGGCGATAAAATCACCAAAAATGATGTAACCGACGCCAAATGAAATATTTCTTGTAACCTTTTACCACTAAGTTTTCATAATAAGAGGCCATTAACATAATTGTATATGTATTTTGTGTGTTGCCACCAATAAAGTCTGTTTGGCGAGATTTGCACCTGCAAAACGGGAAAGAACCAAGAAAGCTAATAGATTAATTTTTTCAAATAAATAGCCCTTATGCACACCGTTGTGGATAGTGAATTAATATTAATAATAACACTACTTTCTAGAGCACATTTTCGTCAACAAATTCAAAGTAGTTGTTTTGTAGATTTAATTTCGAATACAGCTTTAAATTTGTAATACATCAATCTTCACAAATATTGATCATGCGGCAACAACATTTTGGCCTTTTCTACTTAAAGTATTTAATTATTATGTTTGTATCCAAGTGATACTTGTTGTTGTTTTACATTAAAGTAAGACACTAAATACTTAAGATTAAGATGGTGACATTTTAGACAGTTAAATAGAAATTTTGAAATTTTAAACTTAGATCGCAATTAAAGTAAATCGTTTTCTTGGAAGTAAACTTTAGATATTAGAAATTTAAACTTTCCACGAGTGAGCTATTTGTAACGCATAATTAATTATTATCTTAATTATATACTAGTTGAATCATAAAATAATTACCTTCTATAATAAACTTTAAAGCTTAGCTATTTAAATAAAAGTACAGATTAATCAAACAATTCAAACTTTGAAATTAAAATTTAGAGAACACGACACACACACACAGTCGAATAAATTATTAATCTTATATTCAGGACTTCCGGGCTTAAAGTATACAAAAGTAATGGCTTATTTTTCAAAACTATCCATCAGAATGTAAAAAAAAATTGCCCACCCATCGATTGGAAAACTATCCGATATTATTGGGTCTAGTCCGATCGGACGCAACTGCGAGCATTATTCGGGAATCGCAAACGATACACTGTTTGCACTGATTTCATTAGTAGAGATGTGGATGCCACAGTAAAATTTGCAGTGTCCTTTTTGGTTCACGGGATTTAAATGAGTCCCGCGTGCACAGCGACGAGTTCGAATATTAAATCGATACACGTATTAGCGTTACCATACCCGAGTTGAGGGGACGCGAATCGCTTTTATTTATACTGAAATTTGTCTGATTGGATTGGTTTCAAATAAAATACGTATGAATCTTTTAGTTTTGATACCATGACGCAAATCACATGGCGCGATTTTTGCTGTGATGACGTTGATACATAACTGCCTTTAAACCTTATAAAAACGAATTTAAATGTTTTATAAAATAATCAATTAATGGGAATTCTTGAAAATGATGATAAATGTAATAAACCACTGACATATCTTTCTCTTTCAAATAAATACCTTAATAGTTTTGAAAGCCTTTTAAAAAATAGTCACAGATTCAGGAGCATTTTAACGGGAAACAAGTAATATAAAATAATTTTTACTAAAGTCGATTCCTACTTAGATACACAAAGAAAAAGTTTATTATATAGTTACACCTATTATTAAATAATTGCAAATTATTTAAATCTGTATACATATATGACAGAATCACAATACTGAGTAAAAAATAAAAAGCGATTTTTCTTGCAACTTTCCATTCACCTTTCAATAAATAGTGTTGGACTATTATTATTCTTTTTTGTTACTATTTATTCATTCATTAAATTTAATTATTCCAATAAAATAGCACAGTAAAAAGAAATCGAATTCTCAGAAATTAGGCAATCCCCGGTGGGATTCGAACCCACGACTTTTGGATTAGAAGTCCAACGTTCTACTTATTGCGCTAAAGGGACGCAACGAGCGGTTTTCCTTTTCATATTTAGTAAGGGACTATTATTGCTATTTATTCAATTATTAATGAATTAATGAACTGCATCAACATCAAGTGTCATTCACTACAAGTATAAAAATATTTTTTAACTTGAGTGGATGAATAAAAATATTTTATTAACGATTGAAAACTGAACAAGGTATATATATATGGAGAGAGTGAACTAATAGAGAGAGAGAGGGAGAGAGAGAGAGAGAGAGAGAGAGAGTAGGAATTGGAAAAATGAATTCGTACGTCAATACATTCTACATATTGAAAATAAATTTCAAGACTAAATCTTCGGCGGATATATACACAATGATATTTTCAAAAAGTGAGCCTTTATTTTTCTGAAAAATAATAAACTTGAAAAATATAAATTCCATTTGCTTAAGTATCTCATCCAGTTTTTTTCATAATGCAATAATCAGGTTTTAACTCAATTTGGATTATGATAACCGTCATTTCTTTGCTTCACTATCTCTGTTTTATTTTGAGAATTTGATGATTAAAATCATGACCATTATTATGCGGAACTTTCGCTTTTCACACTGAAACATTAAGTAAAAGCAATTTTTGAATAACATTCGAAATTTCTTTAAGAATGGGATTCAGAAATACTAGAAACTAGACATTACTATCTCTGCAAGTTGTCACATTTTATTCAAAGGCAATTTCCTTGTTTCGTCTCCATTATGTGATATTCGTCCCATTCTTTATTCCAGCTGAAGCCCTAAAATTTTGCCATATTTATATATATTTCTGGTACTTCATTCTAAAGAACATTACAGTTGTTTCAATGAAAGTTGAAATTTATGGGAAATATTTTATTCCGGACTAGTCTCAAACAAGATATTACTGTATGTTTCAATCTACTGTTATTTTTAATACTATTATTCGAATAAAGAACCATAAATCGTGCAATTTTTTCTGTATATTTTTGTGTTACCATTTACTTATTTATATAAAGTTTTACGAAAAAAAGGTTATACATATGTACTCGTAACCTTGTAAAGAATACACTTACACACATATATATTTATAAAGAGAAATATGTATCATGCAACATGGGATCTTCAGAAGTATGAGACCAACATACTTGAAAACTTTCAGTCATGTTCCTTTCAGGATGTAGAGATACGCTGAGAACGGGTTTTCAAAAATTGGCTAACAATGACGATTGCGAGGGGTTATAAAGGCGTTATAGATATAAATTCCCATTTCTGAAATATAAGACTTGGACCTGAAATTTGGTAATCATGTTCCTTTGCTGAGTTGAGATCCACTAAGAAAATGTTTTGTCGAAATGGACTACTAAGGGGGTTAAATGGGACGTTATAGAGACGAAAAATTCAGATTGTGAACTATTATACCTATAACAGTTATTTTTGGTGAGTATTTATCATTTTTTTTCTTCAGTAGAGATCCGGTAAGAACAAGTTTTACATTAATCCGTTTATAAGGGGGTTGCGAGTGGTTAAAAATTCGTTACAGATAAAAAAAAGTATAAGTTATGAAATATTAGACCTACGTGTTTGAAATTTTGTATAAGTAGGGCTTCTCTTGATTAAGATATACTCTAAGAAAGGTTTTGCGGAAATTGACTTGCAAAATTCGTTACGTGTACGAATAAATAAAAAATTTAAAAGTCCGATTTAGAATTCTTAAACTTACTGACTTGAAAATTTGTACGCAGATTTCTGTTGATGTGTTTCCAGGATTAAAAGGGGTGTTGCAGATAAAAAAATCACATTGTTTTTTATCTATTAAACGCAGAGAATTCATAGAAAACTTACATCTCTAATAAAATTTTAGGATACTATATCCATTGATTTCTGCAGTTCATGTTTCAGAAATTAATACCGATATTTTTTTACGAAATTTTTCCCTTTAAAATGAATTATTTAATGAAACTTTTAATTAATTTAATGAAACTTTTAATTTATTTAACTAATTTTTTTATTGATTTAATGAAACTTAATTAATTTAATGAAACTTTTAATTAATTTAATGAAACTTTTAATTTATTTAACTAATTTTTTTATTGATTTAACGAAACTTAATTAATTTAATGAAACTTTTAATTAATATTTTATTCCTACCTAAAATTATATCCGGAAATTATTTGAAATACATATATTTCCTTTTATAAATGCAAATAGTTTAATCTGTATAGAATTCGAAGTTTAATGCATTAATTTCCCCGTTTAGTTGCAATTTTTAAAGATTTTAAAACTAAATTACTTCACAAATGCTTGTTTCTCATTTGTGGTATAGTTTCAGTAATATAATGAAATGGTATTATTTCAATAACATTTCAATATACTAATTTAATTACATAAAGTAGTATTGGGTATTAGTATTTATCACGCTATATCATCTCGGATATCTTTTTATTTCTCCTTGATTTTCTTTTTTCAATCCCTACTAATATATTTCACTCTCTTCCTGCATATATACATCTTGTTCGAATTTTCAGTCCTTCACAAAATATACTTTCTGTTCATCCATTCAAGTTCAGATACATTTTTTAAAACTTGTACTGGATGACACTTGATGTTAATACAGTTTTTATCCAAATATTAATTAATTAGTTAAATTAAAAAATAAATAATAAATTACAAACAAAAATAATAGTTCAACAGTATACAGGGTGTAACTAAACTCTGCGGCAAAACTTTAATGGGTGATAGTACACATCAAGACAAACAATATTAAATAGGAAACTTAGGGTCCCAAACGTCTTACGAAGGAGATAGGTGTCATTAAAGTTTAGGGTCCGAAATTTCAAATGATTATAAAAAACGGAAAAATGGGTCGGTTTATTAGCGGTTTTCGCTAAAATTTTTCTTTTTGTCAGTATCTTTTTGAAAAATAAATTTTAAGGATACATCTAAAAAAAGCATCTACAGAGAACGCTTTAGACTTTGGAGTAACGTACAACTATTTTTTACCGTTATTTTTTGTATCACATTAAATTCTTTCAAAGGCTTAGACTTAAACTTAAATTTTGATCTCAAAGTCTGATTCGTTGGGGGTGGTTTAAGAGCGCAAACGGAATTGTGTTCAGGAGGTGAAATTTGAAACTCTCTTCCCTCTGAATCTAGTTGCGTCGTAGGACTTTTTGTCGTAGACCAGGCAGCAACTATTTCCTCCTACACGTAAAATAAACGAGAGAGAGGAAGGATAAAATTTTTAAAAAATATATATTCATAATAGACGTCAGCAATTTCTCTGCGCGCCCAAAATAAAAAGAAAAAAATGATGTACGCACGTAGAAAGAATGAAGGTTGAATGAACGATGACACGTAGAAAATGGTACACGCATGACTTTCTTGCGGAATCTTAAAAACTGCTCAAAAGAGGTCCATCAACAAATATGCAGACCTCTCACCGCCAGTGGAGGGACTGTCGAACATTAGCAAATACCCCGGGCATTTCCCGAATATCACCTGCTACGACGGCAATCCTCACAAACAGGGCCTCGTCGGAGTCGACGGGGGTCGCGTAAACAAGACTCTTCTTATGGCCTCAGAGTAAGAAGTCTAGAAAGGAGAGGTCAGGTGAGCGTGTCGGCCAATTTACCGGACCACCCCTTCCAATCCATCGCCCTGGATATGCTGTACCAATGCACTCCGCACATATGCGCTGAAATGTGCAGGTGCTGCGTCATGTTGGAACACCATACGAGTTTTTATGTTGGTTGGAACACTTTGCAATAAACTGTACCTCCTTACATACAGTTAGCAACATACAGTTAAATCCATGTGTACTACATTTTGCATGCAAATCGTGTGATTTGCATAATCGTGTATTTTGTGGGGAGAAATTGCTCATATCTGTGATGAATAACTTTTTTATTTAACTTTGTCATCCTTCTCTCGTTTATTTTACGTTTAGTGGGTAGTAGTTGCTGTCTAGTGTACGACCGAACATCGAAGATCGTCAATAACTGAACTGTGTCCAGGAGAGGAGGTAACTTCGAATTTCACCTCCTGAACGTAGTTGAGTTTGCGCTACTTAACCCCCTTCAACGATTCAAATTTTGAACTCAAAATTTAAGTTTAAGTCTAAGCTTTTAAAAGCATTTAATATGATACAAAAAATAAGAGTAAAGAAATAGTTGTTCGTTACTCCAAATTCTAAAGCGCCCTCTATCGATATTTTTTTAACTTTACCTTTGAAATTTATTTTTCAAGAAAATACTGACAAAAAGAATAATTT
Source organism: Trichonephila clavipes (assembly GCA_019973935.1). Lineage (NCBI taxonomy): Eukaryota > Metazoa > Arthropoda > Arachnida > Araneae > Nephilidae > Trichonephila > Trichonephila clavipes. Next base: position 173,976 of record BMAU01020583.1, read on the forward strand.
TAGTGAAAACCGCTAAAGAATCGACCCATTTTTCCGTTTTCATAATCATTTGAAATTTCGGACTCTAAACTTTAATGGCACCTATCTCCTTCGGAAGACGTTTGGGACCCTATGTTTCCTATTTGATATTGTTTGTCTTGATGTTCCCCTTAAAGTTTTGCCGTATAGTTTAGTTATACCTTGTATATAGAAAAGAAAATCGTTCGTTGTGTCCCTGTAGTTCAATGGATAGTGCGTTGGACTTCTAATTCAAAGGTCGAATTTCACCTGGGGGAACTAATTTCTGATAATGGGATTTATTTTTCCTATACTATTTTATAAAAATAAGAAAATTTAATGAATGAATAAACAGTAAAAAGCAAAAAATAGACCAACAACCTATATAGAAAGGAAAATGGAAAATTACAAAGAAAATCGCTTTCTTTTTTGTTACTTAATAGTGTGATTCTGCCATATGCATACACATATTTATATCAATTGTAACTATCTAATAAAAAGTAACAAAAAATTTTTCTTTTAAGACTTAAGTAGGAATTGGCTTATTTTTTCATATTACTTGTTTTTTCCTTTCGATTATCTTTTTATATATTTATGTGATGAAGAATGAAATTTTTAATAACTGAAGAATGTTTTATAACAAATGTATAGTTTTTAAGCATTATATTTATAATATTAAATAAAAATAATATAGTGCGTATATAGTGCGTAACAAATTTTTATTTAAATTGGAATATGCCATGCAGTTTTGTAGTTATTCAGAGAAAAACTTCAACAAACAAAAATAAAGGATGGTATTCTTTGTTGTTCACAGAGAATAACAGAATTAATAGTAAACGCGTAGCTTTCTCCATAATTCTAAAGACCTTAAATCGAATGTTTTCGAAAATATTCTAGTCCCAAGACGAAAGAGTAAATTGTATTATCTTTAGAGCAAAAGGGACAATTCTTCTTCCTATGTTTTCCCTCAGGACAAAATCATAAAAGCACTATCTCAAACTCCAGTCTTGAGAGTCAGTAAAATCCCCTTTCAGCAAGAGTACATGTTTTCCTAAAATGGTATTCCAGACTTGAAGAATGTGTTCTTTATTCGATCGCGGAATTGAGCCTCCCCCCACCGTATCAGATTTGCGTTCGAAAAATCTTTCTCCAAACACTTTGTTACCGTAAGCGCAACGATTGGCCATCATGCATTGAACGTTTTGGGTTGGAGGATGAATTACTTAGATATAAAACGGTACGACGGGCAAAATAAACATGTCTGTTATTTTACATTTGGTGTTGTATTTTACACTCTTGAAGAAAGGATTCAGGAAATATGAAATATATCCTGGTGAGATGGGAAGGGTATTAACTGGATTCATATCTTGAAGGTGGAATTTTGAAGTCTTTTGTTGAAGCGCTTGAAAAATTGGCTTTGGGAATAGTATACTATATTTATAACACAAAGGTGTTCTTTAAAATATAAAATGTCTTGTTTCGCAAGAGAAACTCTTGAAGTTCATAGAAATTTACAAATACAGAGAATAGCATTGCATTTATTATAACTCTTTTTATATCTACGTATAACCATGATGTCGCTGCTTATTTCTACTGCAAACAGAAAACTAATTCCGTTTCGAAACCCCGTTTGATTTAGCTGAGAAAGGAAATTCTAAAATTGTTTAAAAAAACAAAAATATGTTTTTACATTACAATGCTTAGCTCTCGTAATGCCTCAGGTTTATAACGACAGCATCCTCAGAGTGAGCAACTTTTTCTTGCAATTACACAATGCAAACAAGATAACTGCAAAATCTGTCTTGAATTCTCTTGGTAGAGACTTAACACATGTTGTTGGAAAGATGTAATGAAAATTTCTAACAGTAGTGAAATTTTGCTTTAAAAAATAAAGTTTTGTTAAAATATCTGTTGACAAGGAATGTCCTAGAAATAATATGATTATAGAGTAGACATTTAATTTTAAAATTTTGTGAATTTATGAAAGTTAGATTTAAAACATACATTTCATAGTTAGATTTTTAAATAATATCACTATATGAATGATTGGATGCACTCTCTATCATTTATATTATTTTTATATAAATATTTCAATTTTGAAATTCCACTGCAATGTAAACATTCAGACGTCAATTTTAGAAATTTTCAATGAAGTAGCAAATGCTAATAAAGATTTTGCTTCATAAATTTTTTAAGATTAGTATTAAAGTAAAAGTATTATGCTATGAAGTAAATGCTTTGTGGTTTTTCTATTTTACATAGAGAATCCCAGTAATTAAATTTTTTATTTTAATTCAGAAAAATTATCTGTTTCATTCATATTCATCTTATTTTATATTAACCCTGAAAAAATTCTAAATTAAACTTATAATAAAGGAATCAATACCTATATAACACAGTTATTTTATATGTTCAGAATGTGTCCTTATGTTTCTAATTTCTTTCGAATTTATAGGCTCTCTCTTCTCTTTTTTTTATATATTCTTTTTTTCTTGTATCTCACATCTAGATTATTTTTTATTATTTATATTGCAACGATTCTCATTTAATCTGTTCATTATAAGGCGGCATCTTTCTAACACATAGCCACTGTGTAACGCATCATTTCATAAAAACTGAGAGAATCCGTCAAAAGTTATTTATAATCCTCCAAACAGCCATATAAATCTTTCAATCTGACTATATATTCTGAGAACCCAATATATGTGATTACAAATACGTTGAATATTTCAAAAATCTCTTCTTAAGGTTATTTTGAGGATTTATTTGTATCTTAAAAGTGTATAGTAATTATGTGACTTGAACACATAAGAATATTATGTATGTTAGACATACTATAACTTTCAAATATGTGAAGAGTCATCTACAATTTAAAATGACTGACAATGAATTATGATATTTTAGATCAATATTTGAAAGGAATTGTGTTACAATACTGACTAAAGATCAAAATTTGGATGTCATGTCATTATTCTCAGTATTTATGTGACGTTACAATGACATTTAATTTTACACTTGTCTAAGTTGTGACTCCTGAAGCATTAGACATCTTAATATTGAACTCCATAGTTTTTTGTCACTTCACTGTGTGGAAATATATGAGTAAAATAAATATATTTTTATCTATATGATGTCAATATATAAATCAATGTGTTTTTATCAATATGTATACCAATTTGAGACTATTTTAAAAATTTTCTGAACTACAGATTTTATTATTTGGAATACATAAATTATTTTCACTTTTTTTTTAATTTGTCACAAATCAATATAATTTTTTATAGCTGTATTGGTCTACCTAATTTTCTAAGATCACATATTTTTACTAACTTGTTAATTTGTTTGTTAACATAGGTTCTTGTACATAAAACGTTTGGTCATTAAAAGAAAAAAAAGTGGAAAATATCAAATCAGAACATTGATTCAATTCAGAAAAATGTAAAAAATAAAAAGGAAATATTTATTTCAAAACATAAATTAAATATTAGTAAAATATTAACATTTAACTCAATAAATATTTATGAAAAATTGAACAATGAATAAATGCTTGTTCATCATAAAATTCAAAACCAAAAAATAATGTAAACCTTGTAGCGAACAGTGTTTTAGTCAGCCCGCATATTCGAATTTTGTTTGCACTAGAAATCTGCCATCTAGAAAGGCGGATTTTTAAGGCCTTAAAATCATCACATTGGAAAACCGTTGAAGTTTAAAAAAATGCTGACTGGGGCGATGATCGTAGTTGAAAATTACAATGCATATTGGCTGTGATTACCAAACATAGAATTAGCCAGAATTAAGCAAACAGATAAAGTTAAATAGGCAAGCTGATAGAAAATTTCACTAATGTGAAGCCAATAATGAGTTTCACATAACTAATTTATTATATAAAAATGATGAACCATTGATGAATATTATACTTCATACAGTATTCATTTTTAATTAGTAGAAAAATCTTTTAAGTACTTTGAATGCTTAACAAAAACTTCAAATGCCCTAAATAAAACTGGTGGAACGTTTTACTATGGCGTTAGAGATTATTTAATTTTTTTTTTCAATTTGGTTTTAAATATTTTGTTTCTGGTCAGCTAACGTAATTTTAAAATATTTTGCTAACTACTATTGCGCACTCTATCTTCTTATTATTTTAGAAAGAAATTTACAATGTTTGTTAAGTTCTAAAAGTTCATGGACGAATCACTAAATCAGACATAAAATACTTCCGAGTAAATATTGAAAAATTTATCCGGTGTTTTCTTACAAACTTTCTAAATGCTATTTAAACATATGCAATAATCTAGATTTCAAAGAATAATCAGAATTTTTTTTTATAAGTAACCATACTTCACACGAATTTAATCTGGCTGTTAGGGAAGAATGCTTTAAATATGCATTACTATAAAATCGTTTGAAATTAAAAAATATATTAACAATTCTCTCTGAATATATTTTCCAAAGAGTTTTAGAAATGATTAAATCATCAAGGAAAATGAATATGAATAGCTGACTCACATGCTCTTAAAAACATCATTAATCACATTAAAAAGTTTTCTGTACAAGTAATAGTGTAATCAAATATTTTTTACTTATATTTTTGTAAAAGAAAATCATAGAAAGTCCCTTTAATCCATTAAAAAAGGCGTTTTACGTTTCAAATAAAAATCTAACTAAAGGGATATGGGTATTTATGTTAAAACGTATATAGCACACTCATTGACAAAAAAAAATTAGCACACCAAGAAATAATTGCGGAATTGTAACGAAACTTGCCATGAAGGTACATGTCGCGGAGATATGCAAATGATTAAAAATAAAGCGAGGTCGCATTATGCATAGTCGGTAGAGGGCATTTAACATCGTTCTCCGTGGAGTATACAACAGGTAACCAAAGTTTCTTTGAGTGTGCTGAATCGTTCACAAAGGAAGAGCTCAGCTAGGCATGTCATTACGCCGTTTTCGAAGACAATATTAGCAGCTGTCGCAGTTTGAGAGGAGGAGAACTATCGGTATGATGGAAGCTGGGTGGTCAGCTGAGCCAGTAGATCGTCAATTAGGCCATTCTGATTGTGTTGTGAAGAGGTGTTGGGACCAGTGGATCACGGAGATGTCATTTACACGAAGACCAGTCGTCACACAAAAAGACCGTCACATCGTAAGAAATGCACGCGTACAGCCGACAGCTTCCTCGACCGCCATCCAGGCACATGTAGCACCTTCACTAGGGGTCCTTGTGTCTTCTCGAACCATTCGAAGGTGCCTGGCTGAAGGACGTTTGAGATCGTGGTACCTATTACGTGTGATACCCTTGACGCCCATCCATCGACACCTCCGTTTGAAGTGGTGCCGCGCTCAAGGAAACTAGACTGCGGCGGAATTGAACCAGGTCGTCTTTAGGGACGAACCCAGATTCAATCTCAGCAGTGATGGCAATCGTGTTTGTGTGTGGAGACCCCGTGGTGAACCCTCAATCCAGCCGTTGCTTTACAGCGACGCACCGCTCCCACAGCTGGTGGGATGGTATGGGGTGGCATTGCCTTCAATACATGGGCATACCTAGTATTAATCCGTGGCACCATGACAGCCCAGTGGTATGCCCATGACATCCTGCAACCACATGTTTTTCCAGTCATGCAACGCATCCCAGGAGCCCTTTCTCTTCACAACAATGCTCGGTCTCAAACGTAAAAAGTATCACAAGACTGTCTCCGCACTGTTACGACCCTTCCTTGGCCTGCCTGATATCCAGATTTGTCTCCAATCGAGTATATGTGGTATCATTTGGGATGGCGAGTTGTGCATTCCATGAGTTTGAACAAACTAGATTCAAGGTTACAACAAACATGGAACGAAATGTCTCAAGACATCATACAGAACATGTACGCCTCATTGCCTGATCGTATTGCATCGTGCAATCGCGGTAGAGTGGGTTCAAACGGGTATTAAATCATCCGTTATTTTGCCTTTTTTTTAAATAAATGATAATTTTTCTTTGATTTTCTAATCATTTACTTACATCAAAGTAGTCATTACGTATGTAAACGTTTCATTTTGACGACTCCTTCTTGGTACGCTTTTTTTCCCATGAGTGTATATTGCTTTATAAAGCGACGCATCCGTTATGAGTTTGTCTTTTATATATATATATATATATATATATATATATATATATATATATATATATATATATATATATACTATATATATATATGTATATATAGGAATATATATATATATATGAATATATATATATACATGTGGTGTGTGTGCGTGTAAATATACACTAATCAATCACAACTTAATAATCAGTTAAAAAATAGAAATTATGTGAATCTTATAATACTAAATCCCATTTCAAAATAGCAATGGTGGATATAGAAAATAAAATTCCAACGTTTTCAAACAAAATTAAAAACTTATAAAATAAAAAACTTATAAAATATCCAAGTGCAACCTCGGACTTAGGACCAATAAGTGGGGTTAAACTAGTTTGATGGTGTCAACATTCCCCCTATTGCAACTTGGTAAATTAATCGAAAAATACACTGCACAAAACAATTAAAGAATATTGTAAGTTTTACATAAAATAAAGATATAAGTGAATTTTTTTTGCCGAAAATGGAAGAAGAGAATCACAAATGCAAATTTTCTGATTTTCAATCTGTGGAGTATGCTAATTTTGAGTTCGACGTCAAAAACGTCGCTTCTGTGGCAGCGAATGAAATTTGACTTTCAACTGGAATGAAGACAAGGATGATCGGCATTTAGTGACTGCTTTGTTTCGATGAGTACGATGTCTCAGCGAAGTCATTTAACCGATTCAGAAGTTTGGAGAGTTGTTGGTAGGTTAGAAGGGGGCCAAACTCAAGACGAAGTAGCGCAAGCCATTGGAGTGTCACAAAGTGTGATTTCCAGGATCTGGAACCGTTTTTTGGAGACTGGAAGTGCAGGCCAAAGAGCAGGACAAGGTCGTAGACGGGCAACAACGCCCAATGAAGATAGTTATTTAGTGCTAACGGCTCGGAAACACCGAAATATGAACGCTACTCTTCTCCAACAATACCTTCGCTCGGCTACTGGCAACACGGCTTCAACTCAGACTGTCCGAAACTGGCTCCATGGTGTAGGTATGTATGCTCGCCGACATATGGTATGTGTTAGACTAACATCAAGGCATCGTCGCGACCGCAAGGAGTGGGCAACAGAGCATGTGAACTGGAGGAGAAATGAATGGAGCAATGTTCTATTTTCTGACGTCCCGTTTTTCTGTTCATCCGGATAATAGGCGTATTTTCATCTGGAAGGACCGTGGCAGTAGGAATAATCCTGCGATCGTGCACGAAAGTGTCAGATTTGGCGGTGGGGGAGTGTTGGTGTATGGTGGCATCTCCATTGACGGGCACACAGACCTCTACATCATTCGAGATGGACCTCTGACTGCTCGCCGATATAGGGATGAGATCATCAGACCTATTGTAGTCTCTTACGCTGCAGCAATCGGAGATGACTTCATTTTAATGTACGATAATTGTGGGGCACATCGTGCTAACCTGGTGGAGAATTTTCTTTTCGAGGAAGGAATCGTACGAATGGAATGACCAGCGAGTTCTCCAGACATGAATCCAATAGAGCACGTTTGGGACGCTCTAGGAAGACGAGTTGGTGGCCGCCAACCACCCCCACAGACTCTCTAAGAACTGTAAAGAGCTTTTCTGGAAGAGTGGGATAGAATACCCCAACTCGTGATTAATAGCCTCATTGACTCCATGCCTCAAAGGTGCTCAACGTTACTGGCCGTCCGTGGAAACCATACCCCCTACTGAAAATGATTTCCTTTGAAGAAAACTCCTTTTCTTATTCTTTTTTTCTCATATGGACAAATTGTATTTTTTTTCCTTTTGTACACAAATGCGCAATAAAATGCATTTTTGTCTGCCAAACATGTGTAATTTATTCTCATATAACGTACTACGTCTGTCGACCATGTATTAATCAACTAAAACGTTTCTCAGCCACAAGATCCACCTATAACCGCAATATCATTTAATTATTTTGAGCAGTGTATATATGCAATTCTCAAAGATTGAAAAATGAAAATTAAACCATTAATTTTGAAAAATTATACAATTTGCCATCGCATTCTCAAAGATATTATAACATTAAAATATTAATATTCTAAAAGAATTAAGTGCATAATAAAAGTGAACCATCGAGCACCAAAGATAATGCACCCATCTTTAAAATAGCTATATAGGAAGAAAAAATATCTAAAATCCTTAAGTTCAAATTAAAACCCCAATATTTTCACAAATAAAAAAGGTATATAAATCATTAAAAATCCCCAAAGAGCATCCCATCAATAATTCAATTCACAATTTTTGAACGATTTCTCATATTTCCTACAACAATTTCAACTCATATACTTTGCTCATAACTCCCATTAATGACATGTCAATTCAAATGATTCATAATCTCACATTAGAGTTTAACTATTTGGTATTAGATGCAAATCAGATTGCATGCAAAAAAGTTGCTTGATTGGTCATAAAAGTCTGATTGGTCATAAATAATTTTAGTGCTGTCGTGTGAATATTGGTCTATGCGTGTATTAAAATGTATCATGTATGTGGAATGCACATATTCTTCACAGCTGGACCACTAACAAGCTGACTTTGTGGACCTAATATATATATATATATATATTTTTAACACCAAAATTTCATAAAAGCCCTATAAAATTCCGTAGTATCACTAATGGATACAATACATATATCACGAAGTCTGGGAAGATCTTACAATCTCTTCTTCAAAATCAAATTGATAATTTACAAAACACGGCAATTATTAAAAATAGCTTAGAGATTGCTAGAGTTACTAAGGGTATGATGATTTTTTCTATGCATGGTTTTGATTTCGAGGACCTTTTTAATTCTATAGATATTGACGATATGATTAAGGTTCTACAGTTAATTTATGATAAATATGAATTATATACTTCAATGAAAAAAGAAAAATTTGATATTCTTGTTAACCTCGTATTAAAAGAAAATTTCATTACATTTGATCAGAATCTTTATAAACAGATCAAAAGATTACCTCAGGGTGGTCCAGCTAGTAATTGTTTAGCGAACCTATATTTATATTTTTTTGAAATAGATCATGTTGTAAATGATTCTTACTTAATTTATCGTTATATAGATGATATAATAATTTTTGGTAAAAATAGTGAATACAAACCAAATATTACATTCTACCCTGATTATCTCAAGCTCCTTAAAACTAACTTCAACTCTGATAGGGTGGAATTCTTGGATTTAGACTTGCATCTTATTAACAATATTGTAGTCAGTAACATTTTTGACAAAAGAGATTCGTTTAAGTTCCATATAATTAAAATTCCCGTATGGAACAGTAATTTACATATATCAATTTACAGAAATATCATTTTGAATTTTTTATTTAGAAATGATAACTTAACTACCCACAAAATCGATAAATACAATAATATAAAAAAAAAAAAAAAATTTCAATGTTGTTTAGATCATGAATACCCTTTTAATTTCTTGAGATCTTATATTCATCACAAATACATTAACCAGCTTGCTACTTCGAATTCCAAATCCACCACACAACAATAGGTTTTCAAAATCAGCATGTTAGTGGTCTTGCTGTGAAGATTATATCATAACACTCATATCACAGTTTACATTTTTTCCACACACATCTTGAACATCTTACACATTGTTGACAACCAACCAAATTATAGCCTAGCAAATTTACATTTTTGACAATCAACCAATTCAAATTTTACCATATTTGATTGTCGTCATTTTATACTTGTCTTTTCTGGCTGGTATAAAAGTCAGCTCAAAAGATATGGTTATTTATTTTCGAATTTTTTAACTTAGTGAATAATTGACTTTCATTAATGGCAAGACGCTTGTTTCTCTTCGTAAAAGCTTTGTGAGTAAAGAAATTTTGTTAAATTAATTTTTGAATGATACTTTTCTTATGTAATTGTTTTAGCATTTTTCTACTTTTCTTACATAATTATTTTGTGATTTTGAATTTTTTCTGCATTAAGAGTTTTGGGAGAGTTTGTTACATAATAGTAGTGATTGGTTTTATCATGCTCTCTGAGTTATCCATACTCTGAAGTTTTGATTGTTTTATTTTATTTGGTTTTCCTACCGAGTTGCAAAGGGGGAAGGTTGGCGCCTTTAAACTAGTTTAACCCCACTTATTCGGTCCTAAGTCCGAAATTGCTTTCTGACTCGCTAGGTTCAACTTTTTTGTAGTTCTTTTATTTCTCTATAATTTTGTTCTTCATGTTCAGCTTTTATATTTTTATTATGCTATTTCTTGTTATGTTCTTTATCTATTATTTCTTGTTTTTGATAAATAATACATATTTCTTATATATATATATATATATTCAATGTATAATGTGCTATGTATGAGCATATAATTCCATTTCGTTAGTAATATATGCACATGTATTTAGTCTAATATTCATCTGCTGTCTAATAATATATAATTTTTATTAAACATAATACCCTGAGAAAAATATTTTAAATATTTTATTTTAAAGCTAGTGTCTCTTTTAAGCAAGGTGGTTTAAACGTTCTAAGACTTATAATTTTGACAACTGTGATTACTTGAGAGCATTTTTGTGTAATGTAATTAACAAACACGAAATGACATACTTTAAAATGTTTTTATTTTGTGGTTCGGATTAGTTACACTAGATTTATAACAATGGAAATAGAATAAATTAGTTATTGCGTTATTTAAAGCGTTGTAAAAATAATGACACAGATTTGAGTCAGAAATAAAGCAAACTGCAAATTTTAAAATCCCCCATTATATTAATTTTATAGTCTAGATGCTAAATGCTGTTTTATCTACGTATCTTACTTACCTTAGGCTTCCTGATCAGTTTCTGAAGGCTTTTACAAAAATAGCATACTAAGATATTATGAAGGCTATTAGGGGACAATGCAATATGTAAATAATTATACTTAACCAACAATATTTACAGTAAGTTGTCTAAATTTTACAAAAATCAAAATTATAAGTGAAATTTTAGAGTTTCTTAAAAATTCCTTAAAGCTGCTAGAGCAAAAAGTAATAAACTTTCATCAATAAATTTATTACTAAAATAAGCAACAGACATTTATCTAGTGAATGCATTAAGATGTTAAAGTTTTATTAAAAATATAAATTTTAGAGCTAATATCAAATATTATGACATATTTATGAGACTATTATTGAAATAAAATGCCGTAATTAAAAAAATATTCATACAGAGAATAACGTTTTAATACATTATCCAGAAAATAATATAAATATCAGGTAAAAAGTTTTCGTAAAAATATATAGCAGGGTTTGTTTGTCGATGGCCTTCTGCACCCAAGTTTGCGGGCTCGACCCCGGCCCAAGTCGGTGGATTTTCACGATGCAGAAAATCGGCAGTGGCCATGTCGTATGATTACACGGCATGTAAATAATCAGTAGAGTGTCTGTTTGGCTTGGTTGCTCTCAGCAAAATTAAATCCTAGCATATGTTTGCATCGTCAAAGCTCAGGTGCCTCCCTCTAGGAAGGAAACTAGGCGTCAAAGTTACATGCGGTCATTGGTACCCGACTATATGGTGCCGCTCTAAAAGGAAAATAGATACCAGCTTCCGGGTAACGTACTAGGTATGCAATGGTAAAATACCAATCCACAGCCCATTAGAAATAAAAAAAAAACAATTTTAATATTTTGAGTTATCAAATAAATGCCTACTTCAGGTAGATTATATAAAGACTCACTTTCGGTTTTTCTAATGTTGTATAATTTATTGTAACTCTACCTCTGGGTAACGTATAAACCAAATAATTTTTTTTTTCAAATTCGAGGCAGACAAAAAAATTGCTCCGTTATAAACCCAGAAAAAATGCGTGCGTTTAATTGAAATTGGTTATTTCAACGTGTGTTCGATACTTCAAGTACGTTTTTGCTAAAAGAAAAATTATTGGTTTTTGATTTTTTTTCTTAGTTCCCAATTGCAGTTACGGAAATAATGTATGTGTTATTCGACAATTCAATCAAATTAAAAGCGTATATATGTTAACAATTTATCATTACCTCTTGTTTCGTGAAAATTAAAATTTTATTGAAATATCGTCTGTGTATCTCAATAACTAAAAAAAATTCTTTTGATTTTAATTGCATAGCTACATATAAATTGCAATTGTCTCATGTAATGAGATTTCATTTGACATATCTCTTTTCAACAAGTATTAAAAACGATACAAAACTGCACTAACCACTGAGAGCAATTTAGATTAATTTTTAGTATCATAATAATATAGAGAGAACAAGACAATTTGTAAATTCTTTACATCCATGGTTATTAATTTGATGGTACCAATTGTTACTTTCTTTTTTTGAAGAATGATTGTGATTTATTATCCATTATAGAAATAGGAACTATGAATTATCAATGATATCCTCGAGCAACAAATGTATACTGCTGTTTTCGTCTCTAGTTATGTTTGCATATTTATTATTTATTGAGAAATATGGGATTGGCATTTCAAGTGCCTGAAGAAATAGCTCTCCTGATTTAGATATTCTGGAGCATTTCCAGTCAATATTTGCTCTTAAACGACTGATTTGACATTATGTTCTATCATTACGCGAAAAGATTTGAATTTGACATTTTCGATAGAGCAATTCAATTTATCAACAAATATTTCAACCGCTTTAAAATACATATGCCTAAGCTTTCGTGAAAAATTTGTTTAATTTATTAAATTTTATTTACATTTGTTCTTAAGGAGCATATTAATTATTTGTACCACATATACGCTCTTCTAAATAATATTAATGAGAAAGATTTCTTAGTTTGTTTTATATTTCCTGCCACATTGTAGTATTTTTAAAATAATCATAGTTAAGAACAAGTAATCTAAAAAAATGTTTTTATAGTCAACTCTTACTTAGGTCACCAAAGACAATTTTTATTTTAGATATATTATTTTTATCAAATAATTACAATTAATATAAATATGTATATACATATGGCAGAATCACAATATTGAGTGACAATTATTTTTTTATTAATTATAATTAAGTATCATGCTGATATCCAGAAAATCGTGTATCTAAAATTTCAGTTCAACTGAATGCTTTAATATGTATAAAAAAAACTATTTTATCGTTTTGACATAAGCCGCTAAAAATGAATCTTAGTGAATATATCTGTAATTCTTTAAATAATTAGCTTCATTCAATTAAATTTAGCTCATTATAATTAAATTATCATATTCTCACCCAAAACAATCGCGTATAGAAAATTTCAGGTCCAATGAATGCTTTAAAATGTGAGAAAACATTTGAAAATTTTTATAAAAGTAGCCAAAAATGATCCCAACGTGGCTGTACTTGTAAATCTTTGAATAATTTTTTTTAATCAATACATTTGTATTCATTATAATTAATTTACTGTATTGTTATCCAAAATAATCTTGCATATAAAATTTCAGCTCAATTGAGCACTTTAAAATGTATTTTATTAACGATTGAAAATTTGAACTATATATATATATATATATATATATATATATATATATATATATATATATATATATATATATATATATATATATATATATATATATATATATATATATATATATATATATATATATATATATATATATATATATATATATATATATATATATATATATATATATATATATATATATATATATATATATATATATATATATATATATATATATATATATATATATATATATATATATATATATATATATATATATATATATATATATATATATATATATATATATATATATATATATATATATATATATATATATATATATATATATATATATATATATACTGGTGTGCAAAAATTAAGGACGAGACGGTTTTCTCAATATAACTTTGTACAAAAGCTTTCCAAATCAACACATTTAATACCGTAAGATCCCCAATACGTAAGGACATGTGTAATGTAAGCAACACTTACTAAAATAGAAATCAGAGGGATAAAAAGAAGCTTTATTGAAAAAGTAGCATGGAGCGCAATGCGACTGAAGACCGAAACATCCCTGTGATGGGTGTCCAGCAAGAAACATCCGGTCTTTAGTAGGGGATATGATCTCCCCTGACAGCTAGGCAGGTTTCTCAGCGTCTGCCCATGCTGAGAATGAGGGTGTCAATGAGTTGTTGAGGCATTGCTGCCCATTCGTCTTGCAGCGCCAATCGAAGCTCCCGAATCGATACTGGTGGTAAGGTACGAGCTGCCAAGCGTCTGCTTAGAAAATCTCATACATGCTCGATGGGATTGAGATCCGGAGATCGTGCCGGCCAATCCATACGTTCAATATCCTCACTCTCTAAGAGCTGTTCGGCAGCTACTGTGCGATGACATGGTGCATTGTCGTCCATGAAAAGGAACTGCAGACCCTTAGCGCCTCTAAAAAGACGCACATATGGATGAAGAATCTCGTTACAATAACGGGTCCCGTTGACTGAACCTGCGTCGAAGATGTGAAGGTCTGTACGACTACCAAGCATGATGCCTCCCCAAACGAGAACACCGTGACCTCCATACCTGTCCCTTTCAATGATGTTCGAGGGATGATTGCGGCTTCCCCGCTCTCTCCAGATGAGTATGCGATGAGAATCGCTACTCAAACTGAATCTGCTCTCATCTGTAAAGAGTACTCGTCCCCATTCATTGTCTCTCCAATTCCGGTGTTCCCGGCACCACAGAGAACGCCTTCTCCTATGTGCAGGCTTTAAAGGTACACACCGTACAGGGCGTCGTGCAAACAGACCACCACCGTGCAGTCTTCTGGCCACGGTAAAACGCGATATCGGTCGTCCAGTCGCCTGTGTCGTGTGTCTAGCGATTTCTCCCGCTGTCTGCCGCCTGTTTCTTCTGGCCTGTAAGACAATGTACCGGTCATCTGCGGGTGTGGTTCCTCGTGGACGACCCCTACTGAACCCCCGGATAGCTGTTCATGTAGTTTAAAATTGTCTCCAATGTCTTGAAACGATGCAGTGAGCAATTACGAACTCTGCAGCCACACTTGTCACACTGCGGCCTTCCTCCAACTTCCCAATGATTCGACCTCGGGTAAAAGCATCCAGATGTCGTCTAACAGATTGATTATTCGCCATTTCTCGCTGAGGCAGCAACGCGGTGTGATTTTAACTGCTATACGGTGTGCAATCCCTTTGTAAGAAATACTGATCTTACACCGAAAACATGCTTTATACTACGCAGACACTCCCCCATTACGTCTACCTGCATATCTGCGCATGTGCTACTGTACATTACCTTACTTAATCACCTGATTGGTCTTCCGCTCTGCCTCTTCGTTCAGCTGCTATGCTAATTTTTCGACTTCGGCTTTAATTTTTGCACACCAGTGTATATAGGGATATTGTGAACTAATAGCTGGAACTGAGAGAGAAAACCTGATAGAGTATACAAATATTTATCCATATAGAATCCATTGTTAATTCGTAACAACGTCAAACAATTGCAATCTTTTTGAAATTGCTTTTTCTGTTTTTTAAAAATATATAATAACATGAAAATGGTGACACTTTTTCTTATTTTAAATTTCAGTTTTCTGTTTTGTAGAGCAACAAGAAAAAAACTAATTCGTAATCATCCTTCCAATATCCAGACTGTATTTAATTTTGCAAGAAAATCTCTATTTTTGTGCTAGACTTCCAATGGCAAATATTAATGTTTAATTGATAATTCCGAAAACAGCTCTAAAAATTAACAGTATGGTTTCTACATGTATGCTTTAATAGGAAAATTACTATGCTGTTCGAATTAATTGGGACAAATATTTTGTTCCTCTCTGAGTTGGTATGTGATTATCAGTTATGTCCCGAACCACCTTAAACCGGTTATTTCTGATAAGAAGTAATGTGGCGGATTGACTTTGACTATAATTTACTTTTTTGACTGGTTCTAGTACATTAATGGTTCAGTTGTGGTCCTTTCAGTGTGGTAGCTGTAAGTTATAATTTTTCAATCTATGTAACACATGTTACTTTTGCTTGTTCAAAGATGGATATTACTCCGAGGAAGCGTCCTAAAAATCGTTCTTAATGAACACAATTCTATGACTATTAGAGATGTAGCTACGGTAGTTGGTGTAGGCGAATCAAGTGTTTCAAGAATTTTAAGTACATTTAAAGTTTTCTGATCATCATCTCTAAAAAGAAAAGGAAAATGTGAGCTCAGACGGAAAACTACTCCAAGAACTGATAAAATTCTAATAAGAAATAGCAAAATGAATCAAAGTAAGGCAAGCATAGACCTTTGAAGGAATTTGTGGGATACAGTATGATTAATATACAAGGCGAATATACGTTTTCAGATTTAGATTACTTGCTTTATTTCACGTGATTTGGTAACTGCTCTCAGAGGGATGCGCGTGCTTCCAAGGAAGTATATAGTCGGAAAAAATGCACGGGGTTACTATAGTTGAAAAGTTAACGCATACGCAGATTGCATCTTAGGTACCAGCGCGAGTAAGCACTACTCACAATTGCTGGAGGTATCGCGCACGCGCAGATCACAATGAAAAGCTTACGAATATGAGGAGTTGAGAAACTCTACAGATTCATTGAATTATGGTGTTGAAGGGAGTACCTCAACTGTACAGAAAAGGGTTCTAGAAGTTAGCCGTAAGGCTTCAAGACAGAGGAAAAAGCAATTTGAGAATTACGAAAAAAAGTTTAGCAGTGGGCAGAGATACCAATCCTGGATTGTTAACGACTAGACGATGGTGATTTTAAGAGATGAAACGCATGTATTTTTGCTGGGATACACATCAAGTGTAGTTAGACGAAGTGAAGTTGAAAGTCTGTTACCAGAGCATATCCAACAGACTGTAAAAAACCGTTGTAGAAACAGATATTTTGGGGGTTTCGTCACAACAAATTCACCTGAAAATTAAGTTCCTTTTAAAAGCATTATGAGTTGTGGGAAATACATAGAAATATTACGCAGTAGAATGGTTCCATCCATGGAAACATTTGACGGAATATTTCAACATGATTTGGCTTCTTGTCGTAGTTCATTATTGCTTCAGACTTTTATGAGGGAAAAAAATAAAAGTTCTTCATTATCCTGGTAATTCCCCAGACTTATGTCCTATTGAGAATTTATGATATATTCTCTGGAGTATTTCAGCTAAGATGAGTTGCACAACAACAGAACAAATGGTAAAAAGTTATGGGCAAGTGTGGCTATACGTTGAAGTTAAGAACATATGCGCAGCGCTAGTGGATTCCATACCAAGACGAGTTGAAGAGGTCATTTCTGCCATAGAAGGATACATTACTACAAATTAGATATTTTTCTATCTACTTAAGGCAGTGCTTCTCAAACTTTCAATACTGGCGCCCCCCTTTTCAATCACAATTTTTATCGCGCCCCCCCTTATACATTAATAATGTACTGAATACAATAATAATGCACTTTGACGCTAATGTAAGAACCTTTATTATAAACCGTACAAATTCATGATATAAGTATTGATGCGATGCTATTTTAGCTTATTTAATTTCTATAACTTTAACCCAGATTTCCAATTTCACATCACATCATGACTATTAATTAAGTTAACTAATTCTAAATAATAAATTAATGAAACTCTCATCTCACAATAAATTATACACTGATCGTACAGTTTTAAAACATTATTAAATTTATAACACATATATTTGTGAATTTACTTTAATACAAAATCAAAATTTAACTTCGCTTGAGAGAGGTACACGGAGTGGGAGAATGGGCATGATCGTCGCCCGGAGTCTCCGCGGATAGTCTATAGCTCAGAGATCGGCTCTTTGTGTCTCAAAATTGTGGTCAGGGTCTGTCAAAATCGGGGTGCGTCCCGTTTTTATTCTACGACACTTCACATAGAAATTCTAGAACGGACTCTTTGTCTTGTCCACATAATTATCTCTGATTGGTCCAGAACCAGCGCAGAGATACATCGTTCGAAACCCCGAAGGTTGTCGAACTTTGGAAACGCGGGAAAATTTGTTGACGCACCCCACAATTTATGGGTCCAGTGACCCCCAGGCGCAGGAACCTTTTCGGCACACCCTTGCCGAGGAATTCCTCCCCTCAGTGAGGGGAAAAGAAACGAATTCCACAAAACTGACTTCGAAATTTTGAGGTTCTATTGAATAATCCGCGCTTCCCATCAGTATTAAATTTTGTATATGTTATTTTAAGCAAATAATAATAATAAAAAATAAGTAATAGAATAATTACTATGTTATTTTTCCTTTCTCTAAATTTTAAATTGGAACATATTGCAAAATTCGGTGGTTGCTTAGAAGACAAAATATAGATATAAGCTAAATAAATGTAGAAAAAGAACTCAGAGGGTCAATTCCTAATCATAAGAATTCCATAAATAGCATAAGCATAAATTAGCATAAGCATAAATGTTGCTCTGTAAGACAAGCCCATGGACGTAGCTAAATACTTATTAAACTTGTTCTTAATTTAGTATTAATTAATTAGTTATAAAATACTCTGTACAGCACTGTTTCAGTAAAACTATACCGGCTGAAGAACCTGCTCTTTACACAAGTTCATTTATAAGAAAATAAAATATTTATGATATAATCGCTTAATTGTAAGGAGAGTAAAATCAAGTGTGCAACAATGTTTGCAAAAATGTAAAATGATTTTTTTTAAATGATTGCTCAAATTATAATTAGTTTTAAGCGAACTGTAATTTTAAGCCTCAAAAATTAGCATTTAGAATTGATATTGATTAATGAACCATAAAAAAATTTCTGATGAAGAATAATTGTATTATTTTTAATATTTAAACGAAAGACTTCAACATGTTTTAACCCTGGAGCAGGCTCGCACTCGAAACTAAATGTCGAGCGGGGTTATTGAGTCACCCCAATCCTTTTTTCTTATAATTATCTTTATAGACACAATAAAAATCGTAATTCCATTAAATAATTTAATTAAGAGAAAATATACTAACCTACTTTCAAGGATACAGGAAATGTTTCGAAAAAAAGTTATTACACCGGGAACTCAGGCAAAACAAGTACCTTAAGATAGTAAAAAAAAACGTCTGTCACTCCCAAAAAAGAGGGAGATTGTGACAAATATATTTTAGTTCACGTTAAGATTGTCAAACAGGAGGATGGTGTCAGGGTCATTGGTAACAATTAAACAGTTTTCCCAGAATTACCGATTTCGTGCACTCTGTGCTCGGCGTGACTGCTCCCGGATTAAAAGTGCATTTATTACAATATGGATGTTCTAAAAAATGATGTAAAACGTTTTTCATTATGCTTGGCTTAGTAATCCTTCAAACTTCCCTAAATGAAAAAAGAAATACATAAAAGCAGGGACATAACTAACCGTACAAGTAAGATCGAAGGTCAAACCGCAGCAAATACATTCTGCTGCCTACAGTTGATGACAATAATATGTAACAGTGATGAACTTTTTATCTTCCTAAAAATTTTTTTGATTATGGGTCTGGATTTTGTCTTTTTCTCTGAAAGAGTAGCTGTTTCGCTTTGAAAAGAAAACGTAATAAAAAAATCTCTCAAAAATCGAATGAAACATTTTTTATTTGGTTATAGTATCAAAGATAGCTAAAAAATGATGTTTTGAAGTAGAAGCTTTTATTTTTGCTGATGTAAACTCGCAGATAATATATATATACATATATATATATATATATATATATATATATATATATATATATATATATATATATATATATATATATATATATATATAATATATATATATATATATATATATATATATATATATATATATATATATATATTATTTCCGTCTGAATGTGTATATTTTTTATTATGTCAGAAAGTATTTTGTTTTACTTCATTCTAGTAAATAAATATTTTTAAATCTTTCATTTTCGATATGCTCCCGCCCCCCCTTGTAGGTTTATCGCGCCCCTAGGGGGCACCCCTACAGTTTGAGAAACACTGACTTAAGGCAGCGTGTCTCAAACTGTGGGGAGTGACGACTGTACAAGGGGGCAGGAACATATTGAAAAGTCAAAAACAAGATTATTAAAAAAATAATAATTTACTGAAAGTAAACAAACAAAATATATTCAAACATAATAAAAATAAAATACACATTTACACTGATATACTACACTAATAAATGTATCAATGTTACACAATGCATTTTATAATTAATATAGCAATACTAAGTTAAGAACAAGTTTCATAATTGCCAGTGACGTCATGGGATTGTCATATATAAAACTATATACAAAAGTTAACACTTATATTTATAATTTTTATGGCTTATAATTAATCCCTTAACTACCGATTAAAATTTACGAGATTCGTTTTTAACGAGGGATTGTGTATGGGGTGTATTGGGTAGGGTGAAGAATAAAGAAGAGCAACTAATCTGAAATAAGTAAATCCTTCACAAACATTGTCAAGATCATTTTACTGCATTTCAAAGCCCTTGGAATATTTATATGGATAGCAGTGCAGAGAAAAGATTGTACTTCGGAAAGACGTATATATACGACTGGGAAAACTAACGCTTTGTCTGAGTGAGACGTTTATATACTCAAGTGGAACTTAAGAGGTTAAGGTCGTATTGTAGTTTTAGCGTCGAAGTATAGTATGATTGGATTTAATACATTTTTATATTGTATAGAGGGGGCGCGATGAAAATTATGATTGAATATTGGTTCGCGAATATTAAACTTTTGAGAATCACTGACTTAATGTATGTAATTATTAAAAGCTAAGGATTTTAGAAAAAAAATGGTTTCTTATATACATTTTTTCCAATTAATTCATACAGTATAGTATATGTTTTCATATTCACGACTGTCAAGTATTAGATCATTAGGATGTAAAATGCTTTTTAACTTTGAACATGATGTGAAAAACCACATCATTTGTCGCCATGTTTCTGGGACTATTTAATGAAATTTTTTTCATTACACATTCTCGTCTTGAGATGTAATTAATTTTATTTCAGTTATATATATATATATAAACGCAGAAAAATTATTCTTTCTTAATTAGATATTTTATGAAGCAAGGCAATGCGTCTAGATAAGAAACAATGATTGTTTGGTCAAGCTAGAGTAAGAGTCTAATTAAGTGAAGAAAAATCTTGTTTCCATCGAGTTTATTTGTTGTGCGACAAAACTATTTACACGAATATTAAAAGAGTTTGTAAAAGGTATGAACATGCTTGGAAATTTTAAATCCGTTCATAAATTCAAAGGTGCCCTCGATATAATGATTCCATAAAAATTACATTCAAGTAGAAACTGGATGAAAATTAACAAGACCAAATTCCTAAACTTGGATTGTTTTCTTTGCTGTTCATTAAATATAATTTCGTTCTATTATACTGAGCAATCAAATTTTAGCAAATGATTTTATAAGTTTTAAGTATTGGCAGAAAATTAACTAAGAAAATGAAATAGCTTCAAACATTTCTACGCCAGAACCTATGGGATTAAATTAATATCTGTTTCTTTTTAATTTTTTTAGTGTGTTTGAAAATGTATTTAGATTTAAAAAAAAAAATAACTAAACTAAAAAAAATAATTAAAAATATTTTTTTTAGCTCAGAGAGCTAAAATATTGATTGTAAAATTTTCGATGTATGGCTTTTTATTTTTTTTTTTTTTTTGCCTAAAAATATAATAGAAATTAAACTAGATGTACACACGTCCAATTTTTAATTTCAACTATTTTTGTATAAAATAGTGCCATTGAAGATGGGAAAAACTTAATATTGCATCAATCAAAAACAACATTCAACAAATACAAATTCTTTCAATTTGTATGATGTTAAAACCAAAATGTTTTGTCAATCGATTATTAAATACAGTTAAATCTATTAATTAAGAATTTAACATTCCTTGTTCGTTATAGCGGGTCCTAATAAAACACAAATTTTTTACACTTACCTTTTAGAATGTCTGTAACAAGCAACTACACAAAAAGATCTATAATTAGAAGTTAAGCACTTTAGAACATCTAAGAATACTAAAACTGAATTATTACGCACCAGTTGATTGGAAAAAAATTTTAAATACCGACTAATAAATAGATGCTTGAAAATATTTTTGATTCCTGATTCAAAACAGTTATTTTTAGATTTAATACAAAGAAGAAAATACTTCGTCATTTATATCCTGCTGCATAAGGCACATTTTCAGTTTCCAGACAATGTAAAGAATTAGAAAATGTAACAGTTTTGATAAGAGATCTATTATTTTAATTCTACATCAGAATTGTTTTTCATTGGCTCCGACAAATCAACAATTTCCTGTATTTCAGATGCACAGATAGGCAGTATGTCATCAAATGTGATATAATTATTTAAATCTTAAAATATTACATGCGTAGTGGAGTTGGAGTATATAAGAAAACAATTTGCTGTCCTATTCAAAACTCACAGGATAGGTTACTAATGATTCATTTGCACCTGCAACGTGTTATAACGCTCCGTGCTCGTTACCATTGAAATTGGTTACTGACAAGAAAAATATTTTTTCTGTTCTGGAGAAAAAAAGATGCTTATTGAAAAAAAAATCACTTTTTTCTAATACAAACTAATAAAAAAAATTCGAATGTAGAAATACTACCTTAATTTGGGGAATATAATTAAGTAGGGATTTTTCCTTCATTTTAATTAGGTAAATAGAAAAATTCGTTAAATTGTGAAATTCATTAAGTAGAGGCTCATTAAATATAAGTCCAACTATACATCTATCTATCTATCTATATATATAAAGAACATTTCTAAATATGAACAAAAATATAAAAATGGTTAAAAAAGTACTTAAATGAAAAATCTCAATGGTGACACAAAAATACAAATAACAAAGTTTTAATTTTTTAAAAATGTATAAATTATAAGTACAACCAACCTCGGACTGAAATGTGGGATTCGACATATATATATATTAAACTGAAAGCAATAAAATTCCATACCTTTAACTGTCTATAGAAAGATAGTAATCTTAATAATTTGTAAGAATATAAATTATTTGAATTAAAGTAGAATTTGTGTGTGGTACTTCAAAACCTATTTTTAGAAATAGAAATTATTAAAATTATGAGAAAAAGAACAAGGAACCTGTATTTAAAAAAAGGAGAAAAAAATACGTAAAATATAAAAAAATTCTAAATTGTTTTAAATTATCTGTAGATTAAAAAAAATCCAATTTTGACAAAACGAGCCTTTTTTTTACCATACGATCAATTTACTTCTGGATTAGATTATATATGTTAACTTATTGGAATTGTTTTGGCAACATACGATTGCAATATTGAAAACACTGGTGCATAACATTTTTCAGAAGCAATTTAATAAATATTTAGGAACTCTATTATAATATTGCACACACATGATCACAAACCAATTCATTGTAGCGTGCTTAGACGCATTCATACAATATTTCCAAATAAATGTATTTCCATTAAATGAATGTATTGATGAACAGTATAAAAACCATTGTATTATTAAATTATGATGAACTTAAATTTAAATGATAAAATGAAACATTTTCTGAAAAATTCCATATTAAAAATGATTTATAATAGTTTTAAGATGTATATTTTTTAAAAAATAATAATTTTAATCGTTTCAATTTAAAATTTACAAAAAAATATATCGGCAATTATTTATCTGCAAATCAAGAAAATTAAATGGAACTTTTTAATGCAAGAATCTTAATGTGAAACTAATCGAATTACTGTCTAAAAGCAACTATCATGAGTAAAAATAAAAACAACACGAATACGTTTATTTGAAAAGATTTCCAATAAAAAACCTTTTTTTTTCAGAAATGTTTTTTTATCCATATTTCTTCTGTTATTCTCTTTAGAGACTAATTTTAAGACTAATGATCGATTTTAATCACATGCATAATATTCAGATAGAAAAATAAAAATTATAAATCAGCGGTCAAAATAGCACATTTCCAGTTTTTTATCGAAACATTCCCATTTTTCTAATTCATTTTAAAATGAAAGTACTTATTTATCCCAGTGGAATAAATCGTTTTCAGAATTAGACTTTTCTTTCTAATGCTTGAAGCTAAATTAAGAAACATTTTGCTTTTAATATACTTTTTTTGGTGCGCTTAAGGTAGAAAAAAAATTATACTAGTCTCGTTAAAACATAAATTAATTGCTATTTGCTTTTAATATTTGTTGATAATTGCTTTTTAAAAAGGTTATTAAAAATAAATGAAATACAGAACGCTGAGAAAAGATTCATTTTTCATGATGCTAAATTCTAGTTTTCTTAAGAAAATTAATTCCAGATTAGTTGTCATTGATAATGAAATGTAACTGAGGTTATATGCGTCAAGGCGTTTATGTTAATTTTTAATTAATTTATTACTTTACGAAGTAAATTCTATTCATTTGTTTTATTTTGTGTATTTAAGAAATCTCATGACATTTGTATTCCTAATTAAAAACTTTTTATGTTATTGCATTGTAAATTTTTATTCTTAAACTCCATCCTAATGAAAATGAGTGCCTTCAGTCAATAACATTGTTTTTTATCTCACTACTTGCATTGAATCCACTTCAACAGTTTCATGAAAGAACAACTTTTGTTATCAAACCATTGCAAGCATACTGTATGTTATTCCTCTTACAACTTAAGAATTTTATGTTTTACCTCGCACTTATCTTATTCATCATTCATACACTATCAGTGATGCTGTATTATGCATATACTAACAAATTACACTTAACCATATTCTTTAAACAAATATCTGTATGTAACTGTCTTAACCCTTTAACAGGCACAAAGCTAAAATACACTTTTCTGTGATTAAGTACTTGATAAATGTAATGTTCTCATCCTCTATAAGCATTATTTAGTAAAAAAAATACCTGATCAGTAGTTCTTTTCCTGGGTGGTGGCTAGACGTTATAGTCACACACTTAAGACAATTAACTTATTTTTCAAGACGGAAATAATGATTCATATTACAATAAACTATTTATGTAAAATTAACATTAATGCTAGTAACTATTTCAATAACAATTATGTATAAAGTACAAGTGTGTAATAAAATAATAATAGAATAATTGTACAATATAGAACTTACTAAAACATACATTTTGAAATTGGTATATATCCACATGTTATGTTTTATTTAATTTTGGTATTTTGTATAGTTTGTCAAAGTTATCACTGTCCTTCTTCGGCTGCAATGAATTATCATTAATATGCAAATGTGAAAGAATATATGCGAAACGTCTCACTGACATTTGTTGAGATACATATTCATCAAGCAAATCAGGTGAATTTAGTCAGTAATCTCTATAGCTAGCCAAGCGCTTGATTCCCATAATCTTCATTCTTCTATTATTAGAGGCTGCTAGCAAGATCTGATGACAATTCTCCAGATATAGCAAGAACCTCTTGAACAGATAAATTATTCTAGGCATTGTTACACAAATATACTCAATGTCTACTTTACGTTGATAATAATAATAAAAATCAATGTACAATAATCTTATAAAACGGAAATGCTAATTAAAAATATATACTCATCTATAAGTAAAGAAGCATTCAAAGTATTTTATGCGTCTCAATAATATGCAAACGTTTTCTCCAAGCAGAAGAGCTACAATAAAAGATTTTTGAGCCCAAAAATCTCGTACCACATATTGTAAACAAAGTGTGTTTATATTTCCCCCATTCTCACGTGATGCTAAGAGCTCTCTCTCGCTCGAGCAGAGAAAGAGCGAAAATTTCAGGGTCATTTTTCTGTTCTATGTGGGCATTGGATAGAGATAGAGATACATACGTGGATAGAGCCTCTATCGACGTATAAAAGTTTTCCAAAAAACTTAATAAAAACTTTTTTTTTATTTGCACATTTGCTTAATTCATTCAGATGAGAGTAAAGTATACTTAAGACATGTCGAAATTTTTTTCAAATATAAGAAATTTTATTTACAGTAATCGAAATACAGTTTTAGATTTACATCAAGAAAAACTGTTTTTAACTACCCATCAGAGGACATTAAAAGCAAAATAAGGTTTCGTGCTACCCTCCGTATTAGTTTGTATGTGTTTTAGCTTCAATTAACGCATGTGGATAGCCTAAATAACCATCACCCGCTTGGAGAAAACATTTTTAATATGTGGCTAGACCTATTAGCCACTGCCCGCTAAAGGGTTAATAAAAATCAAGAAAAATACTTAGAAGAACAAATTATACGTTTATCTCATCACTATAAATACAATACTAAAAAAGTGCCCTTTAAAGTTTAATATGGCTTAAGAACGCTTCAAATAGTGCTAAAATATACCAACACCACTTGCGCATTTTCACATAAAAGGTAAAACTTTGCCTATTAGGTTGAACATTTTTCTTCGGTGTTCATCATGCCTCAACTAATGCTAAACTACTCGACCCTCTAGATTTAAATTAATCCGCAAAACATAAGCTTTTGTGCTTTATCATCTGTTTGATTAAGACATTATTTTTGTTTTTTTCTATTATCTTCATCGCTTCACCTAACAAAAATTGACCAAAACCATTGCACAAAAAACGAATTTCATTGCTGAATACAACCTTTTTGAAGTCTGGTCCTGTTTAGAACTGGCATTTCCTGGCCCAATACAATGCCTACTCTGATTTGTAGATTTTTAAAAACTGTTTTTGGTTAGTTGATCTTGCCCCTTTCCCATTACAGTAAGCCTTCGTCTTAATATCTTTGAATCATCGCTCTTACCAGTATATAATGATTATTTTAATGATGTGCATTTGTGTTTTTTAGAATGCATTTCATTGCTATTTCATTTATCTGTCCGAGATAGCGTCTTACATTTGCATCCACATTTACACTTCCATTTTGGAAAAAAAAATGTCCCAAACGCTTTTTGATGATTAATAATCTTAGATATATTGCATTTTTCAGGCTTAACTATTGCAGTAAGATTAATCACAATCATAAATGTATGCTAAGAGTAACACTTATATTTTTTACCTAAGAGAGATGTCCATTTTGTTTCATACACACATCAGACCCAGTCATGTCACATGCTTGAAAACGTCTTACTAAACAGCAGCTGACACAAGAATGCTGCACAAGGTCATTATCTTGATTATCAAGGTCATTATTTAAATGCAACTTAGTCGATTTCGGACAAGAAACTTTTATGGAAAAACGAAATTTGCAAAAAATGCCTCTTGTTGCAATTAATCTGCTTAACATTATATTTTCATATAATCATATGTTTATGAAGTTTGGAAATGTAGTAGAGGTAAAATGAAACGATTCTTGCTATGCTTTGCATTGTACAAACTGTAGCTCGACGGCATGTGGAGGGTCTAAAAGTTTACCCTACTTATCCGCATTGCAATATAACCCAAGCTTCTTCTGTCCACATATTGAAATTTATTGGTTTCCATAAGTTCCAGCTACTGCCAAGTTTGGCTGCAGCTCTTCATATTTTATAAACACATGAGTTCATTGACTTGATCTTAAAGAGTCTGTCTAGTGAGTGAGTCAGTGAATATTAACATCACAAGGTTCAGCTACACGAAGGCTTTTGGTGACGAACCCAAAAATTTTGAACCATGGTCAAGTGATGAGGACGACACCTAAGCTGGCACCCTATCTCCTAACTACCACACCGCACATATGGGATGACGCTTGAGCTCTCAAAAGATTTATCGTGCATTGCCTCCCTCTACAAGGCGGGTATTTAGTGGTACAGGGCTCGAACTCGTCACAAAACAGTCACGATCCGATACCTTGAGCACAAGGCTACTGTGGCCAAAGATTCTGTTTTTCAAGAGGGGCACAAAATAAAAACAACAGAAAAGCATGAGTTTACTTTGAATAATGACTTTCACTAGTTTAAACGGACATAATTTAATTTATATTTTGAGAGCAAAAATAATTTAATGCGCAAATACTGCTTTTAATAAGTTTGCCTTTTTTACCAATATTTTCCCAAATCAATTTATTGTGAAGAATTTTTGATGATAACATCTTTTCTTCAATTTTCTCTTTCGTAATCATTTTTTTTATAATTTCCATTTTATGTCAAAATTTCAGAATCAGATATTTATTCGGTAAATAAAAAATAGTTAATTGTAGAAAAGTAAATTAACTGCTTTTTTTTAAATAGTTTTACTTAAAGAAGAGTATTTGTTACCATTATTGGTATGACAATCTATCAAATAAAAAAAGCATATCCTTCCAATAACTAAAATTATTGAATGTTAGGCATAATGTATTTATAATTACCTTGTATTTTTGAGATAATTTTATTTCAAAATCACACATATAGACATAACTGATGTATTTCGAAAGTATTCATTTCATATATGTATCGATCACATCAAGATATTCTTTTAAAATTAACCCAGGCAATTATTTTTCATTATCATGCATGCAATCACTAGAGCTGATAGCTGAAACATGATAGTGAATAATTACTTTAATTACGTTCAACTAAAAGTTCATGTATAAAAATGCTATTTTTCTTCCTCGTGTTTTTTTCTACATCATTCGATAATCACGAAATAAAAATTCTAATCTTCAATGAAGATATTTTCGGAAGCATATGGGAACGAGAATAAGAGATCTGGGAAAGAAAGTATCCAATAAAATATTTTAAAAAAGAACATTTTCTTCGAAGCTCTCTGAGAAGAAGAAAAGGCTATGCGTAGAATAATTTTTACATTTATTTTTTTCCCAAATCTACCTTTAAAAGCTAACTTTCTGGGAAAATTATGTTACCTTTACTGATGAATTTAATTTTATTATTTTCTTTTACACCTCTTCTCAATGAACACAAGTTACTAAATGGTAAAGGTTGATTATAAGCGAATTTTTATCATCAAATTAAGATCAATTTTCATTTTTATTCTTATGAAACTGGTGCTATCATATTTAATTTATTAAGATTCAGGTGTCAAATAATCCAGGGAATTTTAGCAGCATGTTAAAGACCAATAAAAATTTCATAATTTTCAGGAATTGTGCTATCTTTTCATAAACATAATTAAAACGTTTTTATAAAAATTACCAGTACCGATACACCTACTTTTTTTTAAAAAAATATGCATAATCTATTTATATATATATATATATATATTGAAGTAATTTGGAGGGACGGAATGCTTTTCTTGAAAAATTCTGCTTGGATTTCGGTATATTATTAGAATGTTGTATAATTCTACTTCATATTTTTCTCTATATGTGAGGAAATGTTTAAGTTGCATTCGATTTACTGAAGCATTTTTAATTAATGTACTTGTAATTTAAATGATTTTGTGATTTGATTCTTGTTTTTATTAACAAATTTTGATGAAGGTGTTCTATTTTGCTTTTTTATTATTGTTTTAATCTGATTTTTTTTTATTCAAGAAAAACTTATTTTGATTGAATTTATTTTTAAAAATGAGATTAAAAGACTTTTTGTAAATAATTTAATGTAATTAACTATCAGTTTTGTTTTCAATTAAAAAATTAAGATGGAATTCGAATAAATTTTGAAACATATTAATGTATTCAAAGGACTAAATCTTCACTTAATTTTGACTGTAACTTGAATATTTGAATCATGTAATACATTTCAGATCCACATTCTGTCAGAAACACTGCAAACATTTCTCCATATATATTAGGAAAGTCATCCATACGTTGTACGTCATTTTCGACATGTTTTTCCCAAACTATTTTTTTTACCACATTTTATCTCTAACCAGGTGACTTCGTCAGCAAAATCATACATCAACTGTTCGCTCTATCATTAATGATTCGAATGGACAACCTGATATAGAGTGAAAGGCTTCGGTAAGAGTATTTAAATACTACTTAAAAAGATAAGAAAAATATGTGTTACTTTTATTTATGAGAAAATTTCCATCATAGATGTTTTAAAAATTAATGGTTCCTTATGGAAATGATATCCCACCGTCCGACACTGTTGTAAGGTAGGGAATGAATTTTTATACTAGCCACATGTCGTGCCTGGTTTCTAGTAGGAATGGCGATTTGTGTTTGTGAGATCGATTTTTTGAAAAATCGATTTCACGGGACAAAAAAATCGGTTTTAATCGATATGTTACACTGAATCTATTCAGTGAATCGATATTTCATCCTAGAAAATCAACATTTGATTTTTCTTTTGTGGTAAAAACCATAAAATTATTTACAAATAGTTGAATGCACAGGAAAGTCAGGGCTTAAACGAAGAATTTAAACACTATTTATCACAGGCAGTTATGCATTTGAAGTATGATCCTATACTTTACTGCAAGGTCAGAAAAACTCTCACGTTCACTCAATAGCCAGGATATATATAAGTATCGTGGGATCATCTGTGCCTTGTGAGCGTCTTTTTTCGATTGCCTTCATCATCGCATGTCATGAGTGGAATTACTTGGATCCCAGTAGACTTGACAGACTGTTGTTTTTAAAAAGCTTAGGTATTAAGCATTGGAAACCATAAGCTATATTATCTACTTTCTAAACTTTTTAATGTAACAAATATATTTAGAAAAAATAAATGTATTCTTTTATACCTTATACTTTTATATGGTAATAAAAATAATTGTAATTGTTGAATTACTTGAACTATATATATATATATATATATATATATATATATATATATATATATATATATATATATATATATATATATATATATATATATATATATATATATATATATATATATAAAGTCAATGATTTTACTGATAAGAGATCGTTTATATATATTATGGTGTTTTTCTTGTTTTGTATAAAATGGATTTATATTTACATTGTAAACGCAAACTTGAAAAAAAATCCCCAATTTTTTTAGAAATCGATTCATCAGGTTACAATTCGAACTGATTTAAAAATCGATCTTTTTAGGAAAGAATTGCCATTTCTAGTTTTCAACTTGAAGAAAGCAACCATATGACATCTCTAATGACCTGGGATCTTATTTAGCGTCTCCCTCCAAGACTTATTACAAATTTGTTCATTTAAATATATTTCGTAGATCTTTTTCACTCTAATTCAATACTTCTACTTGTAGAATAACACGGTATTCCTCTTTGAAAACACTGTAAAACACCAGCACCTATTTTAGCTAGAAAACAAGCTCTATCATTTCCGTAAATATCACAGTGGGCAGGAATCCGTTACAAAATAATATTATTTTTTAAAGTTAAAAGCATCCAATATTCTTTATACAGTTTTTCATTCATAGAGAGTTTGTAAAATCCAGAGATATCACTGCTTATACAGTAGAAATTCAGTCAGAAAATAACTCAAAAGTCTCCTCTCTTGAAACTAGATGTTGATTAATCGTTCTAATAGCTTCCCCTTACCTTCAAACGGAGTTGTATTTAGATCTGAGTTTAGATAAAAATGCAAATAATTCTAAAAAAAATCACAGTGCTTTCTCTCCTATCCTGATCGAATTGCGATCTATCAGTGTAGACATGACGCCAATCAAACTGAGTCTATCTAGTACAGGGATGGGCGGATTTTTCCTGTGTACGGGCTACTTCTATTTTTTTAAAGTGTTGCGGTCCTCCTAGTACCGTAGGTGTGGTCATTCTGTATTAAAATTGTATGTTTTTAGCACTTCTTTTCGATATTGTACCCCTCTTTTAAAAAATGACAAACTTCTATTGTTACTATGTTAACTCAAGTAATACAAAATTGTCAAGCTTGAAAAACTTTGAGGGACTGCTAGACCGTAGTACAAGAACGTATTCAATACATCAAAAAGGGAAGATACATGAATCGAGATGAATCTGAAACCAATGTATGTACTTAAATTGTTCGCTAACAATTCCCACGCTATCGCGGAACATGACGTCAACACAAGCACCCAATTCCGAGGAAAAGGAGCGGGAAGAGTTGTTCATCAACATTTATTCCCCCCTTCAGTCGGCGAATGGGAAATTTTTCCCTACAGGGGAGTTCACTTCCCATAAAGGTACATGTGTCGTCTACACATTTATCGAATCGTTTGCTTAAGTAGACACAGTCGCATCTCGATTGTGAAAATACTATTCTAAAATCTAGTTAGTATCAGTGTCTCATAAATAGGTTTCTTTTAGCAAACCTGTTTTATGTCCTAGTAAAGGCGGTCACCTCAAAATGTCTTGGTGATCCATCAGTCAATCGCGATCGACTTAATGCCCATCCCGGATTTAGTATATATATATAGTTTTCTAAGGCACAAAAACTATTCCTATTAACACAACACTTTTCCAATTCGGAGTCGGATATTTGACAACATAAATAAAATCATTCAAGTGGTAAAATAATAGTTACCAAAGCAGTAAGATGAATTCAACAATGACGGTCTTCAAAACGTCAAGAAACACTCGGAGAAATGCATCAATCTGAATGTTGACTTGGTTGAAAATTCTTTAGAATAACAAATACAAATTAAGCTATTCACGATTATTTCCAGTGTTAAAACTGTACTAAATCTTCTCTTAATTATACTAATAACATCATTTATAATTGCCATTACAAAAAAAAATTGGTTAGCTGAAAATTAGTGAAACAAAATCGGGATTTAAAAGGTATTGCATTTGTTATAGCAGTGCTTCTCAAACTTTCAATACTGGTGCCCCCTTTTCAATCACAACTTTTATCGCCCCCTTATACATAATAATTTACTGAATGCAATAATAATGCACTTTTACGATAAAGTAATAATATTTATTATAAACCGTACAAATTCATGACATAAGTATTAAATTTTGTATATGTTACTTTTAAGCAAAAAAAAGTTAAGTGATAGGATAATTACCAAGTTATTTTTCCTTTCTCTGATTTTTAAATTGGAACATATTACAAAATGCGGTGGTTGCTTAGAAGACAAAATATAGATATCAGCTAAATATAGAAAATGAACTCAGAGGGTCACAATTTCTTATCTTAAAACTCCTTTCAAAAACTTTGCTCTGTAAGACAAGCCCATGGAAGTAGCTAATAATTATTAAACTTGTTCTTAATTTAGTATTAATTAAATAGTCATAAAATACTCTGTGCACCACTCATACATTAAAAGCAGTGTTTCTCAAACTTTCAATACTGGCGACCGAATTTTCAATCATAATTTTTGTCTCGCCCCTCTGTACAACAATAATGTATTTACTGCAATAAAAATGCACTTTGAGAGAGAGACGCTAAAGTTACAATACGATCTTAATTATAAACCGTACAAATTAATACGATAAGTATATTAAATTTTGTGTATATGTAACTTTTAAGTAATATATATTTTAAGAAAATTACTTAAAATATATATTACTTAGTATTATGTTATTTTTCTTTCTCTAATTTTTAAATTGGAACAGATCGCAAAATGATGTATTTAATTAAAGATTAATTTCCTTCAGCATTCATTTCTCAATGTACAAATGTCATTAGAAAAATAGTCTAGTCAATGTAGCTCTCTATCATATCCATCACATCTGGCATTATAGGGTACGTTAGCGTGAGTCTGGGCAACCTATCGGACGTCTGCGCAAAACATGTAAAAATGCTTTTCCTCGTACAATTCCAGTCAGTTTTGGTCGACTCGATACTCCTATAGCTACCGAACTTAGCTTGAATGTACATTTTTTTTAATTTCCACGTTAATTGTAATTCACGGTAATTAAGTATTTACGGCAGTAGATTAAAAAAAATATCATACATACATTTTTAAGTCGTAAGCAAACATTTGACCATAATAAAGAATCAACAAGTACACAGACGAACGAGCATGGTTCCGAAAATTAAATCAAGGCGATCTTCTCAAAAATACTTAAATTTTGGATTTACCACTACTGAAGTAAATGATGGAAAAAAAGCCCCAGCTCGATATGTGTTAAAACTTACAAATCTGTAGAACAACATGTGAAAGTTGTTTTTAAAACATGTAAAATCATTTAGCTATGTTGGCAAAGAATTTTAAAAAGTATTTTCTGGATGAGGACAGCTTGGTAGCAAGTTACGAGTGGATTAGGGATCTATTTCAAGATACTCCAGAAGGGCTCTCAACTTCCAAAGAAGAAATCTTCATATATTTCACATCCAGTGAAAAATTAGATAGCAATTTTGTAATAAATCGCTCTTTGAATTTGGGGTAGAGGTGGATGAGGAATTATCTGTACTGAAAACCAAATCACTTCGTATACTATTACCATTTTCAACATCCTACCTTTTTCAAACCGAATTTTCTGTAGTGGATGCCTTGAAGACAAAATATTGATCTCAACTAAATATAGAAAAATAACTCTTTAAGTGTCAATTTCTAATATTAAACCTTCCTTTGAAAAACTTTCCTCTACAAGACAAGCCCCTGGAAGTCCCTAATAATTATTAATCTTGTTCTTAATTTAGTAATAAGATTTATTGATTGAATATTAACGTCGCACTGTTCAGCTGCACGAGGGCTTTTGACGACGGACCACGTAATTTTGAACCATGGTCAAGTGACGTGGATGACACCTAACCTGGCACCCCTCTCTCCTAACTCTACCACACCACACCAACGGGAAAACGTTTCAACTCTCAACAGATTTAACGTGCATCGCTACCCTACACGGCAGGTCTTTAGTGGTACTGGGCTCGAACTCGTGACAAGGCAAGCCACGATCCGATACCTATACCACTCGGCTACCGCGGCCAAATTCAGTAATAAGAAATTATTTATAAAATACCTTCTTCAGTACTGATACATCAAACGTATACTGGCTGAAACACCGACTCTTCGCACGAGTTCATTTTTTAAAAAAATAAAACATTATTCTTGATATAATAGCTGAACTGTAAGGATAGTAAAACTGTGTGCACGACATTGTATACAAAAATGTAAAATGATTTTTTTAAGATAAATGCTATAATTGTAAATAACTGTTTAAAAGAACTGTAATTTTAAACCTCACACAATTAGCATTTAGAATTAATGTTAAATTATGAAAAAGAATATAAAATTCCGATGAAGAATAATTGTGTTACTTTTTAACATTTAAAGCGAGAAGACTTCAAAATGTTTTAACCCGGGAGCAGGCGCGTACTCGATACTAACATTAATGGTAGTGCGGGGGGACTTAGTCACCCCAATCATTTGTTTAGAATTATTTTTACTGTACACGATACAAATCGGAATTCTAGTGAATATTTTAATTTATAGAAAGTATACTTACCTTCTTTCAAGGACTATTAAATTCTTTGATGATTTGAGAAAAAATCCAATAAAACTGAACTAAAGTGATTCAAAAATACAAGACCATAATAAAGGACGCAAATCAGACACTTTTCAATTATCCTACAGAAATGTAAAACCAATCAATTATTTTCC
Source organism: Trichonephila clavipes (assembly GCA_019973935.1). Lineage (NCBI taxonomy): Eukaryota > Metazoa > Arthropoda > Arachnida > Araneae > Nephilidae > Trichonephila > Trichonephila clavipes. The sequence continues at coordinate 209,413 of BMAU01020583.1, forward strand.
AAATATCGCAAAACTCAATTATTTACAAGTTCCCTAAGCGAAAAGCAAACGCATAAAAGATGGGAGGGAACTAATATTGATAATAACCATACCATAAGATTGAAGGTCAATCAAATGATTAGCAAACGTACTATGCAGCCTGGCTGAAAAGTGAATCATGACTTCCTTTTCTTTTTCTACAACTAATGTACAGTATTTCAAAAATAATTACAGTGGTGAATTGTTTATCTTCTTAGAATTTTTCTCAGGGTCTGGGTTTCGTTTTTTCTTTTAGCGAGTAATATTTTATGTTAAAACGTAATAAAAAAATCTCTCATTGAGGAAATACAGCAAATAAAACAAAAATGTTTTTTTCTTTAATTTGGTTTTGGGATCAAAGATAGCTATTTGATGACGGAGAAAAGCCAGATAATAAACATAAATTATGTCAGTGTTGTTGTGTGTATTTTTTTTTTATTATGGAAGAAAGCATTTTGTTTTACTTCTCTTTCCGGTTATTTTTTTTTTAAAAAATCTTTAAATTTTCGATACGCTCGCGCCCCCCCAGGGGGGCGCGCCCCACACTTTGAGAAACACTGCGTTATAGAGATGAACTCTGTGATATCATAAAAGTTATTCTTACTATCAACCAAATGTTTCCACTACATTTGCTGATAAATTGACGCTTTTATGCAATAACTTTTGCTAAATTGTTCATTAATTAGCTTTCTTATAAAGCTCTGCAATGGTTTTTTGGTTCTTTTTTGTGCAACTTATATTATCATTATTACTATAAACCTCCATCACATATATAACACATTATTCTTCTTTACTTTAACCTAAATACAATCTAAAAAATGCAGTTTTACATTTTTAAAACGTTTTTTTTTAAGGATATAATAAAATATGTTATTTTGTGATCCATCACTCAGTTGAATCACTCCGTATTGTTCACATTATTATGCACAAATATTTGAATATATCATAATTATTATGATACAAAGTGATTATAATATTTTTACGTAGATCCGGGACTCGAGGAATTTACGCAAATCAGTCATAAAGAGCAAGACACTTCTTTGAAAGCGATAAGAATTTATTGCCGAAAACACAATCCTTAAAATACAGGATTCAGTAGCATTATTCACAGGATTAATCACCGCTTCACACCTTCAACAACACTGAGATACAATTATCGCTGTATAAAATACACGTATATAAAAGATTTTTAACTAACAATCGCTCGTTCAACAGCCGAAGTAATCACTAATCGCTTCAATAATCAGAGCAATACTAACTGATTGCTAGTCAAGACCAGACTGACTGACTTTTGATGAGCATATCTCTATTTATATCCCTCGCGGATAATTCGAGAAAGACCCGCTTGCGTCATAGATCTTGAAATTAGTGGTTTTCTCTACTAATTGCTAGAAGAATCCAGAGGGTCCTGAACTCACCAAAAATGGTCACCAACATGATCACCAACTCGTCAAAATGGTCATCAAAATCGTCAAATTGGCCGCTAAAAATAACGCCAACTTAACTCTGTCACCAAGATTTCGGCAAGTTCTCATTGAATCACTATTATAACGCAAGGGATGGCGTTGCTTGTGAATATTACAGTTTTACCGTAAATTAAATGTAATGTAGAGTAACATAAAGGCATTACACATCCAAATGCAAATTATTTACAGTATTTTACACAAAATTTATAACAATACTTTTATGGAAACCAGTGGACGCCGTAGTTTAGAGATCATAGTCACAAGCTCGTACGGTGTTTGGACAACCGTACGGTACTCGTACGGTTAACGTTGTCATGTCGTACGTCCGCGCCTTGCCGTCGTGTAAAGGGGTTGATGAACTTTAAACCTGACGTGGCTCAAACTCCTCACAATTGCGTGGTGGGGAAATTAGAACAGTTGGGTTCCAGTTCCAGTGTCGTCCTCATTTCTTGGACATTGTTCAATATTACGAGGTTCGTCGCCAGATGTCTTCGCGTTGCTTTACGTACAAATGACAATGTTTACTATAAAAATCATTTCATGTGTTATCAAATTATGGTATTATTCTTCCTTAAAAACAAGGCTGTCTTTTTTAAAAAAAATACATTCATTTCTGAGCTATTTATAGTGTTCAAAGATATCAAGTGGTTATACATTTTTGTATGGATACTGTTGTCGGATGCAAATGTTTACATGTTTTATTGAAATGAATATCTTTTACATTTTCTTCGATTTTGCTTTATTTCTACGATTTTTTCACAATTATAAAATAATTTCAATAGACCAATATATGGAGTAAATATATATGTATTGTAATATAGTAGAAAAAAATTTCTACTTAGATATAAATGAACTTTTTCATTTAGCTAAGATGTTAACCCTTTATCCACCGTATTATAAAACTGCAGTTTTATCCATGCAATATTTTTTACCACATTGAAAATTAAGGGATATACATAAACAAAAGACTCAACTTTGAGAAATTCAATCCGTCAGAGCTACTTAATTAATTGAAAATATTCAACTGTAAAAATTTTTTATACACACTGTTCACTTAAAATAAATAATAAAATAGTTTTCTTAGGTCTTCATTAACATACAAAAGAAAAGAATAAGGCACTTACCTTTTGAAATTAACTATTTTTTCGAAACAAAAATGCAATCTTCTGAATCCGCTGAAAACGCCGTCAGCTGAAAATGCAATGTCTGCTATAAAACTATTCGCCTGACCCGCTAAAATACTCATCATAGAACCCGTGCTATCATATATCTTAGAAGAGAGGATTTTAAAGGATGTACCTACCAAATATTCTGAAAGTATTTGTAAAAATGGTTATTCTATGTAATTTTAAAGTGCGGGGTACTTTTAAGCACCGTCGGTAGATAAAGGGTTAAATAGGCTATTATAAAAATTAGGTTAACACTACGATGGTTAAAAATACATAGAATTATTTTCAGTTTATATAAATATATAATCTATATATCATGGTTTATTCAAGAAATTTTACTTTTAATTGTAATTGCTAGTACGTGTTTTAAAACTTTTACTTGTTTACTGGGAAAGAGAAAGATTCCACTTCTCACTTTACAAGCAAAATAATTTTGATGTTTACGAGAAGAAGTTCTCAAAAACCTATCGATTCAAACAATGAAAGGATTAGAAAGCTGTTTTGTACTTTGTTGACGAAAGAAAATATCTCTTTTCCATCAACTCGATTACTTTAGAATGAGAACTGCATGGAATCAAACTTTTAGGGATACAATGGCATGAGTCCAGGTCTTGTTCTTAGGCATTGCAAAAATTAAGAAAATACGCGTGCATATCAGATTCTAGATAAGTAGATTTAAACAATAATTTATACTATAAAACAATCATTCCAATACTATATTTGTACGAAAAATATTTCAATAAAAGTATTTGAATTATTTCGAAAACCTGAAATACATGATAATTACCGGAATATAAGTAAATGTAAAGAGTGTTTTTTTTTCAGGTATAGAAGTTTAAGGTGGCATTACTTTCCAAGATGGTGACTGATTTAACAGCTGTCAAGTGATTTATTCTCAGTTTGGTTTGGCAATTCATCAAAACGATCATCAAGCAAGGCGTAGATTCGTCGAATGGGTGCAAAACGAGATTGCCGTTGTTCCCGATTTTCATAAGCGAATTTTGTTTAGCGCTGAAGCGCACTTCTGGTCGAATGGCTACGTCAACAAACAAAACTGCCGCATTTGGAGTGAAGCTAACCCACAAGTGTATGTCGAAACACCGTTACATCCAGAAAAACTGACTGTTTGGTGCGCTTTATGGGCTGGTGGAATCATTGGTCCGTACTTCTTCAAAAACGATGAAGGCCACAACGTTACAGTCAATGGTGATCGGTATAGAGCCATGATTACTAACTTTTTCATTCCTGAATTGAACAATCATGATGTCCAGGAGCCGTGGCTCCAACAAGACGGCGCAACATGTCACACAGCTCGCGCCACAATCGATTTATTGAAACACACGTTTGATGACCACCTAATTTCAAGTTTTGGACCTGTGAATTGTCCTCCAAGATCTTGTGATATAACATCGCTAGACTATTTTCTGTGGGGCTATGTAAAGTCATTGGTCTATGCGGATAAGCCATAAATGCTTGACCATTTGGAAGACAACATTAGCCGTGTTATTGCCGATATACGGCCACAAAAGTTGGAAAAAGTTGAAGTCATCGAAAATTGGACGTCCAGATTGCACTACATCCGAGCCAGCCGTGGCAGTCATATGCCAGAATTCATATTTAAAATGTAATGCCACAAGATTATCTTTCGAATAAAAAAATCATATCAATCGAATAATACATTGTTGTTTTATTGCAATTTTAAGTTCTATACCTCTGAAAAAAACACCCTTTAGTATCAATATCGCGAAGACTCTAATATATATATATATATATATATATATATATATATATATATATATATATATATATATATATATATATATATATATATATATATATATGTATATATATATATATATATATATATATATATATATATATATATATATATATATATATATATATATATATATATATATATATATATATATATATATATATATATATATATATATATATGTACAGTTAGAAGTAAAAGTTCATTATTTATGGATTTAATAAATATTTAGAAAATTTCTCTTTTAGGATATAGTATATTTCTCTTATTTCAAATTCAGCAATATTACTGAATGTATAAGAAATCGTTTTCATTCATAGCATATGTAGATGAATGTTGTTAGAATTTAAAAGTAACTAATGGGGCTTATACAATGACTTTCTCCTTATCATTACTTAAATATAGAGTTTAAAAATGTATTTTAACAGAAGAAATCTGTAACTATATGCATACTCATTTTTATATAATGTTGCACTTTAAACTTATATATATATTGGTTTTTACTTGATTTGTATAACTTTTAAAGCATATTTATGTTACTAGCTAGTATACCCGTTCTTTGCACAGATAGATTGAAAAATTTTACAATACGGATAGAAGGATAAAGGTGTTTTTAATGAGTTAATTTTATGTAAATTGTAAATAAGTAAACAAAAAAAACTTTTTTGTATATCTCAGCTGAACTAAAAAACCCTGTTTGTTTAATTTTAAGTCAGTAGATCAAATAGCTTATAAAAAGGATTTTTCTTTTATCTATAACCCCCATAACTCTCTTGTGGGTCGATTTTTGAAAACATCTTCCTAAGCTGATCTCTGCTCAGCAAAAGTAATATATTGTTACAAATTTTGTGTAATGAACGCTTAAAATAGAGTAAATAATGTATATCTGGATGTGTAAAACGTTAATATTACTTTCTATTGTATTTATTTTATGTGAAAATTATTCAATTCACATGCAACACCTTTTTTTACGTTATAATGGTGATTCAATAGAAACAAAGCAGAATGTTGGCGATATGGCTAAGTTGGCATTATTTTTGGCGACCATATTGGCAACTTTGGAATTGATTGAACGGTGCAGAAGCGAAAAGGCTGTAGCGCCACCTGGTGGGGAGCGGCTAATAAGAGGGGATAGCATAAAAACATCCTACACCAAAAAAATTATTATACATGCCAATTTTCATAGTGATCAGTTAAACGGTGTTAGAGAGAGAAGCAAAGTCATATATACACGCATTCATTATTAAATATATATAGATATGTATTATATAAAGTTGGTATATACATAGAGAGATAATATTGTTATCATGTTTGGTGCGTCTATAAAAGATTTTACATTGCGCGGATTTGAATTGCGGTATAAATCGTTCATAATATATTATGTTCAAATTTGCTTGTTTCATTTGAATAAATCAAAAGTCAATTGTATATGAGATTTTTTAATAAATTCTATGAAACTCATAAAAGAACTATCATTTATTACTATTATTATCATCTTTCCTTTAACAAATTGAGTAAATAAAATAATACAATGTTCCATAAGAGTAAGTTAAACAAAATTTAAAAATTAAAGAAGTAAAAATCAAGAGCAAGCATCTTTCCTTTTCAAACAAGATATTCTCTTTTTTTTATTTAATAATAGTACCTTCTAGCTAGTCATTTATAATGGACATTTAAGTTTTCTATCTTAAATGAATAGAAATTGTATTCTGTACCAATATCCGTAATGCAAATAATTATTTGTTAATAAAAATATTTTTAATTTTCTCTCTTTCTTTATTAAAAAAATAAGTTCATTAATTAACGAAATATCTACATTATTTAAAAATGTAAATATGAAGTAAAGTTTTTCAAGACTTTGTTTTTCTAAATCAGAACTTGATTGTAAGGGAAATTTCAATTTTTCATTATTTTGATAGAAAAGGTTTTTTAATGACAAATGAGACAGAATGCTTAAATATAATTTCAATAATTATAAGTTGAATATGAAACGAGAGAATTTTTTATATTTGAAATGATATTTTATATTTTATATTTATCAGAATTCGGTAAATGTTCAGAACTTCTTAAAATTCCCTTACATTGATAAAGGTAATTATGCATGAGTATTTTCAGAATGTGCCAAACATTTTATTAAATATTTATTTCTAGTATTTTAGTGGAGTTTATCTCTCAGATATTTGATAAACTTGTCAATACTCTTGTATTATCATAATAAAAAGAGCAAAAGAAAAAAGAACAAAATTGTTCTTTCTGAAAATATTTTACTCAAAGCTTGTAAAGGAAATCATGAAAATTCCGTGTTTCTATATAGAAAATCAATTTACAGCTTTTAGTATTATTTTTTCGAGTGGAGAACTATGCCTTTTTGTTTCCCCTTATTGTATTTTTCCAAAATAGTTTTGACATGTTAATATAGTAAAAATGGGCTAAAAATTGATTTTGTATGTTTTTTTCTGAAAAAGTGCAAAACATTAAATCGATTAACCGAAACATAATTTACAGTAAGAATCCCCCCCCCCCTCCTTTTTTTTGACGAATGTTATAGATTGTTTATAGAAAACTGTACACACACACGTCGGTAAAAAAGTCAAAAATATCTCTATTAGCTGATACAGTTTAAAACAATGCAATTACTTAAGAGTTTTGAATATTTTTATTTTTTCAAACTTTTTTTACATTACCAAAATTGTTAAAACAAAAAGAAATATTTTTAACAAATAATCTTTCGCCCTTTTTTAGTGAAACTTAGCAGTTGAAAAACTATGCATTAAATTTTTGAAATCCCTTTAATACCGCATATATTACTTCTCTTTTTCTTATCTAATTCATTTAAATTAATTTCTTTTTGTGGCAAGCATTTTTGTTAGTGCCAGCACATCCACCAATTGAAATCCTATATAATACAGTTTTTTCAATAATTTCGAGAACACAAAATAAATCTTACAACGAAAAAAGGGCTACTGTAAACGAAACAAAGAGTGATACATTGGCAAAAAAAATCACTCGTGTAAGTGTTGGAGGAAAAACCGCAATTTCAAGAATGCTATCACATAAAAGACAACGGAAAAACTAGCTAAACAACAAAAGAGCTCAAAAGGAATCGCTAAGAGTTGAAGAAATAATAGTATCCTTACGGTCAATTGTTTTACAGTGCCATAATTTACAAAAGCGAATAGCAATTCTCACAAATGGCTTACTTCAATTGCCTTTCAGAGTTTTGCCTAAGTGAAATATTCGATTAAGATGCACCGTGATATATCGCTCGAATGAGTTCCCTCTCCGTAAGAAGAATAAGTTGGGCTACTAATTGGATTTTGACTTAATAAGAAACATAGGCCTTTGTGATTGCTCGAAATTGAAGTTTCATGGCAAGCCGTAGAAAATTATAAGATCTTAATAGAAAGGTATTAGGTTACCCATTTATCCCAGTCAGAATCATTAGAGACAGAGGAAATCAATAAATCTTGGTACCAATCACAGTTGAATATTTAATTCAAAGGCTGTCTTTCCAGTAATATCCGAGAAATATTTTTGTATCTCATTTTTAAGTAATTATTTACATCAATGCTTCTCAAAGTTTCACTGTTCGGGACCGCATATTTAATCATAATTTTCATCGCTCTCCCCTTGCACAATAACAATGTATGGAATTCAATTATATATATACTATACTTTAATGCTAAAAATAAGATTAGATTTTAACCTTATAAGTGCTACCGGCGTATATAAACGTTTCGCTCAGTCGAAGCGTTAATTTCCCCGGACGTATATATACGTTTTTCTGAAGTTCAATCTTTTTTGTGCACTGCTAACCATACAATCATTCCGAAGGCTTTGCAATGCCTTGACAATATTTACGAAGTATATGCTTATTTCAGATTATTTGCTTCTTTATCCCATCCCCCAATGCATTTTATACGTACGCCTACGTGGCAAATAGTTGGCATTGAGAAGCTAATCACGTAAATTTTATTCCGTAGTTAAGGGTTTAATTATAAACCATACAAATTATCAAGATAAGTGCTAACTTTTTATGTAATTTTATATATGACAGTCCCATTAGGTCATTGGTAATTACGTATTAGACTTGTTCTTAATTTAGTATTGCTAAATTAATCATCAAATCCATTGCGTATCACAGATACATTTATAAGTGTAATTTATTAGTGTAAATATGTATTTTATTTTCGCTAGGTAAGAATGTATTTTGTTTGTTAACTTTCAGTAAATTAATCATTTTTTTTAAAGAAATAATCTTCTGTTTTTGACTTATCAATATACTCCCACCCCCCTCGTAGAGTTGTTCCGCCCCTCAAGGGGGGGTGCACCTCACGGTTTGAGAAACGCTGGTTTACATAAATATTAATTTTTTTCTGAATAAATTAGTTGATGAAATTATGCGAGTCCGTTACAGGATGCTAAGTCTTACTCTTTTCAAGGGCAGGATACATTTTAAAAAAAGTTGAAATTGCTCTCAATTGTCTCTTATTTTGAAGTATCTTGATTTCATATCGTACTTTTGTCTGAATAGTTTTTGTTTTCATCTTTACAGTTATTATCACATATTCCTTATGTTGGCAAAAATGAAATTTAACTTTACAAGAGGAAAATACAATCATATATATATATATATATATATATATATATATATATATATATATATATATATATATATGCATATAATATTTCTTTAAAGTAATGCGATTACCCCTCATTCTCTATTTTTAGATATTTACTGGAAACTTATTTCGAAGAAGCTTAAAGGCCTTGAAAATAAGTTTTAAAAGTTAAAGAAATAAGGAATTTAAAAAAAATTTAAAACAAATACAAAATAAATTTTATTTAATCAAATCAATAGTTATTTTGAAAGTAAATAAAACTGTTGTTAGAAAAATATTGAAAGTTAAGAATTAAGCAGAAATAAACTAAATAATATAAAAAATGATTTTCTCCTTTTAAATTTCATGTACAATATTTTCCCAACTCATGTGATATTTTTGATATTGTAGAATGAAGTACAAATTTTAAATCAAAGGGAATAAAAGAAAAAAAACTCATGATGGTTACCGAATAATCTTTTTGATTGACTCCGAAATAATCCGGCTTTGAATAGATTACTTAAATTCAAAAATTAGAATAAAAAATCTACTAAAACCTTATCAATTTACCTTAAATCAATTTATTTTTTCAGGGAAGACTTTTTAAAATAAAGTAAAAATTAATTTATATAAATATCAGGTTATATACTGCTTGGTTCGTGTTCAAAAAACTTAAGCAAATTTTTGATAATCATCATTGTTATTTAAAGTATTGCTGTGTATTATTTGAAATATATATACACAATGCGGCCAATAATTTTAAGACTCTATTCGTAAAAAGAAATGAAAACTAAAAATTAATTCCTGTTTTGGTTTTTTATTCAAAATAGGACCCTCCGTCTTCAATGCACTTGTTATAGCGATTTATTGATGAATCAAACACCTGATGTAAATCCCTTTTTGGAATGGCCTGTAAAGCATGCGTCGAAGTTATTTGCAAGGTCGAAATATCCTCAATATAACACCCTTTTAATTTCTTTTTAATTTTGGGGAACAGGGAGTAGTCCCAGGGTGCTAAATCAGGCGAATATAGTGGATGGTCCAACGCACAAACATTATTTTTTGCCAAAAATTGACGAACAAGAAGGGAGGTGGGACTGGGTGCATTGTCATGTTTCAAACACCAACTGCTTTCAGTGTATGTGGAACATATTTATCACATAATTTTGCTTCGTTCAAATCTTTATGCAGAATGGATCGAATAATTTCTTTGTTGATGTTTAAAGAGTCTAGCATCATTCGTAATGGCGCACATCGATTATTTGCCACGAAATTTCGTACTCTCAATAATTTCAGTTGATCTATATGAAATTGGTCTTCCACTACGCTGATTATCTTCTACCTCATCTCTTCCATCCAAAATTCGTTTGTGACCCTCAAAAAATTTGAGCTACTTAAATAACAGCCAACGTTAACTTCTTTCATGAGTTGGGATGTCTCCAAACCACTTTTATCCAGTTTTGCCTAACATTTGATAACAATTCTTTTCTCCATCTTAAAACATCAACACAATAAAAATTCCCTTCTGAAATGAACGCTTGTCTTCTCTTAGCTACTAAATCAAATGCCATCAACCTGTTCGCAGTGTGTCAGTAGACCATGGGCATTATGATGGATGCACATTTGCACTCATGGCGCCATTACAGCCTGCGATCTGGAAAGCGTCTTAAAACTTATTTATCTCACAATGTATATGCATTTAAAGCATTAGCATTAACAAATTTATAAAGCAAGTAAAATTTATCGAGGTCTAACTTTAAATACAATGGATATAATGTCAATCAAATTAATCCCCCACCTTTTTTTTTTCAGTTTTACAAATCTCACTGAAAGAAAATTGTTTAACATCTAAAACTTCCACTTCATTTGAGAAGGCGTTTAAATGAGTTAAATAAGGCTATTATTTTACACGTAATTTTTTGTGTACTTACAATATCCGATTGTATTCAATTGCCGACTTAATAGCTAATTTATTAGCATGAAAAAATAGTTTTTGTTCGCTCAATTGACCAGTTGCACCTTAAAACTTTTTTCTAAAGACGGGGTTAAAGAGTAGCAAATTGGTACGATTTATGAGTCTCATTAAGCTGGCATTGGAAGCGGTCTCCATCCTTTTGAATACTGGTGCTTAATCTCGTCCTTTATTTCACTTCTTTTCACTTGTGATTGAAATATTACAGTTTTATTTCATTCTTCTTTGAGGGAAAAAAAGGGAATTCGTTTCTTCAGGAACAAATGCGTAACATAAAAAAAAGTTGAAAAGTGCAAGAGTTTTACGGTTCTTTTTGTTTCCTCACATAAAAAAATACTACATTGATACGGCTTCTTTAATAAATTGCTGTATTTTGTTTCTTTAATATTTTATTGTATTTTATTTGTTTCTTTTTTTTTCTTCCTCCTTTTTCTTGCAATCTTTTTAAGAATGAGTACTGTCGTAAAATGAACAGTATTTTTTTAAAAATTTAAAACACTATTTTAGGTCACATTAACTGTATTAAATCATTTTATTTAATAACTTTGTTTAATCACTTTAGCCAATTAGGTATAAAATTGATAATTGCAATTTACGATCAATTTTAAGAAAATTTTAGTTATGTCAGTTCCTTACCATTAGCTTCTCAACCTGATAGTTAATGAAATCTCATTTTCTCATACTTCCTGAAACAACTACCTAAGATACGCCTTACAAAAGACTCGATCGTTAGATTTGATTTGTCGATATATTTGCAGCCTGTATGTGATCAGTCTCAACCATTAAAAAATAACTTTATGAATAATGGACCTGGGAATTCCAGTTAGTAAGCTAACATGGCGAATAGATTTACTTGGGATAATCCATAAGCATGTCTCCAATGGTAGGAGCATTTTAATTAGTAATGCTTAGATTACATGAACTTTGGTCTCTAAAAAAATTTTTCATTAAGTTTTTATTATTGTTCGTTAGTGTTCCTGTTGAACCCACCCCCTCCGAACTGTTTGCTAGATTTTCTTTCCATGATTACTTTTAAATTCAAGACGCTATTTTGTCTTCAAACAAGCAAGTTCCCTGACCCCAATTACAAAAATTAGAGCAAACAAAATTCCTTGACCTAAGGCTTATGTCAAAAAGAATTATTTCTTTTACTTCGCAAAATTAAATTTCTATTTAATTATGTCTTCCGGTGATTAAATTAAGAACACTATATTTCTGGCACATTCAACAACCATTTCTGCGTCTGTGAAGTTTGGTAGTCTTTTGGTGTCCCTAAAATTAAAGACTGTCTTCAAAGGTCAAGTTTTTACTGAATATATTAGACTATGTGCGACCTTAGTCGGCTCGTCTTTTTATCTGTCACCCACTGAAGACATATAGTTGCTCATTAGCAAATGACTGAAGCTCAGCAGACGCTTCCCACTATTACTCCAGATAAATATTGGTGTCCATGCAGAGGCAATATGAATTTATAAGCCCCAATAATATATCCGATTCTTTCTTTAAATACCCGGATGTGCCTCGGTAGTTATTTCTAGGCATTAGTCACACAAATACTGTTATTTTGCGTGATCCACAAGTAAAACAAGGTTTTTATTTCAAGCATTTCTCCCTTTTAACTCCCAATCTAATGACTCTCATGCAAGATTTTTTTCTCAAAATCCAATTGTTGCAAAAATTGTTGATATAATACAATAAAGTTTTATAAATAATCACTTTTTTATCTATTATTAACAGTTTACTTTCAGAGCTGTCAGTCCTCCAGTCCTGTATATTGCTTACTAAATTCCAAGATGTTCTTGTGTTTTTGAAAATATATTTATATGAATGTTTTCTACTCGTTCTTGTGTACATTTATTTTTTCACCCTGGAATTGAATTGCGTTATTTTCCTCTTTGCATGCAAATAATTTATAATGTACATGCAACTAAAATTACTGTATTGTGATGCAACATTACTTAAGTATATTATGATTTAGTGTTAAAATCATTCTTGCACATTTCTCTTGTAAATTTGACAAACTTAAATAAAATTTAAACTTTTGTTCAGTTTTTTTTAAATTTTTAAATAAAGCTGCCTAGCTATCTGCTACCTGATGGGATTCTGACACTGTGGAATAGGTTTCATGATCTTCACTTTGCTATTTTAGCTCAGTTTTCGAAAAAAAAATTTGCTTACTCTTTGCATTCTTAGTTCTTCCTCTTTGTTAAAAATGTAAAAATATTAATTTCGTAATATCTTATCATCTCTAGTGTTCCATTGGAAGATCCGTGATATAATTTTATTTCCTGAATTTAACAATAGGAATAAGTAAAATACTTATTGAGAACACTTAGCAAATTATATTTTTGAACCAAAGAAGTCACTCTAAAGTACTCCTTTATTTAATATTATAAAAATTCAATTATGGTATTGATGCCCTATATTTATAATTTTCAGTTAAATGAAAAAAAAATTACATAATTTTTTCTAATGCCTAAAACGTGATATGAATACTATTCATCATATATTTCAAATATTAAGCGTTATTTTTATTGATACATTATTACTTGTATTCAAAAAACGCATCCACATTTAAGGAAAGATTTCCATGCAATTTTGATATTTTTGAAAAGCTCTGAGTGACAAAATTAATTTCTTAACTACGTCACATCAAATAAACTATGATGAAAAACATTTTTAGAGAAGAACTACAGAAGTTCATCTCAAAATGTATGGCTCTTTTAGGAGTTTTTCTAATATAAATAGCATGGATCTACTTTGAGACTAAAAAAAGTGTATTATCATAAACGCTTCAAACTTATGCAAGACATTGAGAAATAAAAATTATAAAAAAATTGTTTTTCGCAAACTAAAGTAATTTTGAGTCTTATAAAATATATCTAATTTTTTTCCTTTATTTTAAAAAATAAAAAATTGCATTCAGTTTATTATCAAGAGAGAATATGTCCGTGTTAAATCAACGATATTTTTTTGTTAATTATTCAAACAAGTTATACTTTACAAAAGTTTGAAAAAGCACAACATAAATTTAATCTCATGGCGTAAATATAGGAACAGGGAAACTAAAACAAAGGCTTACTTGCATACAAAAAATTAAGAGCTCAAAATGTAAATTACATGAAAAGAATACCATGCTGTTACCAAGAGAAATTTTTTCTCTGAAATAAAAGGGAATTTAAACTATGTAAACTAAGTTTTTAAAGTAGATAAGCTTAAGACTTACAAAAGTTTTTTTTACATTCAAGGGAAATTAAGAAAAACGTCAGTGATGAGTAAGTTTCTCATATTTTCTTTAACTATTTTAACTCCGCAAAGAATGTTATATTTGTAATGAAGAAATACAAGATGACAACATCTGAAACGAGATTTTGGAATTAGGATATGCATATTATAACGTGTTTATTATTCATTGAATCTAACATTTGTGGGAACATACCTTTTGAAAAAGTATGAGAATAAGAACATAAATTTATTCTTCAGAAAATAAACAATACATGTTGATTAATAAAGGTACCTTGATTTTAATTTTCTTTAAAAGAACTCAGTATTATTTAAACAAAAAAGTAATTTTTGAGTATTACATGTTTTGTGTGAAAAATAGCAAATTCACAGAAATGCTAATTGTCAAAAGAATAAAAGTCAGAATATATTGTATTCAATTAAATCTAATTTTCATATCGAGTTTAATTTTCCTTTTTTGAGACTTTCACTTCTAATTTTCTCATTATGTCTGGAATGCGTTGATATTTTTAATAGTTCTCTTGTGTTTTTGCTTTCTTGTGATAGCGTTACATGTGATAGTAGCGGAATCAATTTTTTATTTTTAATTTGGAGTGGTTTTTTTTTTTAGTTTATATTTTGAAGAATCAATTTCATTGCATTGTATCATTTAATATTTTTTTCTAATAAGTTATTGATAATGTATAAATCAAAATTATAATTTACCCCATGATTTAATTTTAATCAGTTCAAAAACATAATAGTACTAAGCCACATAATTTGGGCGAAATGTCATTTGTATGGTAGTTTAAGATCATGTATGTTTTTATTATATTCTTATTATTACTAATGGGCTGCGAAATGGTGGTTTATTATTGCAGACCTATTGCATTCCCGATTTCTGGTATCTCTTTTTAGTACTGCAACATATAGGTGGATACCAATCGCCGCAGGTAGTTTTGATGCCCAGTTTCCTCCCGAGAGAGATGCACCTGAGCTTTTACGATGCGAACCTGTACCAGAATTAAAATTTTCCAGGAGCATTCAAGCCAAACAGATACTCTAGGAATCTTTTACACGCCGTATAATTACATGCCGCATAATTGCACGCCATGTCCGCTGTCGATTTTCTGCATCAAGAAAATTTACCGATTTGGGCCGGGCTGAGCCCACAACCTTGGGTGCAGAAGGTCAGTATCAAACCAACCACACCGGTCAGAATTATGTTGGGGCATCAATATTTTTAAAATAGAGGCCAGATAACAATCATACCTTGCATCACAATATTTTGTTGAATGAATGAAGCTATTTTTTGTATTAAAAAAGAAGAATATATATGCTTAAAAGTATGTTATAAATTTGTGCCGAGTTTGATTCATATTCATATTCATAGCATTGAGAGTAGTAAAAGGATAACTGAACTAATGCATAATATAATAATGCATTTTACTTTCGTTGTGCCATCTGTTGAATTGTCAGAAATTATTCTTTTTATACTAATTTAGTAATGGATATTTAGCTAATAATAAAGAATACCTCAATTTTCTCCCGTTTCGTTTCTCAATTGAGAAAATCAACTTTTACATGCTTTTGGAAGAAAATAATTCGAGTTGAATGTCATAACTTTAGCATGTAACTTAATGGAGTTGTCAAGATTTTTATTTTAAATATGAGTAATAGTTTCTACTTCACTAAAAATTACTTTCTGATCGATATTTTAGTATGAAATTATACACATTTTCAGGTAATTTGATGCACTGCGAGTAGTCGATGATAAATTTCTTTTGTGAACAATCATCATGGACTCCCTTACAGAATTTTAATTTGACAATATCATATTTTTGTGTATAGATTCATAAATAGACTTGTGATATGTTGCTTTAAATAATCTGCATGAAAAATTCATATAATTGGTATTCATGTTTCATGGGTGTGGTCTCCAAGTCAAAATAATTATAACACACAAGAAGGAAAGAAAATTTATTTTACGTTCTATATAATGAATTTTTCTTTTAATTTATTCTTCTGAAGCATCAAATAGCATCATGAATACAAAAAAGTCATAGATTTCTGAAGAAATAAAAAATATATTAATAATTTCAAGGTAATGGATACTATAAAATTTAAAACAGAAAAAAAAATATCATTCATGCATTAAGGGAATGATATTTTTAAGAAACATTAATGCCTTTTTCAATCAATAATATTTCACATCAATTACTATTATTAGTTACCATTTACATATTAACTACAATTTATAGTCAATGAAGGTGGAAATAGAGTTGTGATTCTGAACAATGGTAGAATACAGGAAATCGAAACAATCAAGTTAATTTCTCATTCCCAAAATTCACCTTCAGCGACAAATGAGAACTTGGAGTTGAATTTAAGAGTAGCATGGAAATGTTTAACGTTCAACATATGCTTTATTGAGAATCAATGCCATAATTCAACGGTCAAGTCTTGAATTTAGCATTATGGATACACAAGTCTCTCTCTATCTTGAATACATAAATCTTATTAAATTAGCGTGCAAGACATAGGAGACAAATATATTTAGAATAAAATTACAATGCATCAACTCAACCAAAAGGTAAATGGAAGACATAAAACGAAGTCATTATCTGACAGAGTTCTCTCGCCCAATTTCTATGCAATCGCATATACAGACCGATGCTTAATTTGCTTTAATGCGTTTCTATTGTTTGACACCATGGTCTTTGGTAGAGCTTCTTTGTTGAATTCAAGCATGTTTTCTTAAATTTTATGAACGCTTACCTAAAAACAAGATAAACCTCAAATGCTTATAAAATTGTAAAAAAAAAGGCAGCGCGTTACCGAATTTCAACCGACAAATTTAGAGCAGTGATAGTACGCATCATGGGGACGACAAATCGGCACATAACATGGGTTTACCAACTTAAGTAAATGAAAATCGTGGTAAAAGTAGTCGACGGGAGGAAGACGAGCCAAATGAGGGGAGTGGACAATCGAATATGCGGATATGGAGCTCAATTGTTGGGTGGAAGAAACCTGCAAGTATGCAAATTATTTCCTTTTCCCGGAGTTTCTACAGGAAGTAGCAACCGCCGAGCACCAGAATGTGTGGTTTATCCACGATGGTGCACCAGCACATTTTTCTATTGCAGTGCTTTTCCACCTCCATTCTACATATCCCGGGAAGTAGAATGGACATGATGGACCTATTGATTAGCCTCCACGCTTCGCGAACATCAATATCGTGGGCTTTCTCTTCTGGGTCCACTTGAATTCGCGTGTGTATGAGATTGATTAATTGGTTGAATATTAACGTCGCACTGTTCAGCCACACGAGGGCTTTTGGCGACGGACCACGTAATTTTGAACCATGGTCAAGTGACGTGGATGACACCTGAGCCAGTACCCCCTCTCCTAACTACCACACCATGGGAGGACGTTTCAGCTCTCGACAGTTTTAACGTGCATCTCTGCCCTACATGGCGGGTCTTTAGTGGAACTGGGCTCGAACTCGTGACAAGACAATGCCACGATCCGATACCTATACCACTCGGCTACCGCGGCCATCGCTCGTGTATGAGACGGTAGTGGCAACAGAAGAGTCAATTCAAGGTCACAGAATGTAGTCGCTTCAGCTGACATCGCTAGCCTACCGGATTATTCCGTCAGTGTCAGCTGTACAATGACCTACACGGCCACAGCTTCGAACAATTCTTCTTCTTCTTCGAACAATTAACTTCATTTAATTTTTGACGTCGAACTATGACGCATTAGTCGTATTGTAAACATCTTTATGTCTAAAAATGTTTTTCTGTCCTCTAATTTTCCGTTTTTCTTACACTCGACATCACACTCTTCAAAACTATTTTTGGGAATTACTCTGAATAAATGCGATTCGCGACCCCATATTCTCTTGTCGTCACCATGCTGTCTACCACTCACCCCTCTGAATTTTTTGGTCAAATTCGGCACAACACCCTGTATATCTTCAAGTAATGACATTTCACCAAAACAATGAAGTGGAAAGAAATTAATTCTAGAAATGAAATGGATAGTATTTAGAACCAAGTATTCTCACAAAAATTAAATGTGAGGAAGTTGAAAAAATGCGAATGAGTGAGTGAGTGAGTGAGTGTGAGGTTTAATGGCACAAAGAGCCAAATCTGGCCATACTGCGCCAAACATTTGTTAAAATATTAAAACATTTGATAAAATGTGTTAAAATATAGACAGCACAGTTTTTTAAAAAGTTAAAATTTCAAATCACGTATAAAAACTCGTTTTCAAGCAACAAAAACAAGCAAGTCAGACAAGATCTAAAAATAAAAGAATTAAAAAAATACTACTGAAAAATTAAATTGTAGAAAAAGTTTAAGCATTTCATGTAAATAAAAATTAGCTCCTACTTTTTTCGGAAACGCGTTGGAGTTAACGCGCGTAAATATCCTTTAGGATAATTTATAGGATTTTCTTGAAGTGCGAATTTAACCGTAGGATCTGGCTCAAGTTCCTTCTCCTCCACGTCGTAGGTTATCATGTCTTCCTCATCTTTTGCATATTCTATAGGTGCTTATTTTCTAGGTCTATGTGAAGCCATTTTTAATTCAATTTCTGGTTTCAGCACTTTTGGGCGCTTTCTTCTATTTCTTGAATTTCGTTTTACACACTATGGGATTTCTGGTGCATTAGAATGTTCACTATTGGATGTAGTAGGGACAGGCTCTGGTAAGGAAACTAATGATTGAGTTTCAGTTGAAAGTGCAGAAATTTATTAGGAGTTGTAAGAGAACAAGTTTTAGTTTCTAAAGATAAAACAGAAGTATTCAGGTTATTGCCAGGGGAAGTATTTGTAGTAGTAATAGGACTGTGTATTTTTAACAAAGACTCACTTTGTATTGTTGGTATTATTGCAGATGGGGAAGGAAGTAGATTTTCTTGAGTAGATGAAAAGGGCGTGGAGACGGTAAACTCTGAAGATGAGGTACTATGCATCGGAGTTTCAGTAGATAGGAGTTTCAGGTATTGTAAAGGTGGGCAGATTATGTTTGTTATATTTGGATCTGTTTGTGTAGTTGTGGATATAGATGACGGTTTAGTAGCCTGAGCATACGTTTGGGTTAACTGAGGAAATATTAATTTGCGTGCTTCAAAATAAGATTTGTTTTTATCGGTTTTAATTTCTTGGATCTGCTTTTCTAATTTCATTTTTGACATAATTGTGAATCTGATGGATAAGACTGCGTACAATTAACACATTTCGACTCTAGAGTACAATCCATGGAAGAATGCTCAACGGATGCACATCTAGAGCATGTTAATTGACCACGGCGGGAGGTTTGGGAGTAACCAAAATTCTGGCTGTTAAAACAGCTCAGAGGATATGGTATGTATGGGCATATTTTACAGTTGAGGTAGCCGGCTTTTATTGTTGGGGGTAAATTTGGGCTATTGAAAGTTAAAATTAAATGTTTTGGAATAAGTGTTGAGTCTGTTTTAATAGTGATTCTTCTGACCTGAATAACACCCTGATTGGAGAATCCCTCAAGGATTTCCGCTTCAGGGGTGGTCAACAGGTCAGGTTCAGAAATGACACCGTGGCATGAGATGACAGTTTTATATGTGGGCTTATTGTTACAGATGAATTCAGAAACGTTTTTTCAAGAAGGAAGGACTTGGTTTATAAAGCAGAAAGTGTTTCAATCAGTAAATCAACGGATCTTAACCTTTTAACAGATTTAGGTTCACCACCTATTTCTATGAGGGCTTTTTGAAAAGCAAAATGCGATTTAGAAACAGTTCATTGTTTGGAAGAGAAATCAATAAGAATCTGTTATTCGCAGAAATCTGATCCATGTGAAGGTTGGGTAAAACTAGGCTTTAACCCGGGCACAGCAGCATTGGATCCATAAATACGCGTAAAAAACTTCATCCTGGCATGCCTTCACCCACCACGGAGTCCAACAAGGGAAGCCGTGTGCCAGTTATCTGGCAAACCCAGACACGGCTCTTACCTGAAGTACACCCAGAACATAGTACTAAAGCATCAGGGCGAGGATCGAACGACTTACCTTATCGACACACCTTATCTGCAGCACTAACCCTACAGCAGTGTCTCTTCGGGGACACCAAAGAGACGTACCACCAGCCGATTGACAGGAGCGGGCTCACTCCTGTCTCCCGTCTACAGTGAAGTGTGGGCCAAAGGTATTCCCAGGACGCCAATTTCCTTCTTACGGGACGCTGCACACGGCAAACATGCGGGTTAAAAAACCAACGGTGTTAGTCGAACACAAATAAACCAACAAAAATCAGAAGATTTAAAGAAATATACGAAAAAGAAACTAAATTAACGCAATACAAAATATAAACCAAAATATGTTAATAAAAAATAGCAAGTATTATCAGTAGAAAAAACTAAATTTGAACTATGTTCATTTTGTAATATTGGTCTGTGGTATGGACGGGAATAGAAGAAAAAGAGAAATGGAATGGCTAGAAGAAGGCCGAAAATAGGGAAGGATCACTAGTGTACCCCGGGTTCGTGAAGCCCGTGTTTACCAACGATAGTAAACCCCTTGGGAAAAGAAAAAGATCACTAGGGCACCTCGGGATTGTGACACCCGTACTCACCTAAAGAAGGTGAGCCCCTGAGGGGAAAAAATCTTAAATTGTGGATTTAAAACTCCCTTTTAAAGACAGCAGTTCTAAATAATAAAAAAATAATGCAAACTAAAATCTGTCAAAATGAACTGTAATATTATCAATATTCACCTCAAGTTGGTTTTAAAAACTGTAACCATATATCTCGGGTATTATATATATTTATCCCTCATGAATGTAAAATTGTTCGTCTACTTACCAAAAATGATAGCTCTCTTGTCTTATCTTTTATTACCAGTGGATAAACTAAAGTTCACTAAATTTTTTTTCTGTATATCTTAAGTGGGAATCTTTAATTCTACTCAAAATCTTCTTGATTTTCGCAGTTTATAAAACGGTTTGCTTTTTATAGCTTTACAAATCTTTTTTTTTTATTACCAATAAGTCGCATTTTATTTAAACTCACACTCAGTGGCGCAACAGCCCATGTAGGCCCGGGCCTACAGTTCCTATCTCAGTATAGTTGACCATTGGGCGCTGAGGTGCATGGGTAGATGTCTCGATCAGGTGGTCAGTCTGAACAGAGACCATAATTGTTTAATTCCACAAGCAAGCTGAGTACATGTTTATCAACTCACTGCTGTAGAGAAAAAGGCTGAATCGACCTTCCCAGCCCGGGAATGGAACCAGGACGTGTGGTGTTTAAGTGCGATACGCTACCACTTGACCATTGCGCCTTCCATGTTTTAGTTACTTTCATATTTTTTTTTTGTCGTATTATGTACGATAAATATCTTCAGTGTTTTACGAGCTAAATACCAAATTTGAAATCAAGAATAAGATTAGTTGATTCTGACACGTAAGTTGATCAATTAATATTAAAATATATTGGTTTAATGTATTAAAATGCATTCAATATCTGAAAATTATTTAAATATTGCATTCATTTATTATATAACATGTTTATAAAATAATATGTATTTACATGTTTATAAAATAACTTTCAAAATATTTTTAAATATAGGTTGTCCGGACATTAAGTATCCAAAAGTTATAGCTTATCATTACGGAACTAAACATCGGAATATAATAAATGGTTCGTTCGTGGATTGGATTCCCAATCGAGATTTTTTGGGTCTACTCGGCATAATTCGGCAATCACAAACAATAAATTTACTACGTTGTCTTCATTAGTAAAGGTGTGGATGCCACAGGAAAAGGTGTAGTGCGGTAATAGACTGGTACTTTGGTTAATAGAATCGATGGTGCGTACTTTGGTTAATAGAATATAAATCAGCCACACGTGTACAGCGAGATGTTCAAACGGAATGAAATGTCATTACTGCAGTGTTTCTTTTCAAAGTTTTTGCTGTGGGGCGCCCCTATTGGGTAAAAAGTGTATTCATTATGATTATATGAAATTGGGGCGATAAACGTAAAAATAAGTCTTACAAGGGGGCGCGAGCATATCGAAAATAAAAGATTAAAAAAAATTATTTACTGGAATGAAGTAAAACAAAATACTTTCTGACATAATAAAAAAATACACATTTACACTGATATAATTTATATATCTGCGATATTACGTCATAAAAAATCAACGCTTCCACTTCAAAACCTCAATTTAGCTATCTTTGATACTGTAACCAAATAAGAAAAATTGATTTGCTGTAATCCCATGATGAGAGATTTTTTCATTAGGGTTTCTTTTCAAACCAAAATGAGAGAAAAACAAAACACAGACCCATAATAAAAAAAAATTAGGAAGATAAAAAATTTATCACTGTTATATTATTGTCATCAGCGGTAGGCAGCAGAATGTATTTGCTGCGGTTTGACTTTCGAACTTACTTGTACGGTTAGTTACGTCCCTGCTCTTATGTATTTGTTTTTTCATTTAGGGAAGTTGTAAATAAACTATTTCTGCTGCGATTTTTTCCTAGTAAAACATTTTTATGATTTTTGGAAAAGCACAGAGAGCACTTTGAAGGATTACTTGGCCAAGATTTATTTCTATGAGTTATTCCCAAACATATAAAGCATAATGAAAAATGTTTTGCATAATTTTTTTAACATCCATATTGTAATAAATACACTTTTAATCCGGAGCTGTCACGTCAAGCACTGAGTGCACGAAATCGGTAATTCTGGCAAAACTGTTTAATTGTTACCAATGGCTCTGACACACACACACACACACACACACACACACAATCCTTCTGTTTGACAGTCTTAACGTGTGAACTAAAATATATTTGTCACATATCTCCCTCTTTTTTGGGAGTGACAAACGTTTTTTTACAATCTTAAGGTACTTGTTTTGACTGAGTTCCCGGTGTGATAACTTTTTTTCCGAAATATTTTCTGTGTCCTTGAAAGTAGGTGAGTATATTTTCTCTTAATTAAATTATTCACTGTAATTACGATTTTTATTGTGTACTATAAAATAATTATAAAAAACAATTGGAGTGACTCAATTACCCCACTCGAGCATTAGTGTCGAGTGCGTGCCTGCTCCAGGGTTAAAATATGTTGATGCATTTTCACTTTAAATATTAAAAAGAATACAATTATTTTTCATCGGAATTTTATATTATTGTTCATTATTCAACATCAATTCTAAATGCTAATTCTGTGAGGCTTAAAATTACAATTCGTTTAAAACTAATTATAATTTGAGCAATGATTTAAAAAAATCATTTTACATTGTTGCGCACTTGGCTTTACTCTCCGTAAAATTCAGCGATTATATCAATAATGTTTTATTTTCTTATAAATGAACTCGTGCAAATAGCGGGTACTTCAGCCGGTATACTTTTAATGTATCAGTGCTGCACAGAGTATTTTATAACTAATTAATTAATGCTAAATTAAAAACAAGTTTAATAAGTATTAGCGACTTCCATGGGCTTGTCTTACAGAGCAAACAAACTTTTCAAAGGAATGCTTATGATTAAAAATTGACCCACTGATTTCTTTCTAAAAAAAATGCTGATATCTATATTTTGTCTTCTAAGCAGCCACCGCATTTTGCAATATGTTCCAATTTAAAAATTAGAGAAAGGAAAAATAACATAATAATTATCCATTTACTTAATTTTTTTATTTATATATATATTATATATATATATATATATATATATATATATATATATATATATATATATATATATATATATATATATATATTTTGCTGAAAAGCAACATGTACAGAATTTAATACTTATGTCATGAATTTGTACGGTTTATAATTATGATTAGTGCTTTAGCGTAAAAAAAAGTGCATTATTATTGCATTAAGTACATTATTAATATATAAGGGGGGGCGCGATTAAAATTGTGATTGAAAAGGGGGGCGCCAGTATTGAAAGTTTGAGAAGCACTGCATTACTGGCTTGCTTAATAGACCTATCAGGACTTCTACAAAATGAATTACGCACACGAACGACAGTGTATTTTATGATGAAAACTTAAGGATACTTGCCTCTCGAGATAGCAAAGTTAACGTCTCCTTTAAAGTTCTTTAAAATGGGGGATAGATTTCCATGTCGGAGGATCGACGTTCATTTCTGTTCGAACACGTTGCTGTACACGCGTGACTGATTTAAATTCCGCTAACCGAAGTACGCTCTGCATCTTTTATTGTATTGTCCACATCTTTACTAATGAAGTCTGTGTAAAAAGTGTATCACCTGCGATTGCCGAATAATGTGCACACGTGCGGCTGATCGAACTAGACCCAAAATATCTCGGAAGGTTTTTAAATCCATAAATAAACAATTTATTACATTCTGATGGGTAGTTTCGTAATAAAAAATATTAATTTTTTGGAAACTTAAAGCTCGGACAACCTGTATAATGAATCATTCATCAAAACATAAGAAAGTTAACCTTAAATTCAACAGGCATATTAGAAATTAATATAATCTCACCCAATTCATCTTTTTTTAAGAAAACAGGAAACAAATTGTTCTTTGCTCCTCATCTCAAGCAATATCAATTTATCTAAAAAAAGATGATTCTTTCAAGATCACATACCAGAAAAATTGTTCCATATATTGATAAAAAATAAGATTCAGAAACGGGAGAAACTAAACATAAACATTGTCAAAAAACAAAAATAAAAAATGAACAGCGGCATAACCTGTCACGCTATTGTCCTATTTCACCAGGGAAAAAACGAACAAGAAGAGCATTTTTTCCCTTTATATATTTTCTTGTAATCATAGACCAACAGTAAGTTTCGGAGAGTGAAAATCCATTAGCACACTCCTCAGTAAAAAAAAATATAAATATAAAAATGAATAAATGTTCCGAAATTCCGTTTTGTTCTCGGTTTTTTTCCGTTTTTGTTCTTGCTTTTGGTTGTACAAGAATGATAAAAACGTTTTCATTCCTCTTTTTTTCTGAATATTACTAAAAGTTGAAGATATGTTTTGTAAATAACAGCATTGAGTAGATATATATTTATTTACTTTCACATTTAAGATTAGCCTTTCATTTGAAGTCTTTTTAATAGAAGAAAAAATTGATTTCATGCTCATAGATAGAGAGGAAGAAAATTATTATTATATTTTTTTAGATTTAGTTAATAACTTAAATTTACAAAAACTAAATCACAAAAGAATATTTTAAGGTGTTGAAATGCAAATTTATTTGAAATAACCAGTCTCAAAATAGTTCTAGGACATGTTTTTAAACTACGAGTCATCTGAAAATTGAAACATGAATGACACGTAGTAATTATTCCATTGACTTAGGTCTAAATTATTTTCATCATTTTCTTCCTCCTTATTAAATTGCAAAGCAATATATATTATACCAAAATCATTTTAATCGAATTTATTTTATGTTTTCTTGATATAAACATAACATTAATTATAACTGTATGATTAAAATCACAATCATTACACGTATAAATAAAATAAGACCAGCGGAATTTTTCAACTAATTACTCAAGTCTTAAGAATATTTTCTGTGATCTAATATTCGTAAGATTAGAATGCTCAATAAAAAGAGATGGGGGGGTAATTAAACTAATTGCCACAACAGCCAATGAAGGCCAAGGACTTTTGTGTCAATTTTGTTTTCATGAACTTGGACAATGAGGTGTACGAGCAGAGGTTCGGGTCGGGTGGTCAGTCTGTCGCGAAAATCTCCAGTGTTTAGTTCCCAAGCAAGACTTGGCACTCATTTATTGACCCACTGAAGGAATGAAAGGCTGCAGTGACCCTGGCTATGTCTGGGATTTGAATCCTGGACCTGTGACTTCAAAACTAAAGACTAAAATGAATGCATTGTATGTTACATATATCTATTTCCATTTTCTAGCCAAAATTTAAGCAATTCCAAAAATTATATGTAAACTTTTCTTTTTTTTTGTTTATTGAAAGTAATATTTTTAAGTCCCACAGAGAGTGAGTTTTGCATGTTCAGGAATGGTTGTGGAAAGTTTCCTAAATATATGAAAAATTATCTCAGAATAAGTAACAAGCTTTTTTCACCTTCTCCTTACTTCAGTTGGTAAATGGTCACCACAGCATGGAAATTTTGAGATACACTGGATTTCCCAAAACATCATTTTAAAAATGAGGATAAAACACTTCATTAAAAAATATGTATAACTCGTAATTAAGCTCCAACATTCTAATGGCAGCCCGTGCCGGAGGGTGATTTAGAAGCATTTTTGAGGTAGGAAAATAGCTGCTTTTGGAAAATAATGTAAGCACTTTTCACTATTCAATGTTCAATCGATCAAATAATACTGTGTTTCTAATGTTTTATGTTTTTGAAATCTATGGTTCATTTCATTGTTAAATCTTTTAGAGAGTTTTAATGTAAGCAATCTGCGAGAAAATTAAATAGGTATGTATACTTACTATTGTTATTGTTTTATTATTGACTTGTTAGAGTACCCATTATTTGTATGGGTGAATAAAAATAAATGGTGTGTGGAACGTCACGCGATAGAAGTGAAACTTCTTTTCGACGTTGGAGCATCGATTATTCCAAACTGACCGAGTACATGTCTCAATTCGTGGCGAAATGAGTCTTTCTGACACCCAATCCAAAGTAAAAAGATGTGATGGAATTTCTGGGTATACAAAACCATTGTATTTTAATAAATTTGGTATACCTTTAATATTTAAACTGTCGGCAATTGTAAAATGCTTTAATGTGTGTCTTCTAAATTAATTTCCGGTAAAATATTTTTGTGCTCAGCAACAGACATTCTCAAATCATCTCTAAGCCATAATCTATTATTAATTGAACGTCCGTGACCGAAAGGATTATCAACGAATCACTTTCGAAATCTTTGTGAGCATTTTTATGGGAATCATAGTTTTGGTAACGTTAGATAGAATTTATTACTGATTTATTTGCATCAGTTCCGACATGCAATTGACTTGTTGAGGATTATAAAGTTAATGACATAGGGTGGTTCACAAAGTCCGTATTAATCTCTGTGGTTATTGGGAGAGTCTTATAGCGTTCACATCCCTTTACCCTTCGTGACGAATCTTTACGGAACCTTTCCACTAATATTCTTAGGCTCTTTGGGGATTGTAAATTCACGTATATTTCCAATCACCTTCAAAAGAAGAAGATGGGATATATAAAGTAGATAAGGTATTTAAGGAGAGCGTTGTAAGTTAGCGGAGAAGAAGCCTATTGAGCCAGCAGCAGTAGTGACAAGTTTTATAGGATTCAATTGGATTACGATAATGGATTATTGCCTGTTAGTATTCAGCGAAGGAAACTTAGGAGGTTAATATACCTGAAGAGATCAAAGTACTGCCAGGTGATATATTCTAGTTTAATACCGCCTACCACAAGCGTTAGTTTAATCAAATTAGTTTAATTAATGAAAGCTAATAATTCAAGTTGCGTGTATTTCTCAGACTTCCTATTCCGGTAAACCTTTTCGATAGTGAGCGTAGTTATTGATTAATTTCCTATTTCGTAATTTAATTTAATATTAAAGGTAAATCCCTTTTTGACGTAGACATATAGCTTACTATTTGTTATTAGAATTTTGATATTTAAACCAAGTGAATAAATAGAAGTTATTATTATACAAATGGCGTCCGGTCATTCTTTGCCTCAAATTAATCTTAGTGTCCAGGGTGGAAACCTGGGGGGAGGGGGTTCCCACACCTTTATCTACCGAAGGTACTGATAAGTACCACTCACTTTAAAATTACATAGAATAACCATTTTTACGAATACTCTGGTGATGCTTATCAGGAATATTCTTTACGTTCACTTTTCCGAGATATATGGCAGCACGGCTTCTATGATGATTATTTTAGCATGGAAGTCTAATAGTTTTTAGTAGAAATTGTATTTTCAGCTGCCGGCGTTTTCAGTGGATTGCGAAGATTGTCATTTTTGTTCCAAATAAGTAGTTAATGTCAAAAGGAAAGTGTCTTATTTTTTTTAATGTTAATGAAGTTCTTAGAAAGCGATTTGACTATTTGTTTTAAGTGAACAGTGTGTATATTTAATTTTACAATTCAATATCTTTAATTAATTGATTACCTCTAACTAATTAAATTTCCCAAAGTTGAGTATTTTGTTGTTTATGTATACCCCTTAAAATTTTCAATGTAGTGATTAAAAAAATTTTGCATGAAAAAAACTGCAGTAAATCATAATGCGGTAGATAATGGGTTAAATCGGGCATTTTTTTTATTGAAAACAATTATAACCCCGTGCGCCACAAAGTATCACACCGTGGCTTACAGAAGTAAGTATTAAACACACATTCAAGGGAAATAAACAATTAAAAAAAATGAGGTTAAGAAGAATTACAAACAGTTACAACAAAATTACAGAAATATTTGAAATCCCTTCTGGTGGAAAGAAGTTGGTGAAAATTCGGTGTCCAATTCATGTTAAGTCTCTTGAACGCAAGTCTTATGATCTTTCTCTCTCTGACATACTTGGAACACAGAAGGATTATATGTTCTACATTTTCCTCGCCACCAATATTACAGTCACAGAAAGATGAAGGAACTAAATTAAATTTGTTCAAGTAGCTTTTGAAATTAACATGACCTGTGAGAAATTGGGTTAATTTGTAGTTAGTGTAAAAACGATGACATGATAGTCTATTGTTAATGGTGGGAAAATTTATTTGTTATGCTCCCTTTATTAGAAATGAGATATTCTTGGTTCCAAGACTTCACCATTCTTTCTTTCGTGATCTTCTTGTAAAACGATTTAGGAATGTTAACGTCAATGTCAATTTTGCACTAAACTAAAATTAGATGATTATCGTGGGTGCCGGCGCCGTAGGCGCCTATTCCCAGAAGGATGGGAGAAAAAGATAGACCATGACTGAAATAAAAAAAAATACCGAAATTTCCCACAAAAAGCGGGAAGGGATGACGTACCCCAAAGCACGAGCGTTCTAACGAAGCAGTGCGCCGGCGGGGGGGGAGGGGAGGTAACGCAGGAAGGAAGACGGGACGGCCGAAGGTAGTGAATCAATTCGGTGACAAATTCACCTCAGAATCCAGAGTGAAAGATGCAGTGCAATGCACTTAATTCATGTTGTTAAGAAAGTGAAAAGAGTAATTTTGCGCTTGGTTCCGGCTTTTGCAAGCTAATCGGCTCGCTCATTACCAAGAACGTCCGTGTGTCCGCGAACAAATGCAAAATTTATTGAGATGATTTTATCTCTTAGGCTTTTAAGTTGCTTTTGGATCTCTACGATTATATTGTTAGATGAAGAAATACATTGAAGAGAATCCAAGGAAAAAATAGAGTCAGTACAGATGAGATATACTGAGATGACACTATTTTGCTCAGTGATCAATTTAACGGCGAAATTTAAACATAAAAGTTCAGCTACAAAAACTGTGCATTCATCACGAATTCTAAATTGAAAGTTCTCGGATTCAACACCACTCCTGAACACAACAAATGCGAAACCAACTCTTCCATCAATTTTACTGCCATCAGTAGAGCAAATAACAAGGAAATCTTCTGTGTTCTTGTCATCGGACATTAAGAGAGTATTTTGCAGTATTTTATTTTCCGTGCTAGATATTCTTTTATGATCTCTGATGGAGAATTGGCAGTAGCACTGATGAATTTGCACTTTTTTTCTGTTGTTTTTTTGTCACTTTTCGACTGGACTTGCTGCTAATTTTTCCTTTTTTTTACGAAACTATTTTCCTCTGAGTGCATTTGATTAAGGTAATCTGACTATAATTAATAATAATTCAACGTAAATGAAAATTTAAAACAAACAAACAAATTAGCCGCCGAACACATCGCCATGCAGCCAACAGTCTAAGGAAATTTTTCAAAAAGGCACACTTTTGCTGCGAGAGTTATTTTGTCTTCACCGTAATGCACACACTTCAACTCATACAGCCGTTGATAGATGTTACCGGGTCTGAGGAAAAGGACCCCCAATCGGAAGGTGATCAAGTTGAGCAATCGGAGAGATGGACATTCATTCAGCTTTTTCACGGATATGACGCAAGTCACGTGGTTAATGAGGCATCATGCTCTGCCCAGAGCAAGGCATCATATCCAAAAATGTCCGCATTTTTTTTTAAATGACAGTTTGTTTTCTTAAAAGTTCTAAATAATTTTCGCTAAAATTTTGAAGCAAGATGTTTTTTCAGTGATTTATTCGAAAAAGAATCGTAATTTTACTGCATAGAACAAATAATAAATATGAAAATCGCTCAAAATAAACATGATGAAATATACTCCCAAGCCATACCAAGCGTTTCAGCCACTGATAGATGTCACTACGGTAGTCTAAAAAGTATACTTCGAATTTATTGCTAATTAAAGCTTAATTTTATCTTAGAATTAGAGTGGATTCATGTTGAAAATGTTACGATGACTGAAAATTTAATACAAGTTTGAAGGAATTGATAAAAACAACGATTCTATTCAAGATCAACACTTAAAAATAAGTTTTACAATAAAACATGTACAAATTATTGCAATCTTTTATCAGCTTTTTTTTTTTCTTCAAATTGACAATGAATAAATATTATCATCAGATATTTGATGTGATTTAGTAAAGGTTGATGCATTTTACAAGAATTTGATCGATATAAAAGCTAGGATTGTAGATTTCTCATTTTTGTATTATTATTAAGATAGCTTCTAGTTAAGTAATAAAATGACACAGCCCTACCTTACCACAAAATCACTAGTACAATTTCTTCTGTCACAATTTAATGAAGATAATTGTTATGTATGTTTAAATAGAAAATCAAGGAATACTTCAAGGAAGTGAGTTTATAAATAATTATACATTTCTATGTCATTTACAAGGGAAATTGTTTTTTTTTCCTTTTCCATATCTACTTGAAAATAAAAAAAAAGGAATTTTGCCTTTCATGAATATTATTGTATTACAATAAGGTAGTTCCGAGAAAGACTGTTTAATAAGTTTATTTGTTATATTACAAAATTATGTTCAGTCAGTTTAGTGCTGTGTTTTTATGTAATTCATATAAATATTTTTAATTAACCTGAGTTAGCAATGTAAGCTAAATATAGTAATACAGCTGCACTATAATGTATTTTTCAAAAATTTTTATATTTCAATAATATTTTAAATGCATTGTCATCTTATTAAATTTTTGAACAATAGCACACAGTAATAGAGTAATACAGCTTCACTAACATATTATATATATCATTTTTTTAAAAATGTAATATATTTCAATACTATTTGGAATATATTGTAATCTTGTTAGGCTTTTTTGAACAATAGTTCTGAACGAATGTTTCCATATTGTAAATTTTGATTTAGGGATATATGCAGTGAAAAAGTCTACTAATTATATATTTATTGTGCTGTACATTGAAAGTTACTCAAAGGAGCGAAATTTTATTGTGAATGAACATTTTAAGAATTAAATAAATATTTAAAATATATATCCAATATTTTGGAATTATTTCCTTTAGTATAATGCAATATGAAAAACCTATGAATGACCTTGAATTGTATTCTCATTTCATTACTATTCATTTCATATCATAGAACTTCTAAGTTATATATAATATTGGTCATTTTTAACCTAAAAATAACCTACATTTTTAATATTGATTTGAAACTTTCATCTATGACCCATTTAAAAGAACAATTTGGTGATTAGAATAGTGTCCATTTTATAATAGAACAAAGGGAGTTGACAGGTAACAGGTATATAAAGAAATTGATAGGCGAAGTTTAAAAAATTAATTTATATGGGAGCATGAACATTTTTTTTTCAGCAAACTGACAACATTTTTTCACTCTTGCAAAATTCATCATACTCAGTCAGGGATTTTTATTTTAAATATTGTTGGTGCATTTATTGTTAAAATACGTTTAGAGAATAATTATTAATTATATTTTGAGAATCTGCTCTTTTTTGAAAATATTTTTATTTTAAAATGTTATATTAGCCATCATATATTCTTGTGTCATTCATACAAAATATATGATTTTATTCACGGTTTTCCAAACATTGTGTTTTTATATTTGGCATTCATTAATGACTCTTGAAATATATTTAAGTTTTTAGAATAGTTTAAAAAAAAGTTTTTTAATATTTACAAAAACTCATAGAAATATTTTTGCTACGTTGAATATTTTATACAACATTTATTTAGATGTTTTAGACCAGTGTTCCGCAACCCCCGGTCCGTGGACCGGTACCGGTCCGTGGATTAAATGCTACCAGTCCGAACAAGAAACATTAAATTATTTCTCTTTTATTTATTGTTGTATATTTTTCTTAGGTTTCGTCTACTTTTTACGAAAATCACTTAATATTCCTTGTTAAATACCTTTATATTCATTTTTGGTGCAGCTATATTTTATTCAGATGTCACGATTAAATACACTTAAATTAAAATTATTACATCAAAACAGTCTAAAATATAAACAATTAATATCCTCCCCCTCAGCGGGCCACTGTAAAATTAACAAACGTTGACCGGTCCGCGGCGATATAAAGGTTGGGGTGCACTGTTTTAGACTGAATAATAATAATGGATTAACGAATGTACAGTCATGCACAATTATAAAAAAATAGTAAGTCATAATTTTCATCACAGCTTGACAAAGTTAGTGTTTAATGACTCAAAAGAAAAACAAATTATGTTCTTTATTTTTTTAACTAACTCAAATAAAAGTTAATTCTTCTAAAATAATTTTTCATTTATGGAGCTCCAGTTTTTACTTAGGTAGAGACTAGACTCAATAGGGAATGTTTCGAGTTTAATTCGATTTTTATTATAAACTCCGGAAATAAACCAGATAAAATAGTTTGTGTTGTGTAAATGATAATTCTTCCAGGATACGATAATTCAAATGAGTATAATTGATTTTTTTTATTTATTAACATCGCACTATTAACCTTTTAACTACCAATCAAACGTTACGCGATTTGCTCTCCAGTGCCACCTCTTTCACTTAGGCGTGTGTATGCAGTGTTATTGTGAGGAAACAGAAAGGGGGGGGGGCAAACAAGCAAATATTTTTTTTAAAATAAGTCAATCCTTTGCAAACACCATCAAGGCCATGTTATTGCTTTCCAAAGCCTTCGGGATAATTTTACTGAAAGCAAAGCAAAAAAAAATCGTTTTTCGGAAAGACGTATATATACGACCATAGCAATCAACGCACCGGTTGAATACGTATATATACGCGTAGGGCAGCTATGGTGTTTAAAGTAATACAATAGCTATTAGTGTTGGAACTAGTAATTTGAAACATCGTCAAGAAATCAGGACGACACCTTAACTAGCACCACCCTCTCCAAACTTCCACACTAATGTAACTACTTTGAGCTTTTATAGGTTTAATGCGCTGCAGTGTCTCTACAGTGAATTTTCAGTAACATTAGGACTCGCTCTCCTTATACTACAGAAATAATGGTCATCACAAATTTATGACCATGACTGTGTGACCTCTTTGGTTTAGAGGAAAGTTCCTATGGTTTTTAAATAATGTTGAGTTTTTTCCCCGAGACATTTAAGGCATTAATCGAAAACTTGGAAATTTATTTGTATGCACTTAAAAGAAAAATTCTGTTAAATTTTAAATTTAAGCTAATTTTAAGACACAAATTTTGATACAGAAAGCAGAACATATAGGAAAAGGACAAAATACTTTTTTAACAAACTAATTCATATCATAATTAATTCCCTTTAAATACATGACATGATTAGGTTAGTTGTGATTAGAATTGGGCAGTTGTTAAGGGTGACCCATCTATTTTGATAAAGGTATTTTACTTCCAGGAAATGAAAACGATATACATTTTTAGGAATATCATCTTTCTAAGAAAATTCGGCATCAGCTGAAACATTCTTAGTCATATTTTTTGTCTTTTATTGACTCGTTTGAATAAATCATTTAGTAAGAAAAATTGATTTAAAAAACCACATTCGGGGAAAAGTTATTTTAAAGAAAAATTGGTGTTTTGAGATAAAAGAAATCTTTTCAACACAGAAACATTGAATTAAATTTGAAATTAAATTGAAATAAAATAAAGATTAAAATAATTGCTTTCGAAGAACTTTTTTGAAAGACATATTAATTCATTATATATGTCTTCTATTATATGAGTGCTAAGAAAAAAAATTCATGGAACATATTTCCAGAATAAGGTAGTATTTCCTATACATAACAGTGTTAAAAAAACAATTCTTTTATTAAAAAAATCTTTGAAAAATTTTATTTATATGAAAATATTTGGAATCCTTATATAGTATAAACGTACCCCAAGAATTGTTTGAGTTGTATTTATCATGTAATGATTCAAACTTTTTGGCAACATACAATTGTCCACCGAAAGAGTAGAAATTTTACTATAATAATAGTTTTTAATCTTTTAATATTATTTTCTGTTTAATCAATGATTTTTCAAAAATGAAGGCATTAAAAAAAACCAAATGAATCTTTATTAATACAATTCTCACTTTTTTAAAAAATAATTTACTACTAGTTCACGTAAAATCAATAAAGGTATAAAAATATAAGAAATTACACATAAGTACTTAAAAATTCTAAAAGCTCTTGCATCCCAGAAAAACACTATACAAATACAAATACGCGTTTCCCATGGCAGTATAAAAAAAAACTCATCTAAATAAGTAGAAATTACTGCTCACATCTTTTTACAAATAAAAATTAGAATATACTTGACCAAATATTTTAAAATTTTTAATATTTTCCCATATTATTAAAAAGAAGTTATATATAACAGCTCAATACATCAGAACAGATGGTCATTTTTCCCTCAGTAGAAAGTCTAACACACCAAAAATTACCTTTAAATATAAAAATCATTATATAATATATCTCAAACGAATATGATAAGAGATCGATGGTTTCCTCTCGATATCGGAAAAGATAAAAGGCTCAAAAAGAAAAATTAAGAAGTTACTTTTTCAAATAGTTATCTGTAACTTTTTTTTACCACATCAACGAAAAATACGAAAACTTAAGTGGTTCCAAGAAAATTGAAGATCGAATTTGTGCGGTCTCGAACATATACAAAACGCAGTAAAAATTACTCTCTTCTCTTTTAAAAAATGATCTTCATTATCCCTTTCCTGTTTTCCACGTACTCTTCTAAAGTCCCTGCGAATGTTTCCTTTAATGATGTCATTTTTTTAGTTCTCCATTTGGTGCTATCCTTTTTATTATTTGGCTCTAATGATGCATATCCAAAATGCATCTTTTTAAATACTCATCAATCATAATGCTGTATAAGATTGCAGATCTTTATTAAAATATTAGGAGTGAATTAATTCTAAGTCTTAATGAACTGGACTTGTTGGTGTTTTTCTTGAGAAGTAGCTGAAATGATTAAGACACTTTTTTGTTGAATACATATTTTAACCGCTTATTGAAATATGCTTGTGCTGTCAAAAAAGTAAAAAAATCATGAATACGTTATCCTCAAAGCAGTAATGTGTGTGTGTTTATTCTATTTCATTTATCAAAAAATTATCCTGTAATCATTCCACTATTAGAGAGCAAACACTTTCCTGTTTCATTTGGTTATTTAAAAAAGGTAAATTCCGTTTTAACTAATTATAATTTATTTTCTTTTTGCATCGTTTTTATCGCTACATTTCCTTATTTTTAATAAACAATTTTCAACTGAAGAAAGGGGATTTTAAATTCAAGACTTTAATAACACAGGATCACAATGAAAAAAATACAAGAGCAACGATAGCTGAACTATATGTATTTTTGGTGCTGATTTCAGAAATAATAATGACAATTTTCCATCACGTCACGTTTTTTTTTTGAAAAATTTAATTTTACTTGGATTTGTGTGCACATTTACCAAAAAATATTTTACAGCTATGGATTTTCTCGCTCCGTGGCTGACCTTCATTCAACCTTGGTAAAACGTGCATCTGTGACATCTTTACTTTGCTTTTCTTCTCTTCCTGTCACAAGATTTCTCTACCAATAGCGTCGAGTGAATCATTAACTTAGATCCGTATCTTGGCTTGACAACGCAGGAACTGTCACTCTCTACCAATAGCGTCGAGCGAATCATTAACTTAGATCCGTATCTTGACTTGACAATGCAGGAACTTTCACTCGTCTGGATTGATTCTGAACGTAAGACGGTGGAATTTTGAACTTGGTTTCGGCTTTCCTTTTGTAATGACTTCGCACACAGCTCTGGGATACGCTATTTATTTCTCAGTAAGAAAATTATCAAAGCAAAAGAAAATATTCTATCACACTTAATTAGTAAAATGGAACACAAATTTTGAGTCTCTTTCGCTGCAAAGTCTCATCTGTCTCGCATAAAATAATGCCGTGAATAACACTGTAGTGAAAAGTCCTATACCTAGGATACGTAAAAAGGGTTCACTCTCGGTAATTCCACACCGAGTACTGGGAGAGTTCGCTAGCTCCAAATCCGCCTTACATTGTGGAATAAGGTAAAACTGTATCACAGTGCTTTAGCGGGAAGGAACTCCAAATCAATTCCTTCACGCAAAGTTTTTATCGTTCCGACTCCGCCTTAATTCCCGGACTTCGTAGCACTTTCCTATCGCTGGTCGGAACTCAGATTGTTCCCGGATCTCTCCAG
This sequence comes from Trichonephila clavipes, assembly GCA_019973935.1. Classification (NCBI taxonomy): domain Eukaryota; kingdom Metazoa; phylum Arthropoda; class Arachnida; order Araneae; family Nephilidae; genus Trichonephila; species Trichonephila clavipes. The sequence continues at coordinate 246,335 of BMAU01020583.1, forward strand.
TTTAGATTCCGCAGTACTTCGTGATCTCCCTATCGTTTCTCTCTCGCGTGGAAGGGACCTCCCCAGGGCTACCTCAAAAATCCAATCACCTTCTCACTGGAGGGGCTTCACAACCGCACACTTAAAATCTCAATCTTTTTTTCGGCCGCTCTCTCACTCCGCTTTATCTCTCTCTCTCAATAACCATCTCCCGCCTCATCCTTCTGTCATCTCTTGTTCTTTTGCCGCCCCTGTCGGACTCGGCTCCCTTGAACTTTTTTTCTTCTGCCGATCCTGTAGATCTCGGCTCCCTTGATTTCTTGTCCTTCTGCCGCTCCTGTCGGTCTCAACTCCCTTGATTTCTTGTCCTACTGTGACCCCTGTCGGTCTCAACTCAATTCATCTCTAGCCCAATGGGCACCGATGTCTAGGTGCACATTGTACATTTACAGAAGCCCTGTCGTCACAGAATCGTGGGTAAACGAAAGCACAATGTCAATGCGCCTTTTTGTTGGCGCCTAGGACCCAATTCCGAGATTCTTTCCCAGCAATTAGGGAAATGTCTGAAACGTTCCCAACGTCTGTCGGCAAGGGTCAAGGGATCCGTAGTAATTAGAGAGAAGAGACCGGATTCATCACACTTTCATGTGTAATTTATTGTAGTACATGCGCTGCTTAAGTGGGAGTTTCATCTCTGAAACACTTTTAACAGTTGTGTTTTTTTGGGGGGCGTTTGGTGAAACATGATTTTGAGTTCAAGACGTTACGAAAATTTGCAAGATGACTTTTGTTACATATACGGTCAATATAGTTTAGTTAAAAATCGCATAAGAAGCATTATAGACCATGTAAAACAGCTCTATATTGTGTATTTTTGCATGAATCTTGGAGAACAAGACAAATCACAGGCTTATAAAAGCTGCGTGAAGTTTCTCAATCATCTACGCTTCTGGCTCAAAGGAAAGAAGACAGCTGCACAATTTGGGTTTTTTATGACATAGAGGAAGCCGAAAAACCACTCTCATTATTATTACTTTTGTTCCTGTCTTATTCATAGGTATAATTGCAAAAATAAAAAGCTGATATTTTATCCTGATCCATCGGCCATACGCCCCGTTCCTCATGGACCTAATATTCCAGTGTTTTTGCCACCAACTGAGTTGCAAAAAATTCCCAGGTGTATCCAAAGTCACGCTGACAGAGGAAATCTTTGTTGGTCCAGATATTCTCAAGCTTATGAAGGATAATGAATTTGAGACTTGATTAACAGCAAAGGAATAAGAAGTATGAGGTATTTTCAAAGATGTCGTCAGAAAGTTTATTGGCAATTGCATGGATTCTGACTGTAAAAAATTGCAAAGTATAAGCTGGAGAAATTTCAAGAGTTAAGTTGTTCCAGGAGTGTGAAAATGCATTTCCTTCATTGACATGTGGACTTTTTCCTAAAAGTGTAGGATTCGTCAGTGGGAGAGGTTCCATCAAAGTATCAAAGATATGGAGTGCAAATATCAAGGAAAAATGGACAAGAATATGCTACCCAACTATTGTTGGATGTAAAAAAGATTGGCCTGAGATTAAATATATAAGAACAGCAAAAAAAGTTTCAAAAGGAAAAAAAGAGAACGTACCCAAGGAGAAACTTTGCTTGTTTTGCTTTCTTATGCATTCTAAAATCTGCTTCAAACTTTTATGTACACAAACATAATTTTTGTTCATTTTGGTCAATCGTCTATTTTTTACGTAAATACCTTAATAAAAACAAATTAAAATAATGTTTTGGTGATTTTCTTTTAGAGATTACACCATAATTGGTTGTAAAATGTATAAATCTTAAAGGAATTTCTTGTTTTTCTCACAATCAGAGACATCCTGTGAGGTCTAAAAACAAGTATTTTCATCTAATTGCTGAGAAATTAATTAGATTTAGCAATGTCCAATATTTACATAAACTTAACTGAATAAAAAACACTGTTGCCAAATAGCCCATGCTTAATTCTTCGAAATAACTCCTTTCAAAATAGAGTTTTAGCAAAAATATTTATATCAATTTTACAAAAAATTCTAAAGTGGTGGGAAAAATCAGAAGCCATTTTCGAAATCAGCATATTAAATAATACATAAATCACTAAAAATATCTTTTGTTTTTTTTCAAATATTTAATTCAGTACCCCTGTGTAGTAATCATTTGAATATAACTAAAAATCTGTTAACATATAAAGTATGCAAGAATAACTTTCTTAAATGAGCCTTCTATAATAGAGAGAACAGCATTCATTTATCAAAACTTTCTTCCATACAGTGACGTCTTAAAACTTATTCAGAACCTGGTACCCTATATAAAAGAAAGCCTCACCTGCGACCATTTTAAATGGACACTCTATGGTATATAGGTTGTCAAATGCAAACGGTAACCCGTGGCAAATAAACATGCGCAATTTACAATTTCACAAAATTAGGCACAAACTGACACGACCGATTGTCACCTGTCGAATAAATGATGGAGTATGGTGAATGTCCTAGGCTTAGACACTGTCTATGGGAATGACATAATAATTCATTCTTGTCACTGTTATCAGTTGGCATTTGGGTTGAAATTCCCAAGTGTTCGAATAATAAGTGTATCGGGTATATCCGTGAACTTCAACTAGTCTTCTTTTTATCTGTAAGCCCTGTTGAAAACCTTTGTCGGAGAAGACAAGATTTCGGTAAATGAGTACTTCTATTTAAACGATGACATTAGAGTAAGAGTGAGAATAGTCGATGGTTGATAATTAGAGGTGGAAAGTCAAAGATAAAATTGTGGACATAATTACGACCGGAAGAGTTTCGTTAAGAAAGATATCTAGAGATAATTCAACGTTGGAAGCAAGAGCACTCCGTCATCAGATAAGTATTTTTATTTGAATGTTAGTTGAATTAAACCTATGTGCTTGTACTTCCGAGTTTATTATTGAGTGCATTCCCTACCTTTAACTGTGTTGTTTGCTTAATTAAAAGTATTCATAAAAGTGTGTTAAAGTTATTACGGTTGATCTTTGCTCGAACCCCCGACTTGTTACATAGGTGTGGGAGTAACATTTGATGATTAAAAATATTCGGATCACGATCTTATTGAAGGCGAATTGAGAACGAGACAATGCTCCCATTTTTACCTGGGGTATTGTGTAAGGGATGCCGAACGACATCATTTAGTAAGAGGAAGGAAGCTTAGCCATATTCAAAATAACTTCAATTTATTCTCAGTTATAAGCAACAACACAGGTTCAATTAAGCAAGTTAAGAGGTGCACCAAATACCAAATATGGAAAGCAATTAACGAGGTAGGCGAGATACGAGAAGGCTTTAAATAATTAGATCACTTACGTCTAGGCAAAAACTTCTAATTCTTATTGGCCTAATCTAATTTGGTTCCTAGGTGACAAATCGTGAATCTTTAATAAAGGGTGTTTTTTTAGAGGTATAGAACTTTAAATTGCAATAAAACAACGATGTATTACTCGATTGACATGATTTTTTTATTCGAAAGATAATATTGTGGCATTACATTTTAAATATGATTTCTGGCATATGACTGCCACAGCTGGCTCGGATGCATTCCAATCTAGACGTCCAATAGTCCAGCGGTGTTAAATCACAAGATCTTGGAGGCCAATTCACAGGTCCAAAACGTGAAATTAGGCGGTCACCAAACGCGTGTTTCAATAAATCGATTGTGGCGCGAGCTGTGTGACATGTTGCGCCGTCTTGGTGAAACCACAGCTCCTGGACATCATGATTGTTCAATTCAGGAATGAAAAAGTTAGTAATCATGGCTCTATACAGATCGCCATTGACAGTAACGTTGTGGCCTTCATCGTTTTTGAAGGATTCCACCAGCCCATAAAGCGCACCAAACAGTCAGTTTTTCTCGATGTAACGGTGTTTCGACATACACTTGTGGATTAGCTTCACTCCAAATGCTGCAGTTTTATTTGTTGACGTAGCCATTCAACCAGAAGTGCGCTTCATCGCTAAACAAAATTCGCTTATGAAAACCGACCATTATTTTCGAAATAAAATTGCACAATTTGAAAGCGTTGTTCAGGCGTGAGTCTATTCATGATGAATTGCCAAACCAAACTGAGAATAAATCACTTGACAGCTGTTAAATCAGTCACTATCTTGGAAAGTAATGCCAACTTAAACTTCTATACCTGGAAAAAAAACAATCTTTACTACACTAAATAGCTACTAAGTATCTACGCCTTAATTCACGCTTAATCAATAACTGCTCACCGTTAGCAGTCTAACCTGTCTCCCTCTATTTAACCTGAAAGTTTCATCCTTATATACAAGTCTTAATTTGCATACTCGCATCTTCTTCAGGGTGAAGCCTTATAATATAATAATTTTTAAAGACCCAATATTTTCCATGAGGATTTGTATTTAAAGGAACGCGGAAAGACCCGTCGCACTTGGACTCGGGCAAAGATGATGCATGCCTTAAAACTTCCGTAATTCTATATTATAATTACTTATAAAAGACTTAAAATTCTAGAAAAACAGTATACCTTTATAAATGTTTCTACTTATTTATATAATATAAATTACATTTCTATTATTATATTAATATTTAATTTGATTTATATTACATACTAATAAATAAAAAAAATTGTCATTTTAATCTAATTTTTTCTGTTTTGTATGCTTAAAAAATGCGTGAAATATCAGCATATATTTATGCATACAAGTTGCTTAAGAATTTTTTAGACTCAGCTTCGTACGTTTTCGTTTATTCCAGGATCAGAAATAACATATTTTTGTTAATGTTGTTCAGAACTTAATGTAGAGTCTTGCTCTTTAAAGTAACAAACTTTACAGAGAACAAGAACACTATAATTTCTTGAAACTTTGAAGAACTACCATTTAAAACTGCTTTAATAAGAAACAAGATGTCGTTATATAGAGGTCTGGATTCCGAATTGAAAAGTTAAAGTTTAAAATCCCACATCTCGCTTTGAAAAGACGGTATCATTATGTGAAAAGTCGCAACTGCGCTCTTTTCCCCCATTAATAAAATGTTCTTTTAGCCAATTTCAAAAACATTGCTTTTAGTTAGTGAAAAGCTTAAGTAAGGACTGTTTTAATTATTGAAATGGGAATGTTTGCTGAAGAACTTATGTGAAAAGTTTAATTATTGTGACACGTATAAGAAATGTAGACTAAAGTTCTTAGTCACGATAAGAACTTCTGTGCAACATGACTGCCAAGAATGACAGATAATTAATATTTATTTTTAATTTAACATCATACTTACTAAAATAAGTTTCATGTTTTAACTTCATACTTGTCTTGTATTAAAAACACAATTATGTAGCTTTCTAAAATTGTTACTGAAGGTCAATTAGTCATTTTGATGGCATGGGAGTTTATGAATTTTTACAGCATATTAATAGATGTTTTTATTCTTGAGGAGAGTAGTTTGGTTTCTAATATCAATTTTATACTATTGTCCAGCCTGTTCTCCTATTTTATCGACGTTCACACATATTTCGTTGAAGATTGAAAAGTGAGTGACCATCAGATAAACTTAAGCAACGGGTGGATTATACATGTGCTGCCATACTCAGCAAAGCATTCAAAGCCTTTTTATTTCAGTGCCGAGGCATGTATCAGTGCTAGCCGTCTGCCAGGTCAGCAGTGCTTAATACAAATTTCATCATCTTCCTCACTTCGTACCTCAAAATGATTTACTTATGTAGGTAAATTCTTGAAAGTTGTATAGGTTTTAGACACCGGTGTTTACTTTATGAAGTAAATAAACGTTTCATGTGTGAACCCGAAGTATCAAGTAATATTTTTGTTTCACATGAGAATTAACACCTTTGGTAAACCTACATAACCCCTGGATACCTTAATGTTTCATCTATATTCTCAACTCTCCTTCTTGACATCGATTTTTCTTTGTTTCTACCTTCACGGTCTGTCCACAAATTACATTTTAACTATATATAAACTATACTAGTCACTTTTATATTGATTTCTTCTTATTTTTATTTTGAATAATATATATTATATAGTAGCTTAGTGTTACTTTCCTCTATTTTTGTAGTTAATTCATTCTCGTGTTTTTGTTTTGACAAACACCGTTACGGCGACAAACCGAATTTTAGTTGCATAGGGCATTCCTTCAAGAGAAAACATGAATCCAGGAAATAACTTTTTCTCTCTTTGTAACACATTTCGCTGTAGATGGATGGCAGGATTAAACCCGCTTCTGTCATTCTTTCGGTGATCGCCAAAGGGCCGTTACTGTAAGGAAAGTTCTGGAGAAAAGGGATGTCTCAGATTTAACCACTAGATCCTCACCGTAAATTTTTTCAGTGCATATAACAAAGCATGAAAACCTCTTTTTTATAGATATAAAGTTGCGCGTAGCCGGAGGACAGAATCCGCATCCTATGGATCCGAAGACAAGTGACCACAAGACAAAAGTGATCACCCCTTTCTGGAGGCTATTTCTGGCTTATGTAGTTGATACCACAACAGAACTCCCCCATCAGTGAGTCGGTAGATAGGCGAGAGAACCAGATATTAGTTACAGCGAATGTGAGAGTTGTTGCGGTTGCGTCAGGTGAGTCTGGGGGTTTTGTTGCCGCTTAAAGTGAGTCTGACGACTTTTGGTGGCTTTTCTTGTGAGTGGATGGCACTCTGACAGATCAGAAGGCAGCTTTTGCTTCTTTATTCAGCCAGGGTCACCAATGAAGTGGTGTATATGCGTTGGATAGAACCCGTGACCTATGGATTCGTAGCCACGTAACAGACCACTAGACAAAAGTGATCACTCATGCTCGGAGGCTGTTACTGGCTTAAGTAGAACCGCTACAGATACATCACTTTCGAGTCCGGAGAGAAAGGTTTGTTTTATCCAAATCATTTACAATAGCACGAATCCCTATCATTTCACGGTATTTTATGTTCTACTCACCTGATAATGAAATGTCTCAGAAAATATAGAAAACTCTTTTTATCTCTTTAAATCTTTACGGATCTCTAATTTATGTTGTAATTTTTGGAAATGTAAGGACTGACTTCTTGGCTAAGTTTGCAATGAAACGATGGATAGACATATCAGTGAATATGCCAAAATCGTTCAACAAGAATGGAAGTAAGGGCTGTAGTTGAAAATGGCATAGAAGGTCGAGCCCATGTATCCAGGCATACGTAAGGAAATCCATTTGAATTTTTTCAGTAAGAGAAAAATTGCCGAACTGTCGGTGACAAATAATAATAATAATAATAATATACTTGATTGATTGCTAAACTGAAATGTCTTTGACGGGACTTCGAATGCTGTTATCCACGTAATTTCAGCTATAGAAACAAGATTATCATGAAAAGTAATCCTAAAAAATATACAAGCACTTCATATCATCATTTAAGTAAAACTTCAACTATTTAGAATTCTCAGTTTGACAATTACTACCTGGTTCGCACATGTGTCATGACAGCCGTTGGTAAATATTAAAAACAGACGATTTTTGATTACTGTCATCTAAATTTGTAAGGTTTTAAAGTCAAACTCAAAGAATTTTTCAAAAGCTAAAAAAAAAAATTGCCTTTCTATCATCATAGTTTTTAGAGGCTAGTGAAATAACCAAACAAATTATTTATCACCTTAGAAATGATGATCATTTTAACTACTGTGATTTTTATGTGGAATACATATCAAAACTGATCAATTTCTGGGGAAGGTCAGTCTTTGGAAATCTTAGTTATTTATGTACTAAACATGTGTGGATCTTTTTAGCTTGCCAATCCTTGCAATACAACACCTGGAAAAGTTATTTCATCTTTTAATCATTTATTTTATGCAAAAGTACTAATACTAATTTAAAAATAGTAGAGAAATGAATTTAATGTATTCCTAAACATTCCAAAGAATCAATTGTTTTCACAGTGATTCGAAATGAAACAATTGTGCACTCTTGTATCAATCTCAGAATCAGAAGTTTTCATCTTGTATGTTTACTTCCATCATTATTACAACCTTTGTGTGTCAATCAATCTCTCCCTATGTATATATATACACTCATGGAGAAAAAAGTTAGCGCACCAAGAATTAGTTGCGGGATCGTAAAAAAACTCGGCATGAAGGTACATGTCGAGGATATATGCAAATGATTAGAAATGCAGCGCGATTGCGCATTGCATATAGCCGGTAGAGGGCATTTAACGTCGTTCTCCGTGGAGTATACAACAGGTAACCAAAGCTTCTTTGAGTGTGCTGTATCATTTACAAAGTAAGAGCTGAAATAGACATGCAATTACGCTGTCTTCGAATACAATATTAGCAGGTGTCGCAGTTTGAGAAGGGGAGAATCATCGGCATGATGGAAGCTGGGTGGTCAGCTAGACGAGTAGCTCTTCAATTAGACGGATCTGCTTGTGTTGTAAGGAGGGGTTGGGACCAGTGGATCCGAGGGATTCCATTTACACGAAGACCAGGCTCAGAACACCCTCGACAGACCAATCATCGAGATGACCGCCACAACGTAAGAAATGCATGCGTACAGACAACTGCTTCATCGGCCGTCATCCAAGCACAGGTAGTACCTTCAATAAGGACCCCTGTGTCTTCTCGAACCATACGAAGGCGCATAGCTAAAGGACATTTGGGATCACCACTGCCATTACGGGTGCTGCCCTTGACGCTCACCCATTGACGCCTCCGTTTGGAGTGGTGCTGTGCACGAGGAAACTGGACTGCAGTGGAGTGAAACAAAGTCATCCTTAGCAATGAATCCAGAGTCAATCTCAGCAGTGATGCCAATCGTGTTCCTGTGTGCAGACCAAGTGGTGAACGCTTCAATCATGCTTTTGTTTTACATGAACACACTTCTTCCACAGCTGGTGTGATGGTATGGGGTGCTTTTGCCTACAATACACGGTCACCCCTAGTATTGATACGGAGCACCATGGCAGCCAAGTGGTATGTCCATGACATCCTGCAAACATATGTGTTGCCACTCATGCAACGGCTTCGAGAAACCATTTTTCAACACGACAACGCTTAGCTTTACACAGCAAGGTTCTCACAAGACTGTTTTCACAATAATAAGGATCTTTGGCTTGTCCGCTCCCCAGGTTTGTCTCCAATCGAGCATATCTGGGATAATTTGGGATGGCGAGTTGGGCATCCCACGAGTTTGAACGATCAAGAGGCAAGGGTGCAATAAATATGGAACGAAATGTCTCAAGTCATCATACAAAACTTGTATGTTTCATTGACTGATCGTATCGCATCGTGCATTTGCGCTACAGGGGGTTCAACAAGGTATTAAATCCTATGTTCTTTTGCCTTTTTCTCTTAATTAAATTATTATTTTTCTTTGATTCTCTAATCACTTACTCATATCAAAGTAGTCATTACGTACGTTAAATTTCGTTTCATTTTGACAACTCCTTGGTGCGCTAATTTTTGTCCATGAGTGTATATATATATATATATATATATATATATATATATATATATATATATATATATATATCTTGTTCCAATTTTCAATCGTTAAGAATATACTTTTTATTTGTCCACGTAAGTTCATATATATATATTTTAATGTATCCGAACACGTTCAGAGTACTTTTTAACAAAATAACATATTTAAAAAATATAAATGTTTTTTTAGGACTCAATGCCAATAAATACAACTATTTATTTAGCAATATTTAAAATAAACTACCTAAATTTTTCTAAAACTACAATTATAATTGAAATTTTAGCAATATTTTCACAAGCATCAAAAAAATTAGAGAAAAAGTAATAAACTTATTTTAGTAAAAGTATTATTTAAACTAATTAAATCCATTTATCTAGAAAATGTACTAAAATTTTAATATTTTATTAAAATTTGAAAAATTTAGAGCTGACTGAGTAATCATAATAAGAAATGTGATATTCTTTATGAGACCATTATTTTTAAATAACATGCCATAATTCAACAAGTATTCATATATTATGAAATATTTTAGTACATTATCTGGAAAATAACATAAATATCAGGTTTAAAAAGATTTAGAAAAATACATTTGTAACATTTTGAGTTAACAGACTCGCCATGCTAGATTTTGATCAATTTAATGACCCAATTCTGGTAGAGAAAAGACCAATTTCCAGTTTTTCTAACTTTATAAAATGGATTGTAACTTTGTTTCTAGGTAGTGTAGAAACAAAACAAAGTATGTTGTGAAAAGCCAAAAAATAATTCTGTTCAATAAAATAAAAAACAAAATGACTGTCTTGACTGAATTTAGAAATTTCCAACGTGTTCGGATACCTTAAATTGTAGTGGATGAGACTTGATGTTAATTCAGTTTTTAAAAACATTAATTCCTTAATTAAATTAAATTACTGAATAAAAAGAGCCAAACAAAAATAATAGTCCAAAATCCTATATAAAAAGGAAAATCGCTCGTTGTGTCCCTGTAGTGCAATGGATAGCGTGTAGGACTTCTAATCCGAAGGTCCAGGATGCGATTCCACCTGGTATTACCTAATTTCTGAGAATGTTCTTTCAATGTTGAAGCAGAAATCAAAAGTAACAATGTATTAAATTTACATCAATAATAAAAAAATAACTCAATTACAATTAAGTAAAGCTTTTGTTTTACTTTTCCAAATTTATCTTCCTTAAACTTAAATACGAGAACCAATGACATATTTATATTCAAATGCATGCTAAAAAGTTTTATGCAATACAAAAAAAGAAAAAAAAATTAATAGAAATTCATCATTCAAATTTCTTTTGTATTAAATCTTACTGATTAGCAATTCGATTGCATTTTTTAAAAATTTTATTAATAACTGAATTTTTTTACGAAATTTAGATTGTTATTAAAATGAACGTTTTTGTATTTTATTTTAGAAACATTATTATTATGTTTTTCAATCTGAAAAATGTTTCTTTCGAATATGGGTTTATTTTCTTTTGAAATATATTTTGCATTTCTGAAGAATTGGGATGTATTTTGAATACTTGACAAGCGAAGTGAAAGATAATATTAAACTTATACGTTTCTCTTAATTGAAAATATTTATCTTGAATATCCTATTAAACCTCAGTGTTGCATTTTATAAGACAACCTATTTTAAAAACGCATTAAAAATTACTTTTTTCTGTTTCATTTTGGAAAATACAATAGTGATTTCTTTGAAATAAATTCAACAACGTAATATTATAATCTATTTCAAATTCGCATTAATGAATAAATAATATTACTTTTTGAATAATTAATACAATGAATATTTTTTTATATATTGAATTACGATTTCCTTCAAACTCGTTATTCAAAGAGAAGGATAAAATACATTATACTTTAAAATATGAACCAAAACAAACAAAAAATTTCAAATACATGAAGAAATATTACGTTATTACACAAATTTTGTTATAATATATATTATACAATAAAGTTTTTTGCATTGTAGGATATGAAATATAAATATTTATTGAATTAAAATCAATTGCTGATTCAAGTAAACCAAAAGTAAGTTAATTCGGAAACAATTATAATGAAAAAATGTTAAAACTTGACAAATATTATCAAAAAAATCAAGATAAAGAGGATTTACGTAATCCATATAAAAACTAAAATTTTAATGATTTAAAAACAAATGAGGATTTATTTTGGGTGAACTTAAACAGTACTAAAAATTACGAGTTTACAACTAAGTGTGATAACATTAAGAAAAAAATTACTTAAAGTCATTAGAACTTCATGCTCAGATTGAATTCATAGAATCTGAATAGTTATATATTTACTTGCACATCCCCTTCATGTTACCCATTATTTAAAATTTAGGCATTTATTACAAAGATTTGACGAGTCAAATTAAAAAGATTCTAAAATTATGTTTGCGGTGCTTGAAGAAAAGGGAAATAAATCACCAGGTCACTTTCACAGTAAAATTTAGAAATAAATTAAAAGTAAAAAAACGTTTTTAAAATCAAGCTTTTATTTAAATCCTTATCATTCGACTGAAATCTTGATAAAGGATGTGCCGGTGTCTTTTTATTTCTCCCAACAGAGAGCTGAGTGCCATAAAATTCAAGTAGGGAATATCGCATCCGTCTACTCATACGAACTCATTGCTATCAAGACAGCATTGGAGAGATTTTCCTCTGAAAAATCTTACAAGAATGTAGCGGCATTATCATCTTCACAGACTCAAAATCCGTGCTGCAAGCCATCCAGAAGGGCAAGTGCCAAGGGAATCAAAAGATTACCCAATTCATCAACAAAATATTCACAGAAAATAGATCCTGTACGCTACAGTGGACACCAGCCCACGTAAATATCATTGGTAATGAAAACGCCGATGAACTTACCAAAGAATCTAGAGCTTGCTCCCAATCGTCTAACCTCACGAGCCTTATAGACATCAATGCAGCTGCCAACCGAACACTATTCAATAATAGTTTTAAACATTCCTTCCCAACTCTAAATAGTAACCGTACAATAGTATCGATAATAACTAAACATGGAACAAGACACGTAAGAGGAATGAAAATCTCAACTGACAGACAAAGAACTTACACAAATCTTTGCCCAAACAGCCATAATTTCAACTGTCTCCACAACATATCTTCAGTTTGCCAGAAATTCAAGCTAGGCTTCTTAAGAGCAGCCCAGAACACCCAGAGGATTTGATTTTCTCTGATATAGCCCTTGAGGTTGCCGAAGGTGTCGCAGACAGTTTCGGAATGATCTAAAGCTTTTTCGTCACGTGTACTGATGTGAACCTTTAAGGTATCAAATTATACAGATTATTAATTTCTTGCTGAATAATCCCATTCCAAATGGTATCTATCTGATTCCAAAGTTCACCATACACAATAACTGACGAGTAAGCCGCAGACATCGCAGACATGCTAAATGGTCGACATATCCGAGAAATATGTGTGTAGACTAGGGAAGAATTGAAACATTTCATGCCCTGAAGAAAGCTTATATATTTCGAGCAATAAGTGGATAGCATTGTCTTGCAGAAACTAAGCCTTAGGAATGCATTCTAATGGGATTAATGCCTTGAGTTCTAGAATTTTCCTGATATAAAGCTCTCTATTCAAGGTACATCCAATTTTGATTAGGCAGGAAACCTTAACAAACCTGATAACTCCACTGCTTACAACTCTCGAATTTCGTTCCATGTGACACTGAATAAAATACTCTTCGAGAAAGAGCGTTCTCGACAATAGAGTCTAACTCAGTGGTCTTTAAACTGTATTCCACGAAACCCCTGAGGTTCCGCAAGGTATACACAGGAGTTTGCCGAGTAACAATAAAAAATCAAGAAGAAATAAATGTGTATGCAAAATGGATTCAAGTTCTATGTGAAGTTTATAAGTTACATGCATCTAAAGCTCATCCTATTTCTTAAACTGAAAATTTTATTTATATATAATAACATTATTTTGCAACAATTTTAAACTTTTATTATAATGTTATAAAAGAATATTAAAACGTGCGCTGATTATATATATATATATATATATATATATATATATATATATGTGTGTGTGTGTGTGTGTAAGCTTCTTACTAGATTGTAAATATTATATTGTTTATTGTCTTGGGTTTCTCGATATAATTTTATACTCTTTAGCACAATGCCTTGCATAACTAAATACATAATTTTCTAATGGCAAATGCACCAAAGGAAGAACATATCAACAGAGTTGATGAATAAATCTAAATTTAAAGAAGAACAACTTCTAAATTTTAGATAACAAATCTTCTCTCCCTTAAGCTCATGCAAAATGCACGATACATCTCACACAGCTATAAATACTTTAATGTCATGCATTGTATTTTTAAGCGAAATATATTTTTCAACGTAAGTGGCTGCAAGAACAAAGTATAAAAGCATATTAAACTCAGACTACGAATGCGATTGAACTTACTCTTAAATAGACCTAGAATTCGACGGTTTGTGTGAAAAAAGTAAGCACATATATCTCAGTTACTAAATAAAATGCATGGATAAGTGACACTTGAAGCACAATTTAATATTATTTATGTATGAAATTATATTAAAAAATTGGATTAGAATATTTTAATAATAAATATAATATTTTTAATTGCTTTTACATAAAGTGCTTGTATCATGCTGATATATTTTAAATATTATTTTGAGATATATTATTCGAAGTATGTGTGTATGGGATGGGGTTCCACGATAATACTTTTAATTTCAGGGGTTCCGTGAATTAAAACATTTTGTAGATCACTGATCTAACAGACACGTGTACATTGATAAAATACAAACAGTAGCGGAACTGGTTTAAAAAGACGAGTTAACAGCTTTTTTGTTGAATTAAGGTCCTCTAACATGGTTGTGGTAAGGCCTCAAACATGGAGGAGTACTTGTATGTATTACCAGACGTTGATGAAGCGTAGTGTAGCCGATGTAGGTGTGTTTGATAGAACACACAACAAGAGAACGCCCTACCATCCATCATCGCCATACGGATGAGGTTTCTGTTTTTCCTTGGCAATATCATATTGTGTAGCTCGATGCCAAGGTTTCGATTTAACCTATTCTTTAAAGTCCATCTCTTCAAAATGTGCACCAATGATATTGCACTGCGACCTGTGCTAGTGGCGCCCTCTTACATGATAGTCCACCTTCACGGATGTTAATCCTGCGTGGACCCACCATCAATCAATTAGTTCCTCTAGTGCCATTTTGCTTCCTTAGCGAAAAATGCACTGACATCTAAAAGGTAAGGAACAAACGATTTTTTGCGCCTTATTTGCAAATAAATGAATGTAGAAACACCAAATTTGAAAGACATGTGCACAAAACTCTTATGTATTGACTGCCAGATAGAAGTTTACATACCGAAGATTCAAAAATGGTTTACAACAAAAAAGACAATCTGCTGGAAAGGATCATTCTTGGAAAAAATAATAGTCACAGTTTCATGTGGTTTAATATCATAGAAACACAACAAAAATAAATTTTAATAATCTAGGGGATGTGCCCACCTCTAGTTTGAATGCATTGTCTGCATCGAATTCCCATGCTGTTACCGAAATTTGAAGTGCAGACCAGACATGGAGTAAGCTTTGTTTTAGCTTTCCTAAATACCATGGAGGAGGACTTAAAGCAGCAACCACTCTACCAAGATAGTTAAAAAGATTCTCTATTGGACTTCAGTCTGGAGATTAAACTGGTAATTCCATTTGCTCCAAACCATTACAGCTCGGTGAGGCCGTGCATTATCACCCATCAGAATGAATTCATAGCAATTGTACAGGCTTACGGGCAGACATATGGATCAATAATCTCATTCCGATAGCTTATATCAGTCACAGTTCCTCCCTGGAGCACATACAGGTCAGTGTGATCACCGAGTACGATCCCTGCCCAAACCGTTGTTCCACCACATCAGTAATTGTTTCTTTCAACACAGTGTTGGGTAGATAATATCTTATGCTTCGTTCCCTCCAGATGAGCAGATGTCCTGAATCACTCTACAGTGTGAATCTGGACTTATCTGTGTGAACAGTAAAGAAGCCATTTGCTGTCTGGTCCAGGAAACGTGTTCTCTTGTACAAGATAAATGAAGGCCAGGATATCGTCTATGGAGGGGTACACACACAACTGGTCGCCTTGCATAGATACCTGAATTGTGAAGTCGCCTTCGCACCGTACTAGCCGATATTATTCTCCCTGATGCTACAAAGTGCTCTGCAAGAAGATGCGGCATCAAAATCCTTCTTCTCCTTCAGGCCGAAAGAACGATAAAACGGTCTCCTGCAAGTGTTGTAGCTTGTGGTCGGCCCGGAACATGTCTTCTGAACGCATATGCTTCAGTTTGATATTGATTGGAGAGACGGTGGACCACACTACGAGACACATTAAGACGCTTTGCAGCCTCATCCTGTGACAACCACTTTTCCATCCATCGAACAACCTTCCACCTTAATGAATAGGGCAAACGGCTTCCCTCAGCTACTGTGAGCCCCCACTGCCTATTATCAACAAATCTGCTAACAAAAGTCGTAAATCAATAAAAGTTACACGCGTAATTATGAATGTCGGATGTATGCAAATTTTTCACTCACTCATATATATTAGGTTGGAGAAAAAGAAGTCCATTATATTTTCGGTAGATGGCTGTAGTTTCCATATCTCGTGAAGTACCGATCAAACAATTTAAAACTTGTTCGTTGTGAAGGTGACATTTCACACTAAAAAAATCTTGTACTTTTTTTGTTTGGTTCATTCAGTTGTGAGTTACAGGGTGTTAAAAAAGGAAGTCAACAAAGAGAAAATTCGGAACATTTACATTTTTTCTTTGATAAAGGCGAAAATGCAAGCCATGTGCCTGAAATTGTGAATGGTGTTTCTGGTGCCGATACTGTAACAGCTAATTAAGCGCAATTGTGGTTTTCTTCGATTCCGTTCAGTCATTTTTGATGTTAAACATGCACCTCGCACAGGAAGGCCCGCAGTCGAAAATGTCGATAAAACCATAGAAATAATTGAAATTGACCGGCATGTTAGCGGTCATAGCATTAACCAGGAGGTAAAGATTGACCGTAAAACAGCTTTAAATCATTTGCGCAAAGTCAAATTAAAAAAAAGAAGCTCGATGTTTGGGTGCAACAACAATTAACACCAAAATACATGATGGACAGAATTTCCATCGGCGAATCCTCGCCTAACGGAATGAAATCGATCCATTTCTTAAGCGGATGGTGAGTAGGGATAAGAAATGGGTCACATAGGTCAATATTGTGTGAAAACGATCATGGGGTCTGCGCAGAGAAGCAGCTCAAATGGTGGCCAAACCAGGACTAACGGCCAGGAATGTTCTACTGTGTATTTGGTGGGACTGGAAAAGAATCATTTATTAGGAGTTACTTCCGTATGGCCAAACGCTAAATTCAGATATCTGCTGTCAACAAATGAACCATTTGAAGCTAGCTATTGACCAGAAACGGCCAAAATCGACCAACAGAAGATGTGTTGTGTGCTATCAGTACAATGCCAGACCACACACGTCTGTAGTGACTCGCCAGAAACCCTGGAACCTTGATTGGGAAATTTTAATGCATCCCCCTTATAGTCTGGACCTAGTACCAAGTGATTACCACCTTTTTCTTGCATTGCAAAACTATCTGAGGGATATGAAATTGGGATCAAAAGAGAAGATTGTGAAATTCGATTACTAGAGTTTTTCACCAATAAGGACCAAGACCTCTATGAGAGGCATTATAAACCGACCCTTAAAATGGCAACACATTATGCAACAAAACGGTGTATATTTGACCCAAATAGGACAATCAGAAGCATGTTAAAAAAATCTTGAATTTAATTCAAACATAATGGATTTTTCTCCAATCTGATATAAAGAGTGTTTTTTTCCAGGTATAGAAGTTTAAATTGCCATTACTTTCCAAGATGGCGACCGATTTAACAGCTGTCAAGTGATTTATTCTCAGTTTGGTTTGGCAATTCATCAAAACGATCATCAAGCAAGGCGTAGAGTGAAGCTAATCCACAAGTGTATGTCGAAACACCGTTACATCCAGAAAAACTGACTGTTTGGTGCGCTTTATGGGCTGGTGGAATCATTGGTCCGTACTTCTTCAAAAACGATGAAGGCCACAATGTTACAGTCAATGGTGATCGGTATAGAGCCATGATTACTAACTTTTTCATTCCTGAGTTGAACAATCATGATGTCCAGGAGCTGTGGTTCCAATAAGACGGCGTAACATTTCACACAGCTCGTGCCACAATCGATGTATTGAAAGACACGTTTTGTGACCGCATAATTTAGCGTTTTGGACCTGTGAATTGGCCTCCAAGATCTTGTGATTTAACACCGCTAGACTATTTTCTGTAGGGCTATGTAAAGTCATTGGTCTATGCGGATAAGCCACAAACGCTTGACCATTTGGAAGACAACATTCGCCGTGTTATTGCCGATATACGGCCACAAATGTTGGAAAGAGTCATCGAAAATTCGACGTCCAGATTGAACTACATCCGAGCCAGCCGTGGAGTCATATGCCAGAAATCATATTTAAAATGCAATGCCACAAGATTATCTTTCGAATGAAAAAAAATTCATGTCAATCGAATAATACATCGTTGTTTTATTGCAATTTAAAGTTCTATACCTCTAAAAAAAGCCCTTTATATAAGATGATGCGCAATATTTGCTAAAACAATCTGTGCACGTTGAAAAAATTTGCAAAAACATGATGTTTCTTCTTCCTGTTATAAATAAACTAATTAGTTTTTTAAAATAAGTAATTAATAATTTTTAAAATTATAATTAATAATTTTTAAACAAAACCATTAATTAATATTTAGCAGAAATTTAATTAATTAATAATTGTACTTAATTAAATAATTAATAATTTTAAAATTATAATTAATGATTTTTAAACAAAACCACTAAATTATATTTTTTCAGAAAATTAATTAATTAATAATTTTACTTAATTAAATAATTAATATTTTTTACAAACTTAATTAACAATTTTTTAAAAAATTAAAATCGCTTAGTACATTTTAAAATTTAGTTAATAAATAAACTAATTGTTCCATTTGCTTAGTTTATAGATGAAAAGTAATGAATAATTTTTGGAATTAATATATTATTATTTAAAAAAATGATTTATTTTAAAATGCTTCTCTCTTTTTGTTCATTTGAAGTTGTGTAGATCCGTGCTTGTTTATGTCTTAATTAACTGACTGAAATAATAAATTAATTTCTTACAGTTCAAATGTTTTCTGAAACTATTTTTCTCTCATCTTTAAAAGTTCTTCCAAACTAGTTTTGGCATAAAAATATATTCTGTATTTTTACAAACCATAGCTTTATGAGAAAATTTGAAATTTAGACCTTTATTGCTTTTCTACTTGCTTGTGCTACTCCCTTTTTAACCAGTTTTTTTAAAGTAATAGGCTAGTCGTTTAAAAAATCTAATTGATGGTAACCTTCACAAACTTAATATTGCCCCAAAATGAAGCAATGAAAATAAACGAATTCCGTATCATTAAACTCAAACTGTACTCAAAACTCTTAAATTCATTTAAAATAAGTCCGTCGTGCATGATTAGCTAAATTAATTCACGAGATAAAAGTTTTGTGTTGAAGTTTTAGTGCAATTGTGGTAATTACATGGTACATTGCGTTTCATAAACTTTGTATCTAAAGTGTCCCTAGTGGTTTCAATGCTTCGTAAATGTCTTCAATATCTACCACCTACTTTGAAATTTATGAGTAGAACTTTTTGGAGACTTTTCACTCGGTGATTTTCAATATCAGTAATATTTAATTTATTTTAATACTTGACGCTGTAGGGTCTTTACAGAGATCAGGGAATTTTGTTGCATTATCTCCAGCGAATTTTAGATGTAATAATGACACATTATTAGTTAACGAGGCATAATCATCATGCATAGCAGTGTAATTGAAGTTTATTTTAGTTTAGTGTATTTCTAAATGATTTATTTCTGTTGAAACAAAATGATTTTAAAGCTAATTCACTTCAATAACATATATATTTAAGAGTAAAATTATTAATTAACAAAGATCTGATGAATAATTATCTACATTGTGATGATTTGTAAACAATTGATGAGTAGCATGATGTGTCGTAAGAAATTAAATTATTGATTTGTTATGTTTATAGCTATTAATTATAATATTCACATTTAGTGCAAGTTATTCAAACTATTGAGAATTTCAATACTAGGAATATTGTGACGGAGGAGGCAAAAACACAATGTCTTTTTTCGAGTGCTTCAGTCGGAATTGACATCTCCACTTTCTAGAGATGGGGTGGTCCCTTCTTACACCTAGAATTTCACTAGAGGTTCAGCTCAAATATGGAATCTTAATTTTTCTCTTGGCCATCGGTTGTCAGCGTGATGCAAGGTGAAAGAATCCGGCAATATTTTAGGGGTGCACGTGTGGATATGAACGGAATAACTTTATCTGCATAGGAACGTTACAACATTCATATGGTTTATTTGATCTCAGTGTATTTAAAGGAATATCATTTGAAAAAGTTGGACATTTGAAGTATTATATAAATATACAAATGCAAAAACATTTTTTAAATGTAAAAAATAAATTTAGTTTGGATTTTAATTTTGTTTTCTACAACATTTGTCACATTTTTTTTTTTCGTTTTTTTAATTGAATTTATTATACACTTTATTTTTATTTTCAATTCCAACTCGAGAACTTTTCTGAAACATTATTAGATTTCTTCATTTGGTACTTCGTGACATAAAACATGTGACTAATATCTGAAATAGTGTCCTTTGTGTTTCTGAGAACATTTTACTTCCTCCCCTGTTTACAATTTGATGTAATTATTTTGAATTCGCATGCTAAAAATAGCTTCAAACTAGTATCTTAAGAACGTATATCTATCTTATGTAAGTCTTTTAAAATTTGCTATAAAAACTTAAGCTTATAACTTGGGAAAGGTTCAACTAAAATTATTACGAAATCTACCACTGTTCATAATTTGCATCAATATTCACATTGTTAATCAAAAACTACTCTTTTGACCTATTTTTTAAACGCATCAAATTAAAGTAAAATCCTTCGTATATTTATATTTTAAGGAGGCTAATTTTTAAAGTATCGAAACAGTAGGGAAAAAACGCAAAAATGCAATGAAAAAATATCGAGTTTTTTTGTACGGAGACAACATTTGATGTTAACTAGAAACAAGTAATATAAAAAAATATATATTTCAATTTCTAAGGTCAACAAAGAAATATTTTATTTTAGTTATTTTTTATTAATAGTTACAATTAATATAAATATGTATATCCGTATGACAGAATCGCAATATTAATTGACAAAATAGAAAGCGATTTTCCTTGCAAGTTTCCTTTCTATATAAGGAAGGCATGTCAAACACGCGATCCGCCGATACAGAATTTGTGGTCAGCCAGTTTTTTTTAAAAAAAACTTTTTTAAATATCAAGCTTTTAAAGGTTTTTTTTTTCTTTTTGAAAATTATTTGAGGGGAGTTTTTTTAAAAAAATTTACAACATATTTACTTGTTTCTTATTCTTATTTTAAAAGAAATATTTATTTGATTACAAAAATAACCTTTAGATTAAAATTACTTTTTTTTAATATTTTATTAAAATGTTTCATTTTTTTTACTATATTAAATTAATTTTCATTCAATTCTTAATTGCACTTATGCAAACATTTTTCACTTATTTTTCTCATATTTTCATACATTTCATAAATCATATTTTCATGATATTTGATTTTATGGATCAAGCAGTTATTATATAATAGAGTAAACTCACAGCACAGCGAGAGATCGAGAAAACTTTTAGTGCAGTTCTTCTCAAATTTTCAACACTGGCGTCCCCCCTTTTCAATCACAATTTTTATCGCGCCCCCCTTATACATTAATAATGTACTGAATGCAATAATAATGCACTTTTTGTCGCAAAAGTACAATACGCTATCTTAATTATAAACCGTGGAAATTAATAACATAGGTATTAAATTTTGTATATGTTACTTTTAAGCAAAAAAAAAAAATCAACTAATAGAATAATTCGTATGTTATTTTTCCTTTCTCTAATTTATATATATATATATATATATATATATATATATATATATATATTCCGCTCATTTACCTAACATTTACCTGCTCACCATGCTCATTTACCAAAACACAATAAGTCGTACAACAAGGCAAAAGTTATTCATGAGGGGGGGGGAGAGGTGTAGTTTGAACATAGAAAATATTTTGGAAAAAAAAGTGATCGCACCGGGAACTCTGTCAAAACAAGTACCTTAAGATTGTAAAAAAACGTTTGTCACTCCCAAAAAAGAAGGAGATATATGACAAATATATTTTAAATCCCGTTAATATTGTCAAACAGGAGGATAGTGTTACGGCCATTTGTAACAATTAAACAGTTTTGTCAGAATTACCGATTCCGTGCACTCTGTGCTCCACGTAACCGGTCCCGGGTTAAAAGTGTATTTAATACAATATGGATGTTCTAAAAAGATTGTGTTAAACGTTTTTCATTATTCTTTATATGTTTGGGAATACTCATAAAAATTAATCTTGGCCATGTAATTTTCAAATTGCTCTCTGTGCTTTTCCAAAAATCATAAATATATTTTACAAGGATAAAAGCGCAGCAGAAATTGTTTATTTACAACTTCCATAAATGAAAAACAAATAAATAAGAACAGGTATGTAACTAACCGTACACGTAAGTTCGAAGGTCAAAGAGCAGCAAATACATTCTGCTGGCTTCAGGTAATGTACAGTATTTATAACAGTGGTGATTTTTTTACTCCCTAAAATGTTTTTGTTTATGTGTCTTGGATTGCTTTTTCTCTGAAAGAGTAGTATTTTAGGTTTGAAAAGAAAACGTAACAAAAAATCTCTTATCAGGGGATTATAGCAAATCAAATAAAATGTTTTTTTTGGTTATAGTATCAAAGATAGCTAATGAGGTTTTGAAGTAGAAGCTTTTATTTTTTGATGACGTAATATCGCAGATGAAATATGTAAATTATATCAGTGTAAATGTGTATTTTTTATTAAGTCTGGAAGTATTTTGTTTTACTTCATTCCAATAAATAAATTTTAATGATTTATTTCTGATATGATAGCGCCCCCTGGGGGCGTGCCCACAGTTTGAGAAACGTTGTTTTAGTGGACTGAATAAAATACATCTTTCACGCAATATAATGCGGTTATGCTAAAAATCCAGGTTGTTAACATCACTTTACAAGTCATTCTATCTCTTCTAAACCGTTCTCATTACCTCTGCTCATTTTGGTCAGTGAACTTGCAATTTCTATGGACAGAGAGACTGTCCATTAAAGCCCCCTCTGGAATTGGTGAGTATTAGGACAGTGTAAGCATCCTTATGACTTAGCAAATAGCATCATAATTAATCGTGTGTGTGACGTGAATTTCTCTTTCTCCGTCTTTAAAGTGTCCAATCAGCGAGAAGCTAAGAATGTTGTCGGGTTCACACACTAGACGAAACACAAGATAAAGAGCAGAGTTTGCTCAATCGTTTGCAAGTGAAAGTGTATTTTGGTAAAAGTGGATTTAATCTAAAAATTTATTTAATAATAATAAAAAAACCAAACTTCAATTACAATGAGTTAAAAAAAAGATCGATTGATGATGAACGTCGCATTTTTCAAGAAAAATGACAACTGCAATATTTTTGTGTCCAAAACAAGAATAAAATATTATGCTTAGTTTGCAAAAACTATATTTCAGTTGCTGAGGAGTATAATCTTAAAAGGCACTATAACACAAATCATAAAACAAATTATGATCTATACGTTTCAAAACTTCGTGGAGAAAAATTGGCGGATTTCAATTCAATTTTTCAAAAACAAAAAAGTGTATTCACTAAATTTGTTGAACACAATACACCTGTTGTATAAGTTGGTTATATGCCATTTTATTTAATCGCTAGCAGAACGAAACCATTTACTGAAGGTGATTTTATTTGTGAATGCTTAATTAAATCGGAGGAATTATTATGTCCAGCACAAATTTAAAAAATTTAAAGTGTAAGTTTATATATATAAAATGAAATACTGTAGCCAGCAGAGTTTATGAAATAGCTTAGAATTTGAGAGTCCAGCATCATTCAACAATATCAACATTCCTAGCCTACTTTATTGCAATTGATGAAAGTACAGATATTCGAAGTATCGCACAACAGGCCATTTTTATTTGCGGATGCGATTCTAATTTAAAAATAAATGAAGAACGTTTGGATGTCATTCCTATGCATAATACAAACACTGGAATTGATATTTTTGATGCACTTATGGAAGTTGTAAAAAAATATAAGTTACCATGGTTAAGTTGGTTTTTCTTGCAATTGATGGCGCACCTACCATGACCGGTATTACTAAAGGAGTTGTTTCAAGCTTAAAAGAGGCCGCGGTAGCCGACTGGTATAGGTATCGGGCCGTGGCTTGCATTGTAACGAGTTTGAGCCTGGTACCACTAAAGACCCGCCGTGTAGAGCAGCGATGAACGCTAAATCTGCCGAGAGCTGAAACATCCTCCCGTTAGTGTGGTGTGGTAGTTAGGAGGGGGGTGCCAGCTCAGATGTCGTCCACGTCACTTGACCATGGTTCAAAATTATGTGGTCCGTCGCCAAAAGCCCTCATGTAGCTAAACAGTGCGACATTAATATTCAATCAATCAATCAAGCAAGCAAGCAAGCTTAAAAGATACATGCAAACAAAACGAAAACAATAATGTTGAACATTTTTATTACAATATTCACTCAAAAGTACTGTGTTCCAAAGTTTTAAATATCGTACATGTTTGAAAAATTGTCAAAAAAATTGTAAATTATATTCGAGTACACATACTTCATCCTTATGAAAATCACTTCATCTCTTGAAGAAGTAGAAAGGGAATTCACCAACCTATAACATATCATACGGAAGTTCGATGGCTTACGAGTAATAAAGTTTTAAATTGATTTTTTCATACTGTGAACGAAATCATAATTTTTTCTTAGAAACAAAAAAAAATACGAATATGTGCTGAGTTAAAAGATGGACAATGGTTAAAGGACTTGACCTTCTGAGTTGATATCACAAGTGACCTTCGTCAACTTAAGCTTCAAGGCAAAAATAATCTTGTTACAACGCTATTTAATAGCATAAATACTTTCAAACAAAAATTACTTCTTTCGGCGAAAACAAACAGAAAAAGAAAAGCTGACTACTTTTGAAAGCTACCAATATCTATTCATTAAGTCCCCTAAATTAAAATGTACAGAATATGCTCAACAAATTAAATTGTTGGAAATAGAATTCGATCCAAAATTTTCTGATTTCAAAAGCTCTGAATTACAATTTCGTATTTTTACTTCACCTCTATCTATCGGCATTGAACTTCTTGATAAAAATTTACAAATTGAATTGATTGAGATCCAATATGGTTCTTTACTGAAGCAAAAATGTATGGACGTTAGAATACCAGAGTTTTACACATTTATCAATAGATCGATTCCATAAGATGTTATGCTTTGTTACGCGTATAATGGTTATGTTTAGAAGTACTTATTTATGCTAGCAGTTATTTTCTTCAATGAAAAACAACAAAAATTCAGAAAGGTCAAGATTAACCGATAGACATTTATCATCAATTTTAAAGATTGCATCAGTTCAGCCTATTCTAACCAAATATTGATGATTTGCTTTAAGAAAATTGGCGTCAAACATCTTTTAAAAATAATATTAGGGACCGGGACGTCTTTGGCTGGTAAAAATAAACTTTTTTTAAGCCGTTTAAAAAGTTATCACTTGTTTAAATTAAAATCAATGGAAGTAATACTTTAACAGCGAGATATCCGTATACTTATGTGCCCGTTTATTTTAAAAAAACACATTTATAAGTGTAAATAATTATGTGTAAGCAATCAATAGCTACCATATTTCTCAGTCATGCACTTACCTTTAGGTACATCTTGAATAAAGTTTACTGGAATATCACTTTTAAAGTTTTTAGCGTTTGTTAACGTGTTATATTATACAATAAATGTAAATAAAATAATTTTTTTTTAAAAAATTTAATTGTATGTTATTTAAATATTATTTAATTTTTATGCAGATAATGTACAATATCTAAAAATTTTAAATGTTTATTTTTAAAAAAACGTTTTAATTGTATTAGAAATAAGTACATTTTGTAATATGCAAGATATATGAATGCTGTAGGTAAAGTAGATTTTCAGAAAATGTACCGGAATATAAACCCCTCATTTTAAGAAAATCAAAATAAGGATATATTTCATCATGATTTTAAAAAATATTTTCAAAATAAGTATTTATTATCATCAAAAGTTTTAGTGTGCTTTTTATTTTATTATCTTTGTATTTCTTTTAGTTTTAAATTTTTGCTGTTTAGATTTCTATGCAAGCATTGCAGACAAATATGTTATCAACCCTATACAGTTTGATTCGTATAAAACACTAATATTTTATGTATTAGTTTTTTACTACTTTTATACTTCACTTTGATCACTATCCTTTCATGATATTATGGCATTATTTTGATTAATTTCTGAGATAAATATGTAGCTGAAATGACTTGTTAAAATTATAAAAATGAATTTTGCTTTTTAAATTAGCTTGCATACTTGTTTAAAACTATTTTTTTAAAAAAAAAAGAGTACAGTATTCAAAATCCTGTCCTTTAAAAAAGGAGGAATATTATTTTGCTTATCATATTTAAGTTCAATTTTCTAGCTTTCTTTTTGTAGAAGTATAAAAATTAATACAGCAAAAGAATTAGCGAGGTATATTTTACTTTTTAAGATCAAATAAAAATTTAAAAAATAAAAAATGTGAAGAATTTTAAAATCTTAGTAACCTGTAATAATAATTTCTTACTATAACTTTTATTTTCGTTTCTTATATTTAACCCTCTGAGTGGATGACCCGCTAATTGAATTTCACTTCGAAAGCGGTCTCTCCCCCCCTTCTTGCAGATTCATTTCACCCTACTGCTACTTAGACCTGTTTTGAACTGTTGCATTTAACACTTATAATCATTCCAATGATTTAATAATCTCTCAAGAACACTGAACAACATCAATTTTTCCATAACATAGACAGCATTTAACCCTCTGAGTGGATGACCCGCTAATTGAATTTCACTTCGAAAGCGGTCTACTTTTTCAAAGCTAGTGGTACCGAAAATGTTTCGGATGAATTTCGCGAACTGCTTCGAAAGGGCACCTCAGTTTTATGCCTTCCCCCCTTAAAACTGCGGGAGGTCCTCAAATGGTTTTGCAGGGGATGATTTTATTGCTTTTCGGTTTCTGTGTTGTTCGAAAGGGGAGGTTTCTCATTCACAGCTGCGGCCTAGGGCGAGGATTGTGAAATGGACATTTTCTCCACTTCACGGCCAACAGAAACTTCTCCCAATTTATTGCAAATATATATTTCATATATTTGGAAAACTTGCTCAATTTCTGATCTAAAAACCAATTAGGTTTTAAGAAATTTTAAATTTCTGAGTTTTGATTTTAAATTCGGTTTCACTTTAAAGCATTTTTGAATTCCTAGATTGAATTAATTAAAAATATTTTTTAAACACAATCCATTATTTCGTGTGAAATGTCTATTAACTGCAATTTTAATTTCTAAAATCCTTTCTGTTTGCTTATGTTTTTAAGTTTTTTCACATTTACTTAATTAAGATTAATTTAAAGGCCAATTTATTTTTTGACACATAGTTTATATAATTTAAAAGCTCTTTACTTTGTTTTCATTATTTTTTTTTCCTTTTGAAAAATGCCATGACCAAAATGTACGCAGGCTACTGTGATAAATAATACTTGAAAGGGATGGAATATGACTGAAAATAGTAAATCTAAAATCCAGCTTTCAGGTGATATTGCAATTAGACTACAGAATGCAAATGTTGCAGAATGAACTAAATATTTCCCTGACGTACCACAAACTACATTATTATAAATATATTGTAGTACTACATTACAGTATTTTAAAGTCATGCAACAAAAACTTAAACTTGCTTACCTGCCACGATGGGGAACTGAGAAAAAAAATATTATTTACAATCTTGATTTCTGGATTACGTTTGTATCACTACTATTTTCTGTATAAATATTTTGCATTTAAAACTCTTGAGAATATATAAGGTTCTGATAAAACGGAATAATTGATCAAATTAATAATTGTTATCAATATTATGTCGAAGAAAATTTTGAATTAGAAAAGATATTTTCAGTCATATTTATATATATATATTTCAAGTAGAATTTTCATGTAGAACATAAGTTGGATAGTAACATATTAAAAAATTAAAGCTTTACAGGCATTGGAATTTTTTTTATGCCTTTACAAATTTTAAATGTGTTTTTCTCAGATTTTTAATTTTGAAGATGAGAGTGTATTCTAATCCCTTAGGCGTTTTTCCTGTTCAAGATAGAGTCGTGAAATATCTTGTAAATATTGCCTAACATATTTTCTAGTAATTTGCTTCTAAAATCTAAGTATTTCTTTTCCATTAATTTTTTATACAAATATTTTATCTAGGTTTTTGATGTTTCACGACTAAATCGTAAATACATATAAGAAACAACAGTCAAATATCACGAGTGCAGACGGCGCTCGCTGATATTTGAGTGAGAAAATTACAGCAGCATAAAATGCGACATCGTTTGAATTATATCTAATGAGCATATTTGGAACTGTTTAGCGTACTCGAATTAACTCAAGTGCACACGTCAAGGGTTTATATTGCATTCTAAGTCAACACGGTGGCTACTGACGAGCGACTACGTAATTTTGAACCGCGGTTAAGTGACGAGGACGATACCTGAGCTGATAACTCCCCTTCCAAACTTCCACATCACACCAACGTGAGGACTTTTGACCTCGACGTGTTTAACGTGCATCAGCTCCTCTTCAACGCTAAACTTTTGTAGTACCAGGGCTCGAACACTGGACACGAGTTCATAACCATGACCATCAGGTTACCGTGGCCACAAAAGAAAATAGCAAGTTTGAAAGAAATGTAATGGAGAAGTATATTTGAAGAAATAACTTCAAAACTTAACGAAAAACCAAAATATCAAAATTTATTTTAGGAATAATAGTGAATATAACTTCGTACACCTAAAACCACTTTATGCAGTGTATTTTGAAAGTGCACGTTTCCCCTTTTAGAGAAACTTACTATAATTATGTCAAACTCCTTTCATTTTGCTCTAAGGGGATCCCCGAAACAACGTAATTTATTTGAAACACAAAATTACTTATGGTTGAATCTATTACAATTCCCTACAAAATGAATGAAAACCCTTTTTTATAATATAAATTGTGTTTGAATAGGAGATGGTTAGTTAATAAGAACATTTAAAACGTGTCGGCAATCTATGGACCTGTGGCACGTGGTATAATTCTTAGTGGCACTCAGCACTACTCTACAAATTTGTCAATTCTTGATTGGATGGAAGTTGATAATAGACCTTATTTGACAAACATCTTCTGAGTTATGGACATTTATGGAACTACAAAATAATCTGAAAGATAATTCTAAGGATAAATTTACAGCTATTTTGTAAATAATTGAATGTTATTGCTAGGGGATTTTATTGTTGAAAAAAGAAAATTGCATGTACTCTGCCTTCCACTTATGATTCGGCAAATCAAAGTAAAAAATCTTTCCTAATATGAAAAATATTTCGACTCCGCAAAGAAATTGTTTAACAACTGAATGCTCAGAATCGTGTCACGCATTATACCCCTGGCTTTGCGATATGAAAGAAGAGTGTTGAAAGAGTTAATTCGCATTACAATTTTTGTTTAACTGTAATGAAGGGAATAATTTATATTTCACTTTGTCTATTTCTTATTTAAATAAATATGTTGGAAACATACATCTTTAATTTTTTTATCTTTGTTGAAGAAATAGTAAAATTTTATATTGTTTATTTTTATGTTAATAAATGTATTTTATTGATCCATAATTAATATAAAAATAAAACTGTAAATCTAAATTATTTACCTCTATTCTTTAAATCTGCAAATATTACCGTAAGAATCGAAGGATTTCAAAAATGTCCTACTATGTGGCACGCTGAATGATACTGACAGATTGGTTTGGCACGTCTTAGCTACACAGTTGCCGCCCCTGATTTAAAATGTTGGGTAAGAAAACCATTATATTTTTAAAATTTTATAAATATACAAAAGGAGAGTATTTTGGCAATACATGTTTTAAAAGGAGTAAAGTTTACGAGAATGAAATATAAAATTGCGTTAAAATTATTGGTTCTCTATCAACCATACTTCTTTTATATATATAAAAGATAGAGTACCGTAGTTACTGCCAACTCGTGACAATGAATTGGAAATTAAGTTCACAATTCATTGTTATTAAAATATAAAAAATTTTACATGACTTATTTTTGTATTTGTTATTTTTATATTCCTTAATGAGAAAGCAACAAATGGGAGTACATTACCTGCCAAAAATGCAGAGGCCTGGTTGTTTACTCTACAAGCTCCTACTATATGTTTACTCTGCCCTACTAAGTAAAAATGCCGTTTTCTGCTCGTCAAGATCATTGAATTGCAGATATTGTTTTCCATATATTTTAAATATTAGTTTTCTAACTTCTACATCAGCCTTTTAATTGTCTACACTCCTGCAAAGAAGTCTGAATTCAAAACTATAAAAACTTATTATTCCCAACAATGTCATTTATACCTTTATTTTTTTATAATCTATGAATGCGTTAAACTATTAATTTGTTATCGCGACTATTTAATATTAATTGCGAAAAAAAATGAATAATTTTCAAACTGAAACTTAAATTGAATTTTTCGAAAATTGTCATCGATATTCTCATAACTTTTACATCTTGTCATTTTAGCATATCACACATCTATCTTCTATGCAAAAATCTATTATAAGTTCATCAAATGTTTCAGCATATTTTTACTCATAACATGCAGTTTTCAACCACATTGTGAGGCCGCGGTAGCCTAATGGTCAAAGTAACGGACTCGTAGCTGGCGTGTCATGAGTTCGACCCCAGCACCACTGAAGATCCGCCGTGTAAGGGAGCGATGCACAAGCGTCTTCCTCGTCACTTGACCATGGTTTAAAATTACGAGGTCCGTTGCCAAATGAGTGAATATTAACGTCACACTGTTCAGCTACACGAGGGCTTTTAATGATGGACCTCGTAATTTTGATGCATGGTCAATTGACGAGGGCGACACCTGAGCTGATACCTCCCTCTCCTAACTACCACACCACACCAACGAGAGGACATTTCAGCTCTCGATATATTTACCGTGCATCGCTGCCCTGCACGGCGGGTCTTTTGTGGCACTGGGCTCGAACTCGAGACATGCCAACCATGATTCGATACCTTGTCAACCTTGTACCCCGGCCACAGGTCCGTCGCCAAAAGCCCTCAAGTAGTTGAGTTGAGAAGCGAGAGAGTGCGACTTTAATATCCCCTCACTTACTTAAATTATATATAGTTTAAGGAATACTTGAAAAAATACTAGAAGTCGAATATATATATATATATATATATATTAAAAAATTAATCTAATGAGATAATTTTAAATATCCAAAGAATTATTAGTATTTATGGTAAATATATGTTTTTCAACTGAGTATGTGAGACACGTATAAATATCTTTTTCGAAATTCCAATGCAGAATTTAAGTAGAGCTAATACAAAATTCCTAGTTTTGCATGGTTAAGATTATAAAAATGTCCAAATTTTTTATAACCTTTTTTCTTCAGTCAACCACAAATGGAACATGAATGAGGGATTATGCATAAATATATATTTTTTTACTTGAATTTAAAAAGGATCTTTATATTTATTTATATGCGCAAATGTTAACTCTAAATTTGTCAAGATGCTTTTAAATAATCTTTATTTGAAGATTCAAGTTCAAAAATATAAGCTTGCAGTTAAAGTTCTCTTTGAATGAAATTAATGTTCAGACATTCAAAATTCAAACATAATTTGTTATCTGAACAATACAAAACAAGGGATTCTATGTAAGATGCCCTGAATACCTGGCTTTAAAATTATGAAAAACTAAAAAAAATTTAAATAGGGTTTTTAACAATGCATAAAATTGTTTTGCAAATAATGTAATACAGAAGCTTAAAAGTCCGAAATTTTAAAAGATTTTAAATTTTGAACCTTTTTTTTTTATTTTTTTGACACATAACAAAATAATCATTTTTAAAAAATATCCCTGAAAGTATTAATTAAAATAAGAAAAATAAACAGTAAATTATCCTCAATGTTTTAATATATAATTTGAATTTAAATACTACAGATATTTTTAAAAACTTAGACATACATTATAAAAACTTAATTCCATTTGAGAATTTTAAGGTAAAGAAAAATGAGAATTCTCAACTCGTTGACTTGCAATTATTTCCGTGCACTTAGGGGTTTAAAGAAATTCTTCCCAGTTTTTTACGATTGCTACAGGAACCGGTCTCCCCCTTGAGCCATAAAACTTCCCCTCAATACCCATTGTGTCTCCCCGACCGTCTCTAATTATCTTTCAAGATACTAAACCTTTAAAGGGGGAAAAGAATTCGGAAAAACACGACTTTGCCGTTTTTGAACACATTACTTGAGGAGGAAAAAATCAGTTTGCTTCATTTTTGGTGAGTCCCCGGCCTTACGAAAAATTCAGTGTGGTCCGTTTTCGAAGCCTCACTAGTAGGGCAGAAAAATCCGTGCTGTCCGGTTGGAGGGTTAAAGAAATTCTAGACGTTGAGTCTAATAAATGCATAGTATAATCATTCTACTAATCGCATTTTATTAATTGTTTGAACATAGAAAGCATGTGGCCTTCAACTTAATATAAAATAGATCATGCGGACCGCAGTATCATATGAGTTTGACATGCCTGATATGGGGTGTTGGACTTTTATTGTTTGTTACTATTTATCCATTCATTAAGTTTAATTATTCCAATAAATTAGTATAGTAAAAAGGAAATCACACACTTAAAAATTAGGTCATTTCAGATGGGATTTGAAACCACACCCTTTGGAATAGAAGTCCAACTCGCTATCAATTACGCTACAGCAGTGCTTCTCAAACTTTCAATACTGGCGCCCCCTTTTTCAGTCACAATTTTTATCGCGCCCCCCTTATACATTAATAATGTACTGAATGCAGCAATAATTTACTTTGACGCTAAAGCAACGATATTTATTTTAAACCGTACAAATTCATGACATAACTAATAAATTTCGTACATGTTACTTTTGAGCAAAAAAAAATAATTAATAGGATAATTATTATATTATTTTTCCTTTCTCTAATTTTTAAATTGGAACATATTGCAAAATGTGGTGGTTTCTTAGAAGACAAAATATAGATATCAGCTAAATGTAGAAAAGAACTCAGAGGGTCAATTTCTAATCATAAGCATTCTTTTGAAAAACTTTGCTCTGTAAGACAAGCCCATGGAAGTCGCTAATACTTATTAAACTTCATCTTAATTTAGTATTAATTAATTAAATATAAAATACTCTGTGCAGCACTGATACATTAAAAGTATACCGGCCGATTGATTGAATATTAACGTCGCACTGTTCAGCTACACGCGGTCTTTTGGCGACGGACCACGTAATTTTGAACCATGGTCGAGTGACGTGGACGGCACCCCCTCTCCTAGATACCACACCACACCAACGGGAGGATGTTTCAGCACTCGACAGATTTAGCGTGCATCGCTGCCCTACACGGCGGGTCTTTAGTGGTACTGGGCTCGAACTCGTGACAAGGCAAGTCACGGTCCGAAACCTATACCCCTCGGGTACCGCGGCCACATATACCGGCCGAAGTACCCGCAATTGCACGAGTTCATTTATAAGAAAATAAAACATTATTGATATAATCGCTTAATTGTAAGAAGAGTAGTGGGCGACAATGTTTACAAAAATGTAAAATGATTTTTTAAAAATGATTGCTCAAATTATAATTAGTTTTAAGCGAACTGTAATTTTAAGTCTCAAAGAATTAGCATTTAGAATTGATGTTGAATAATGAACAATAAAAAAAATTCTGATGAAGAATAATTGTATTATTTTTAATATTTTTTTAAAGCGAAAAGACTTCAACAGGTTTTAACTCTGGAGCAGGCGCGCACTCGATACGAATGGTCGAGCGGGGTTATTGAGTCCCCTAATCATTTTTTTATAATTATTTTTATAGTACACAATAAATATCGTAATTCCATTAAATAATTTAATTAAGAGAAAATATACTAACCTACTTTCAAGGATACAGGAAATATTTCGGAAAAAAAGTTATTAGACCGGGAACTCAGGCAAAACAAGTACCTTAAGATAGTAAAAAAAAAACGTCTGTCACTCCCGAAAAAGAGGGATATGTGTGAAAAATATATTTTAGTTCACGTTAAGATTGTCAAACAGGAGGATAGTGTGTCAGGGCCATTGGTAACAATTAAACAATTTTGCCAGAATTACCGATTTCGCGCACTCTGTGCTCGGCGTGACCGCTCCCGGATTAAAAGTGTATTTATTACAATATAGATGTTCTAAAAAATTATGCAAAACGTTTTTCATTATGCTTGGCTTAGTAATCCTTCAAACTTCCCTAAATGAAAAAACAAATACATAAGAGCAGGGACGTAACTAACCGTACAAGTAAGCTCGAAGTTTAAACCGCAGCAAATACATTCTGCTGCCTACAGCTGATGGCAATAATATATAACAGTGATGAAAACTTTTCATCTTCATAAAGATTTTTTTGATTATGGCTCTGGATTTTGTCTTTCCTCTGAAAGAGTAACATTTTCGCTTTGAAAAGAAAACGTAATAAAAAAATATTTCTTCATGGGATTACAGCAAATCGAAGAAGACGTTTTTTATTTGTTTATAGTATCAAAGATAGCTAAAAAATGAGGTTTTGAAGTAGCTTTTATTTTTGATGATGTAAAATCGCAGATAATATATATATATTATTTCTGTGTAAAAGTGTATATTTTTTATTATGTCAGAATTTTCAAGAATTATCAAGAATCATTCTAGTAAATAAATTTTTTTAAACTTTTATCTTCGATATGCTCCCGCTCCCCTTTCATGTTTATCGCTCCCCCAGGGGGGCGCGCCCCACAGTTTTGAGAAACACTGCACTATAGGGACACAACGAACGAATTTACTCTCTATCTATGCTGTTGGACTATTATTTTGGTTTGTTACATCTAATTTTACAACTTTTTTTAATTTAATTAATGAATTATTATTTGAAAAAACTATTGATATCAAGTGCCATCCACTACAAATTTAAAAAATGTATTTGAACTTGAATGGATGAATAAAAAGTATTATATTAACGATTGAAAATTTGAACTAGTTATATCTAGGGAGAGAGTGAATTGATACTAGGAACTAAAAAAAGGTAACTGGGGTGTTTTTTTTTATTTTTTTAAATAATAAAAACACTGGTGTGAGCTTCTTGATTTTATAAAAGTGCAAAATAAATCGTTTTAAATTTTGGTGGTAAACACAATATATTTAAAAATATATTTTGAGTAATATAATCAATTTATAAATTCTGAATTAAAACTTAAAGGTATACCTAAATTGTTGGTCCATAAAATAATTCAATTGTGAATCCGTTCTTACTTCAGGGAAGAAATGAAATCTTCGATATTCTATGAGTTACCCTAATATTTAACTACAACACTCTTTTATTACCCTTAGTTCGAATGACAAGATTTGCAATATTAATTAAATAAATAAATAAGGAAGTTCTTAGACTTATTGTACAGATAATAAATTTAATTTCTCTCTCTCTCTCTCTGAGCTTCGTAAATGTTTTCTCATATTTCTCTAGAGATTTCTCACATGTTCCAAGTAAATAATCGAAGATAACTTGAAGCATAATTTTTAATTCATGAAGTTTACTTGCACCCTGCTGTTAAATATGAAAGTGTATAAGTGTAAACAGTGTCAGACTTTAATTATTATGCACAGTAATCATTGGAAACAGTACTCATTGGTACTTAATTAACTTTGACAAATCAGTTCAAAATCTTCTAAAGACCTCTCAGAATTTGTGCAGAAGCTATTCTCTAAGGCAATAAAAGTCTCAGTTGCCAAGTTAATGAATTGTTAACTAACGAATACCAAGAGACCTTATTTACATTAGTGTAATTAAAGATGGGCATATCCTGCTTATTTCAGATTCAATGCAAACTTCCTGATTTCGAATAAACAGAATGTTTTTTTTTAAATGCAAATATAGTGTAAGAATTTTAATTTTAACCTGGGATAATATTAAATTTTAAGTCTTTAAAGTGTATAATGCATCATTTTTTAAATTTTCACCAATATTATTTCTTTACTACAAAAAATTATAGACAACATATTCAAAATGACCGTTAAATTTCTTTTAAAAAATTTCTATAAGTACTTGTATGCGATATCTTTTGTGACATGTAAATATTTCAGCAAGCATTCAAGTAAAATTTTTCTTGTTTTAATGATACGCACTAAGCTTTGAAATTCTAATAATTTATTTTCAAAGTTCGTATTATGATCTGCACAATTATCTACAATTGTTTTATAAATATAATGGAGTTAACCAAGATAGTTCAGGAATAGTTTTTGAGCATTCAATTACGAATTGATCACCATGATAAATAGTTTAGAGATAATAACTTAGTGATTTACTATTAAAATTTCATAACAATACATGGATATATTCAATTCAATTTTACTTTTCCGTAATATGGAATAATTTGTGATTTAATTTATAATTAGTTGAACACCAATTAAATATGTACTGTTCGTAATGACTTCTGCTCACCATTGATTAATCGAAATGCCTAACCCATAATAACAATAATCGAAAATACAAGAGCTTAGGATGGAAAAGTTGATGAAGAATCTAAACTTTGGAACGAAACCACTGTCAGTCACCTACGGGCAGTTGTTGAGGCACAGTCAAGCTTCGTGCAGAAGTATCTGCTGCATAATCGTCGAGCAAAAAATGGATAATATGTACCCGCCCCAGCATCCCATGCTCCTCTCTGGAATTTTTTAAATCCTTGGAAATAAAAAGAAATCCACTGGTGCCATATTGGGGCTGTACAGTGGCTGTGGCATCATTGTTACACCCATTCTGGTCAGCAACTCAGAGACAATGAGCGTGGTGTGGCGTGAAGCGTTGCCATGATGCAAGATCTAATGGTCACGCAGACTTACCTCTTTTGAAGATCCTCTGTTAAAATGCAGTGAATCATTGTTTTGGGTATTCTATTTATCTACACTCATCCACACAATCGTCGGTTCTTGTCCAAAACTTGACCCTATTTTTGCACCTTATCATACGTTTGCGATGTTGATAGGCGTTCTGAGTGATTGATCGTCGTCGTTCAAGAACTCCCTACCTACCCGGAACATCTTTTGTCACATGAAAGTTCAGCTTTGTTTCACCGTAGGTTTTATGATGCCTTTCGAGTGTCTAGGCCCTATTTTTACCCTGTTTCAGACAAAGTCTGATTGCATAACGCTGCTTCAAATCTAGTCCATTTTTTGCTCGAGGAGGGTGCAGTAAATAAATCTGCGCGGAACGTGACCCTGCCTCACCAATTGCCTGCGCAGACGACTGAAAAGGGTCGATTACTTAGATCTCCCACCATCTTTTCTGTCCAAAGTTCCACCCCTCTAAACTAAAAAAATCCATTCCGGGAACTTTTGGGACAGACTCTGTAATTAGTTACGGTGAGATAATAGATGAAAGCCCAACTCTAAGTGTCAATGGCTATAACGTTAGATGCGATCCCATGACTCCCAAATAATTCAGATTGCGTTTGTATGTATGACTCAAAACTACTGCCTTTAATAAAACTTTATTAAATATATTAAGAATAAAAATAATTTAAGAAAGCTATTAAAATGGATCCTAAATGAGAACCAGCCAATTTTTTAATATTAAAAGGAAAACAAAGAATTCGAATATTTAGTGTACCGTAATAATCTGTTATAACTCACTTCACCACCAAGGAATGATAAGCACCATAGACTCAGTTTTTAATAAAAGACTTATTTACAAAATATTTGTAAAAAAACAAATTTGAAATAGAAAAACGAATAGACGTATTTCTCCGAGATAAGGACTAGTCAAAGTTCGAACAAAAGAATAAAGCAAAATCGCACTGACTTGTTTGTTGGTTGCAGTACCTTGAGGGTCTGTTATATCTACGTCACAGAGAAATCATGAGCACTATGACCACTAATTTACAAATGTATTTTGTTTAATAGTAGCGAAAGGAACTCGAGACGTTTTCTGATGGCTGTATAAAATGACAAATTTAGACGACAGTTTTAAAGCTGTTTCTTTAAAATATATTGTAACGTTTATTAAATATTTATTATTTAAGAATTTTTCTATTATTCATTCGCAAATATATTTCAATTTATTTTAAATTAAAATGCTACTAATAATGAAGCCTTGTTCTTCGTTTCATCTTTTTTCCCTTTTTGCAAAAAAGGAAGGACAAATCCTGGTTGCATCTCAAATGTAAATTTATTCAAATTATTTCAAACATATATGGGAGATATTTTTTCCTTTATGAATAAAAATCTATGGAAGTTTTAAAAAAGCCTTCAGGGTAATTTTAATTGGGTTTTCTCTCCTATGCTTCTAGGTGATTTTTTTTTTTGCATTCTAAGCTAAATAAAATATTGGAAGGAATAATTGTGATAACGCACTAGATGGCTCACGTTTCATTAATAAAAATTTGTTATAATTTAAATTAATAATAAGTGAAACATTTCAATTTTTTGTAATAATAAATTAAAATTGAATATTCAAATAAATTAATAATATTTGGTTGTTAAGGTATCCGACTAAACATCCTAAAATCATGATTTTTTTAAAACAATTAATCATTTTTTTATGATTTTATTTCATAGGTAATCTTATTAGCTTTAGAAAAATACCAAGTTTTTTATTTCCCTTATCTAGAAAAAAACTACAACTGTTTTAGTTAAAGCAGATGCCTTAACATTATATAAGATGTCAAACTTTAAAATGCATTTTACACCATTTTTTTTTTTTTTTTGCATACATCAAACGAGGACAGCAATTGCTCAAAAAGTTTTTTAAATAATTTGCTGAAGTTTTCTGTGTATACTCTGAGTAACAGTAAAAGTGTTTTAACCTTCAGATTTATCAATCATGGTTTTATTACAAAATTTAGACTTCTTTATGTGAATATAATCACCATTCTTTTAAGCAATTTTATATAATAACTAAGATATAGTGTTCTAGTTTTTGTAACAATTAAAGCATCTCTTATCCTAAAGGTCACATTTCAAAAAGGAATAGCAAAGCAACACATCGAAAATTTGTTCGTTTACTATTTGTACAGAGCGAACCCCGTTTATGTAATTTTTTTGTCCATTTTTACCCATTTTTATAGTAATAATTCATTTTCTCTTCTTAATTTTAGCCTCTTTTTTTCTTGAAATGTACTAAATAAATCTAAAAATCAAAAAAAATTCCATATCTACATTTTTTTTTAAAAAAAAAGTTTGTCGCAAGTAGTCGGATAACTTAATCAAATGCATGACAACTGCATTGTTATAGACACAGTGAATTAATACTAGAAATTGATAATATTAGTTAAGGTGTGACATTAAAAATGCAACACCAAGAATAGTACACAAAGAGAAAAACATCAGCAAACTGAGAGGAGTCTTTATGTTTAATAGTTTCTAAGAAAAAAGTATGAGATGATACATTAAATGTGATGTTTGTTGTCTTTGCGAGAAGCTTGTTACATACATAAAAATACATAAATTTCATGTTTAAGGGCATAGAAACAGTTTTATTTTGTCTGTTTTAGAAATTATTTGTCCAGTGTAGAGTAACTTTTGAAATTTAAAACTTAGAAACTGTCTGCAACAACAAGACCTAATGATAATGTTACGAAAACATAACGAAAACTTAAGAAACGTCGTATAA
This sequence comes from Trichonephila clavipes, assembly GCA_019973935.1. Classification (NCBI taxonomy): domain Eukaryota; kingdom Metazoa; phylum Arthropoda; class Arachnida; order Araneae; family Nephilidae; genus Trichonephila; species Trichonephila clavipes. Next base: position 285,930 of record BMAU01020583.1, read on the forward strand.
TCAGGTATTTTTAAATACCATCTCAAATTCACACCAAAAACATGTTGAAATATTTTTTACATTATACTTATAATGCTTTCTGTTCAAATTTCATATCTCTAATGTATGAAAGCTACAAATTGTTTAAAAATTGATTCAGAATTTGAGAAAATTTTGATGTTTTCTCGTTAAAAAAACTGAAAAATGCTGTTCTGGGCAATTTAAGACGTTTTTGTTTACTATTTTATGCAAAATAAATTGAAAATATGCTAATGTTTAATAATATGGGACAAATACATGCTGTAATTCATTATTTTTGTGATAAAGTGTCACTTTATAGTGAAAATTCAATTTTTTCAAAAATGATGTTTTTAAAACTGTATTCATCTTTTTCTCAGAATATAAGGTATAAATGTACATAAGATTTTTTCCCTCATGTTACTGATATGTAACTATATACATTCATGTGTGTGTTTTGAGAATTTTCCCAAAATATTTGACTGGAGTCCATATATCGCGACAAAAAATGTCAATTTTTTAAAAAATTCATAATGATATTTTTATGTTACGTGTTTTTGAGAAAACTAAACAATATATTTTAAATATTTCACTTCATTGCAAATATTAATGTTTATTTATTGTTTAGACAAGTTTTTAAGCTTTAATATTCAAAGGTGTTTCAATAATAGCTAACTAATTATAACTCAGATGTGTAATGCTTTTTGTCGTTGCGAGAAGCTTGTTGCAGGCATAAAATACACAATGTCATGTTTAAAAACATAAAAACATTTTTATTTTTGACTTTTTTAGAAATCTTTTGTACAGTTTAGAGAAAATTTTGAATGTTGTAACATTTAGAAATTGTGTCTGTATGGGAACATACAAATCCATAGTTAAATTTTTCTAACGTCGTAAAATCACATATTCTCAAATCATGACTTTTACATATTGATACATGTTTACATTATATTTATGATGTTTTAAGGTCAAGTTTGACATTTGTAATGCATTGAAGCTAAAAATTCTTCACAGATTGTTACATAATTTGTGAAAATTGATGCAAAATGCTAAAAAAAATCTCGTTGGACAAAAACTGAAAATTAATATATATGTATTTTCTGAAGATTTTAAGGCTTTTTTGTTTCCTATTTTATGCTTAAAAATTAAAAAGATACTAATGTTTAATAAAATAGGGCAAATACATATTGTAATTCATTATTTTTGTAATTAAGTGCCTTTTTACACTTAAAATGCAATTATCGCAAAATAGTTGTTTTCAAACTGCATGTACCTTTTTCAAAGAATCTAAAAAATTAATATACTTGCAATTTTTACTGCACATAAATAATATGTAACTATATATAATGGAGCTACTTTCTTGGAGACTTTCCCAAAATATTTTACTCAGAAGTAGTTATCGTAAAAAAAAAATAACAATTTTCACAAATTTCAAAGCGATACTTTTACGATGAATTTTTTTGAAAAAAAGTAAACAATATATTTGAAACATTTTACCATTATTTATTAAAAAGCCTAATTATTATGCAGCCAAAATTTGAAGTGTTTATATTTAACAATTTCTGAGAAACAAGTTCCTAAAATGGCTCAATTTAACATTGTCGGTATAGGACCTACCGACTACCTTAAACTATTTACCACACTCTATCATCTGAACAGAACATGCAGATGGCGTCCAATCATGTCACAGACATGTTTGATGCATGCAATATCTAAGAATAATGTACCACAGCTTGCAGAACACGTTAGATGATGTCTTCAGTTAGAGTTCATCGTGATGGTAAAGGGTGCTGAGCGTTCCTCAAAGGATTGGTAGTTTTACTGACCTCAAGATATTGAAAGGGGATTCCATCTAAACACCTTCTGCTCCGAAAAGGAGTATCTTAGCTATCACGCCCAAACGATCGTCTTTGCATGGTGGCTATTCCTGGTTTCTATCGATATCACGCCGCAATAATATCAATCACGTTTCATTGGTCTGTCGCATTGCGCTGTATATAAATTGAGGTAACTTTCTATCTTATGTTATTTCTGCTCAAACCAAGATGTTACGTTTTCACTATCTACTGGTGCAACCTGATTGGACTTGCCAGCACGTCACCACCACACTTGAGCACGACGACCAGCATTGGACATACACAAACATGTATGTAATCTTAGAACACGACCTTGTGCCTTTTTTAGTTCATGTCCCTCTAGCTGTATTTCATTGCAAACGTGGACGTTTGTGCTATAATGTAAATAACATTCTTAAGGTAATCTATGAGCGCAAGCCACCTTAAAACCGTAACAAAAAAGATAGTTTCTTTAGGGAAGTATTCACACTTTGAGCACAAAGCGCCAAATGTGACGTACATATTGTGATTGATTTGGGGAGTAGCCCTTTGTTGGTGAGAATGCAGGGTTGTTTGGCGAAAGAATCCAGTTGCTCCCCAGAACTACTTAAGTGGGGTGACCAGCCATTCTCCCTTATATTTCATTAAAGGTGTAATTCTTCAACTGATAAGCATTAATTTCGAAGGCTATTTTCTCCTATTTGACTGGTCATGCAGCGGAATTACATTGGAGGTTGTACACCCTAAAGGAGTACTGCTATTACACCAAGTCTCGACCCCAAATGAATTTCCTTATTCGTGCCCTCCCTCCCCTTGGGAATGTAATGCTTTTTCCCCAAAGTTTGAATAATTGAAAATTTAAACTTAAACGCTTATCACTAAACTTAAAATAACAGTAATATAACATTTAAAGAAAAAAAGATAGAGCAAGATTGCATATTAAACTTTTTGGAAAAAGCAATATGTGATAATATAATGATGTACAGAGATAAATTATTTGGTATAGTTACATTCATACATTCTTCTAAATAAATCTCATTTGCTTATTTAGTACTATCATTTTTTGTTGTCCAAATACCCAATAAAGCCGGAACAGTGTTTGATCTGATAAAGGAATTAGAGCATGATAATTATATCTTCTAAATAGAAAAGATCATTAGTCATTTAAGGATAAAATATTCATGTTTTTTTTATTCTCCAGACACAATACAGCATATTTTTAGTACAATTTACTAATGAAATGTTTTATCTGTCAAAAAAAGCACACATTAATGCATTTCAATTACATCTAAAGAAAAATGCCTAGCACAATTAATTGAAAAGTTAGAAATAATTCTACTTATTCCCGGCTTTTATGAAATATCAGCAATCTTTCACAAAATTATGAATGAAGAGCATTTAAAAAAATTATTTTGGATTCACTTCAACGGAAACAAATAATGAAAATGGAGGAAGAGGAAGCCAGAGATTAAATGAAGAGGAGAATGTAGAAGAAAGAAAACCAAATGATGCTCAAAAAACAATTTCGATTAGTTTTTGTATATGCTCAGAACCGCATAAATTCGATCTTCTATTTTTGGTGAACCCCCACTTAAGTTTTCCTATTTTTAGTCGATATGATGTTGATAGCGATAACGATATAAAAAAGTGACATATATATATATTTGAAAAAATAATTTCTTAATTTTTTATCCTCTTACTTTTTCGAATACAGAGAGGTAACTTTCGATCCTCTCTTATATTCGTTTGAGATATATTATATATAGCCTTTTATAGTTAAAGTAATGCCTAGTGTATTAGATTTTCTGCTATGTAGTGTGATAGATATTATCATCTGTTGTAATGTATGTAGTTGATCAATCTTACTTTTTCAATTCCTACTATTAGCTCACACTCTCTATATATTTATTTGTTTATCTTCGTGAAATTTTCGATAGTTTAAAGCATTTTAAAGCGTTCAATTGAGCTAAAATTTTATGTACAAGATTATTTTAGATGACAATACAGTAATTTAACTATAATTAATAAAATTTAATTGATTAAAACTAATTATTTAAAGAATTACAAATACAGCCACATTGGCATCATTTTTGGCGACTTAGCGACCCTTTTGGCAACTTGCGTCAAAACTTGAAAAGTTTGTTTTTCTCTCGTTTTAAGGCATTCAGTTGAACTGAAACTTTATATACACAATTGTTTTGGAGGACAATATAATAATTTTACAATAATTAATAAAAAATAATTACCACTTAATGTTGTGATTATGCCATATGTATATACATATTTATATTAATTGTAACTATTTAATAAAAAGTAGCTAAAATAATTTTTTTTTTTCTTTTGATCTTAGTAGAAATTGATTTAATATATATATATATATATATATATATATATATATATATATATATATATATATATATATATTACTTGTTTTACGATACTATAAGAAACTTAAATAATTTTAAATGATATTCTAATCTTTATTCCCATATAAATGGGAATTGGGAAGGACCATTTACTAATCTGACTACGCTCGGAACCTTGGTTTTGCAAAACCATGCGAGCGAATATTTTGTTTATCTAATACTTTTCCAGAGAGCCTTTAGGATTTTTTTAGAAAAAATGCGCATTACTTTCAGAGTTATTATCACATGGAATAATTATCGGTGTTTTTTGTTGTTGTTAAAATTTATCCACTCTGATGTTTTAAAATATGGATAAATCCACTGCTAATTTATATGCTTCAAAAATTTTAGTTCAGGCCCTTTATAGAGGTCAGAGCTATATAGGTAAAAATATTATTACAGAAGCATTTTTCATAAAAGGAGAATGTTTGGAAAACGGGTAATTCTATGTTCCTTTTTTACCGAAATATTGTTTTAAAATAATTTTTTACTGTAATACTATTCTTAAAATAATTTTATGTGGGTATTCTAATCTAAGTGATGCAAAAAATAAATTATAGTTTAAAAAAATCTAAAAAGACACGCTTTTATAGGGAATCGAACTAAAAAGTAAAAAAATAATTCTTAGTATAAGAATAAAATGATTAACAAGAAAAAAGTAATGTCAATGGGATAAAAGCGTGGGGTGTTTTTATTAATTGCTATAATTTCTTACTATTTCTATTCCGAAATGCTGAGTTAGAGTGAAAATGTAGAACAAAGCATCCCACGCATTTACAGAGTGACATTACTTTTCTAGTTAATCATTTTATTCTTGTGTAAAGAAATATTTTTTTTTACTTTTTAGTTCGATTCACTATAGAAGCGTGTTTTTAGTTTTTTTTTTTTAACTAGAATTTATTTTTTATTTTTTGGTTCAATCTACAATAAAAGGCTGTTTTTTCAGTTTTTAAAACTATCATTTATTCTTTGTTGAACTTATCCTTGAGTTTGAAATTTAGAGCCAGAATTATGAGACTGCTGGAATTATTCTTAATCTTCAATTCATATTAATTAATGGGTCTGAAGGGTACTTATTCTCTCCATTTACGGGGCCTCGGATTAGTCCTATATCGTTATATTTCAAAGATTCCGTCTGTATAGATATATGTCTAACTAATATCAGTTTGTTAAGGAGAAATATTAAATGTCAATCAAATTATCCCCTTTTAAACGTATTGCTATAATGTTAATTCGTAGCATCACTTTTAAACACATTGCTTTATAAAAAACATGTTTAGCAGTTAGAACATAAATTTATCTCCTTTTAAACGTATTACTATAATGTTAATTCGTATCATCACTTCTAAAAATATTGCTTTATAAAAATAAAAAATATTTAGCAGTTAGAGCATAGCTTATTTTTATTCACATGCATGACTCTCCCCCTTTCTCACATAAAGAACACTTTATGTATACACTTTTTTTGTATTAATAAGCATTTTCATTTTTAGGGTTGCACCTTTTTAAGGGGTAGGGTCTTTTAGTAGCCATATCCGGAATTAGTCACCAAATTTGGAAATGGAGTAGATAATTAGTCGCCCAATTTGGAAAGGGTATATGCAATTAGTCGCCAACTCTGGAAACAATATAATGTATTAGTCGTCAAATCCCCGAAATCCTTAGTTTTGACTATCCTAAACAGGACAATTGAACACATTTTTATAATTATTGCACTGTCATCTGTCCTTGACAAGTGTGCAAAATTTTGAAATAATCTGATCTTTTAAAGTGGGTAAAAATCGAGTCCAAAGATTCCATTACATATAAGTGAAACTTATAAAAGCGTGTTAAAATTTTTTTCGTTTGTACGTTTTTGCAAAATCTTGCCTCCGAACGTAGCCGGATACCTTAAGAGAATTCTTTATAATTTCATGCGAAATCGAACCAAATATTTCAAATGATATCTCAGTAATTTTTTTTTTTGGTATATAAGTATATTTTAAATATTACTTTACAAAATTAAATATAATTTTCTTCAAATGTTATTTTTTAATTATAAATGTTTTCTTACAAAATATTTTCATCTCACTATTCATTAGCGCAAAATTTATTATGCACTTAAAATGAATACAATACATTGTTAACTGTACTTCGAGTAAATGAGCCACACTTAACAATAAAATAAAAATTTTAAAGTGCAATAAGACTTTATTTACGATCATCACTTTCAATGATATTATTTAACCATAAAATACTAACTGCCTCAATTAAGAGGTAGTTTATCAAAAAAAAAAACAACAACTAGGAAACACATAAATTGTTCTCTGGTTTTAATCTTTGCATAAATCACCAAGGATTGAAAGGGGATAAAAAAAATGCAGGATAGCACAAAATAAAAACATGTAATATGTAATTAAAAAAATTAACCACAGAAGCTTACTATAAGTATTGTTGAAAAAATAAAAATTCGTTTATCGTGTTTTGAAGGGACAAAAAAAGATATAAACTCCCTTCAGGAACGGCGAAAGGAGAATGAAGCGTTTTCCCAGGACCACGTGTTGCGAGAGTGTACGCACGCACGGTACAGGGCGAATTTCCCTGCTAAGCCTAATTTCATTTAGAAATCCATGTAAAATCTTAAATGCAATCAAATGCGCTAAAATTTATATTTTTCTGTAATTGACAACATCTGAATATATGGTACAAACATTTTCACTATATTTAAAATAAACAATTGGAAATTTTAAAGAAACGTTTTAAAGTACTATTTTCATTTTTTCGCTATGATGATTAAAATAAAATAAACACAAAACTTACAAAATACTATCTGACATATATCAAACGATAAATTTACTCTCACTTAAACTTGATGCTGTTCTAACCGATACAAATCTTTCAATTAACAGCTAATGTATCGTTTTGTCTTTAAAATTTTTAATTAATCTTTATAATGCTGTTTGCTTCCTTGGTATCACTTTAGAATTAAGTTTTCTGTCCTTATGGTTGTGACAACTTTAAATACGATAGCAATGAAAGAGAATAGTTTGTTCTTACTGAATTAAAAATAGGTCATCGCGTTTGTCTTATGAAGATATGCTTTTTAAAAAGTTTTTTGAGTACTAAATCTATTAATGTATATATGAACTATAAGTATATATATATATATATATATATATATATATATATATATATATGTATATATTGAACTATAAGTATCTATATATATATATGTATATATGAACTATAAGTATATATATATATATATGTATATATGAACTATAAGTATATATATATATATATATGTATATATGAACTATAAGTATATATATATATATATATGTGTGTATATATATATATAATAAATAATGGAACTATTATCATGAATATCTGATGCCCAATTAACTAATAAGCTTTCCTTCTGTTAGCAATTTAGTCGAAATATAAACAGAAATCCGGAGCGCAATAAATCACAAATCCTTAAATGTCCGATTCTCTAAAAAAGTCTAAACATGTGCAGTTGTTTACATTCATAAATATCCTACATATAATTAAAAAAACTCGGATCCTAAGGCACTTATTGAAATTCAAAGTTTTGTTAAATATTATTCGAAAAAAATGGATTTTAACGACCAACAAGTACCTTGTAAGAAATAATATAAAAACATTCCTAACTCTAATCACACCGGTGTGATCATGGGCCTCGGAGAAGGGAAATCGCAACCACATGTGCGATACCATGGGCCTAAGAGAGAGAAACACGTTATCCCATATATGTGATCATGGTCATGAATGGGTTAAAGATTCAAAGTCATCCATCCGGTATAGCGGTTAGCGACGCTGACGGCTGTGCCGTAGGGCCTAGTTTTGAATTCCGGAGAAGACATGGATGATTGTAAATGTATAGTGCCTTTGCGGCATGGGGGTACTTAAATAGCCGTCGAGCCGCAAGTCATCTTGTGTGATTGGTGAAAAGGCAAGAGAGGTGGGAGGCCCCTGACCGCCTCTAGAGTGTTCTCCCACAAAACTGGGTTGGAACCGAGCCAAAACGTACTGTCACCTGCATTATTCTCAAAGCTACGGATAACGACAGATATATATCTCGCCCTTAGCCGCGATGAATTTCGAGGGCATCAATCTGATATCGTCAGACAGGTGGCATTAGGAACAACAATAACAAACAATCAAATGTAAGTTAGTAATATAACTTTAACATTCCTATGGAAACAATTAATAATAAATCTCTTTTTACTGATCTGAACTCATTGGCGCAACAGCCCATGAGGGTCAAGACCTTCTGTGTCCATCTCTGTTTACGTGACCTTAGGCGCTGGGGTGCATGAGCAGCTGTTTCAGTCAAGTGATCAGTTTGACGCGAAACCCCCAGTTTTCAGTTCCGAAGTAAATTTCGTACCTATTTATCGAGCCACTGAAGGTAGGAAATGCAGAGTCGACCTTGCCCAGACCGGTATTAGATCCCAAGACCTTAGGTGAGGAAGCGTGATACACGACCACTCAGCCACTAAGCTTCTAAACCTTTTTTAACAAGGGATACTCAATCTTTTTTCCCACCGGGCCGCATACGCATGGTAGATATTTCTCGCGTACAGCAACATAAGGATTAATGGGAAAAAACATCATAAGACTAAAGCAATGTTTGACATATATAATGTGAAAAATTGATTTAAATATTAAAACTCATGTTTAGCTTTTAATACTATATTCATCTCTATCAAACCCACATAAGAAAAACTGTTGGTTCTATGTATTTTTTACTGAGTTATGGGGTTGCTTCGGTTCCCTTTCATACATGCCCAAACCCCTAGTTTACATTCTATTATCATACAAACAAACTATCATGCCATTTGATAATTTGATTTCTTTTTCTTTTGACAAAGCCTCTCTTATTTTTTCTTTTAAATATTAACTTATCAAATGCAAAAAAGCAACAAAGATGAATTTCGATTGAATTCCAGATCGAAACATGTATTGTTTGTTTGTAATTAAAAAACAGTTTCTCCTATAACATTGTCACTACTCTAGTTCAGTTCCCTATTTCACTGTTATTTGTTATTAATAACCATCGCAGTTACAAATAGACTTGCAATTCGTACCCGTACGACATCGACAGCAAAATTGGTCAATTTGATTGTTTAGTCAATAGAATTTCCAGCTAAATTTTTAACACATTGTTCTTATATAGTTTAATTTTTTAATGCAATGGATCATGAGTAGGCCACATGTGGCCCGTGAGCCACAGATTGAGCATCGCTGCTTTTAACGCTGCAACAAGTAATGGTATAACTTCTATTGCACTTATATTAGTTTGCTATAAAATTCCATTTAAATATAGCTCTCATATAAAAGTATCGGTCGCACGTAATTTTCTTATACATTAAATCTTTTCCAAAGCTTAAGAATGTTAGGATAGAGTTCGAGTTAGCGTGAAATTCCCTATTTAGCAGCATTTATAGAAATCAAAGTAATCAAGGATTTACTTTACTGTGTTTTTCCGATAAGAAAAAAAGTAAACCAAGCAAACTTCAGGAGAGAAATGTCGACAAATAACTGTAGGATAGCAAGAAAGACAAATAATAAAAGTCCACATCTGAAAGAATAAAGAATCCATTGAAAAAACCAAGAACAAACGCGTTTATATATATATTTTTCTTTTTATCTAGAGCATAGAACGCGTGTGTATCTCTTTTTGTGCAGGATTCTTTATGGATGTATGACAATTCTCAATGCGATTTTTTTTATTTTATGTCATCAATCACTAGACTAAGTGAGTAATATCAGAATTGGAAAGTAAATATTTCCAGCAGTTTCATCATTCGAATGCTTCCAAATCTAGTGTTTAAACAAAGTGGTTATGTGTGGCAACATGTTTTAAACTGAACTTCACTTTTAAGTTATTATAAACAGATTTTTAAAGCGCATATGTCTTTTTCAGATTTGGAGTATGTACAAGAACTACCTCATGAAATATAAAACTGGAAAGTCACATAAATATATACCCCAATTGTTAGATTTAATACAGTTCTAACAAAATATTGCTAAATTTTTCAATCATACTCTAACTGAATTAACGATCTACAAATGATATATTAAATGAAATTATCTACAAACGTTTAATGTATTGTTTATGATATAGATTCACAGTAAAAAGCAATTTTACTGTACGATCTAATATTATGCAATGAAACCAGTTTTAGGGTGGTAGATAAATATGTGAACATTTCTTAAATACTTACATATAACTAACACTTTTGTCGACATACTACATAAATTTTTTATGCGGTGGAGAGGGACCACATAAGAAAGTCGCACTTAAAAATAAGTCGAATATTAATTAAATTTTTGAGAAACTAAATAAATAATTAAATTCCACATGGAAATACTTTTAAAAAGAATTAATTTTTATGGTATACATGGAGACATTTTCACACAATATGCACATACATAATGTAGTGCTGCTCATAGTAATCCAAAAGCGTGCGTCTTTCTGTAATGAATTAGTGTAAAATCGTTTTCGTCACTTGAAGATAAAATTCCAATTTATTTATTTTTGGGTACCATAAATTAAGGTATCCGACTACGTTCGGAACCGTGATTTTGCAAAAGTGCATAAATGGATAATTTCTATGATATTTAGTGTCATTTAGATTAGAATACATGTTTTAAGGACATTTTGCCAAAAAAAGTTACTTAAATATAATATTTTGGCAAAAAATAGAATAATCTTTTTTCCAAATGTTCTCCTTTTGTGAAAAATGCTTCTATTAGAGTAATATTTTGCTTGTATATAGCTCAGACCTCTCTACAGAGGCTCAACTAGAATTTTTGAAATATATAACTTAGAAGTGGGTTTAATCATATTTTACGACAACAGAGGGGAACAATTTGAAGAAAAAAACTCCAATAATTGTTTTAATTCGTGGTAACTCTGAAAATAATGTGAATTTTTCAAAAATTCTAGTTGAGCCTCTGTAGAGAAGTCTGAGCTATATACAGGTAAAATATTATAATAGAATCATTTTTCACAAATGGAGAACATTTGGAAAATTGATTATTCTAAGTTAATTTTTTTACCAAAATATTATATTTAAATAATTTTTTTTATTAAAATGTCTATAAAACAATTTTATATGTGTATTCTAATCTGAATGACACTAAATATCTTGAAAATTATCCATTCAAAAGACTTTATTAAAATCACGGTTCCGAACGTAATCGAATACTATAAGGGATAAGTTTTTGTGACGACGGTCAGTTGGTCAATTACGTATGAACGTCGCGATAACCAGAAATGCATGACCGAAGCTCTTTTTGGAATTTCAAAATCCTTTCGGAACTGGTATGTACTTTAAGATGATGCTTTTGCGATTTGTTGGCAAGGTGTTTCCCTGCACATATTTTTTCCGTTCTCAAAGAATCCAGTTCTTCTTGACCGTCTTCATTAACTATCCAATTATTATTAATGTCACTGTCACTGGCAGCTTCGTCTTTAATAATGCCTGGGGCTGCTAAAATGTAGAGAGAAAGCAACGGAACGTGCATTATCGAGAGACTGTTTATAACCAATGAATAGAGCGTCTTGAAGTGTATATATGTACATTGATAGAAAACATTGCAATGGCGACAAAGCCGTTGAAACTTATATACCGCATAAAAGAACATTGCACAAAAATAAAATCGCATACAAAATTGATTGCACAAAAACAGGTTCTTCTGTATTTAGTATAAAATGGTTTTATGATTTTTTCTTTGCAATTAATCAAGACTTTAGTGTTTCCTTGCAATCGTTTCGAGATCATGGTGGTCAAGTGTTTATGGTTGCAGATTCGTGACCAAAATTTTTTCTATCGAGTTTTTAGTTTCCAGTCCTGATGACTGTAAAAATCCATCGTATTGAGATAATGGCGCTTATAATTTTTGACATTTGACATTTTTGATTTTGAGTAGGGTATGACACTTTAAGGTACAAAGTCCTCACTTTACCATAGTATAAAGTTCTGGAAAATGAGTTTCCTCTCGGGTGTTTTCTCTAACTCTGCTCAAAATTGCACGATCCGTCAACTTAAGACTATCTTCGGCTAATGTTAAAGAATAGGAGCCAAATTCGAAATATTTGCTCAGATTTAAAAGTACTCAATAGTTAACATTATATTCTGGTTACAATATCCTGTAAATAATCACATATATTTTATCATACAACTAGTTTTTTTCCGAATTGACACATTTTTTTTTTTTTATTAAATGTGTTTTGCAATTTTTTTCTTATATCGCAATGTTAAAAATGAGCTATCCCTTCACATGTTAAAAGGAAAAACTAATTATTTATGAAATATTTTGAAATTTTAAAGGGACACGGTACGATTCAATTGAAGAAAATCGGTCAAAAAATCAAAAAATAAATTGTGCCTAAATTATTCCTTATACGTTTCTCTATTATCTCACAAAATTTCAGAGCTCTAAATAAAAAAAAAATCGAAGTTATGATAACTAATATGCTCGTCAGAATTCACATTCTGACATCATTCTGCTCTAGCAGACGCACTATTCATTTTCTAGCCAAATTAATTAATTCTAATTTCACAGTTAAGCAGTTTTGAAATAAAGTGAAGAGATTGTAATCCATTCTTAATGTTTGTTTACATTCGTTGAGCTATACTGCGTTCTTTTTATTCTGCTAATTTTTATTTCATATTTTTGAAATATTTAGTTTCGGTTTACCAAAAAAAAGTCTTTTTCAGGACTAATTATTTTATCGTTATCAGTTTAACAGTTTTTTTTATATATATAAACGTATTCTAATACAGCATTTTTAATAGTGAAACATGCCTCGTACGAAGAGGAAAAACAAATCAAGTAAATTGAGTATTCAAAAGCGATGGTGCACTGAAACAAAAAATGAAAACAATATGGATATTTCAGAGCACAATTCAAATGTTGCTCAACTCTCAAGTGGGGATAGCATTTTTAAAAATGAAAGAGTTTCTATGCAAGAAAAATGTGTACTAGAACAAGAAAATGCTGAGACCTATGATGGACCAAGTTACATAATTGTTGACAGAAATGCCTTGTGTGATATTTTCAAGTATACTTTTTGTGGTAGCTGCAACCAATCAATTTTAAAACTTGAATTTGGACATAAATATGGATTTTCTCATCAATTGAAACTGGTATGCAAAACATGTTCTGAGCAAAAAATGGAATGCTTTACATCTCCAAGTCTTGAAAAAAAATCAAATACTTCTACACCTTTCGATGTGAATGTTCGTTCTGTTCAAGCATTTCTTGCAATCAGTGGGGGCTATGCATCGGTTGAAACATTTTGCATATTTCTCAATATGCCTTTGATGTCAAGTAAAACTTTTAATGAAATTAAATGTTACATCAACTCAGCATACTCTCTTGCTTCCCCAACTGTGTTGAACTATGTACATAACAGCGTTCAAAATGCATACAGAAAACTGGATCAAAATGGGTCAAATACTATTACTGATATTGCTGTTTCATTTGATGGGACATGGTTGACCCTAGGACACACATCCCAAATAGGTATTGGGTGTGTAGTTGACACCTTAACAGGATATGTTATTGACTATGAAATTATGAGCAAGTACTGTCCAACATGTATAAGTGCGAGAAATGAATTAGGCGAAACTACAGCTGAATACGATGTTTGGTATTCTGGCCACAAAAATTCCTACCAGATTAATCACGTTGGGACATTAGGAGCAATGGAAATGAAGGTTGCAGCTAAAATTTGGTCTCGATAAGAAGCATGTGGTTTCCGTTACACAACATTGTTATCTGATGGTGATGCTAAAACACATAAATTCTTAAATAGCCTAAAATATATGGGCCAGAAGTTGAAATTTTGAAAGAGGAGTGTATTAATCACGTAACAAAAGGTTAGGCACCAGCTTACGCAATCTTATGAAAGATTGGAGAGCGAAAGGTATCACTTTAGGAGAAAAATCTTAGGGAAGTCTAAAAGAAACAACGATAAAAAAACTAACGCAGTACTATCAGAAAGCTATTCTGGAAAATAAAGGAGATATTCAGGGCATGAAAAGATCCATATATGCCACGCTTTATCACAGTATCTCGACAGATAAAAATCCAATGCACATGAATTGCCCTCCTGGCAAAGATTCGTGTTTTTATCAAAGAGCCTTAGTTAAAGGTGAAAAACCTGCACCACATAAATTTAATATTGGAACACCAATAAATCCAGATTATTTGACAAAAATTTTTCCAATACATCAAAGGTTAGCTTCTGATAGTCTTTTGAAAGGATGTGCCAGATGTCTGACTCTGAACAGCAACAAGGGTTTGCATAGCGTAATTTGGAGTAAGTGATCTAAGGAAACTTCAGCGAAATCACGACGTGTAAATATAGTTGTTTCTGAGGCAGTATCAGAGTATAACTTTGGTGCTTTGAAATCCTTAAAAGAAATACAAAAGGCAGCTAATTTGGATCTTGGTGAAGAAGCAGTAAAAATTGCTGCCACACGTGATTACAAACGTAAAAAAGAAAGAAATTGTCAAAGTAATCTTGCTTTTCGCATAGCACGTCGAAAAGAAAAAATAGCCAATATGCGAAAAGAAAAATATTCAAAGGAAAAAAAGGGATTACATATAGTCCTGGTTTTTTTTTAAACATTAATGTAAAAAAAAATATGAAGATGTTAACTAGAATTATTTTGAAATCATCTTAATATGATTTTGTATGTTATTTATCGCATTTTTTAAAAAATGTAAGGTTCTGAAAATTTTAAATTTTAAGCATATAAAATAATATTTTTCATGTAATAACTTTATAAAACTTTTATCATATGCATGTAGTACATACAGTAATTTTTTAGTAATTTTATTAAACTTATATATATCTTTTTACAGTAAATAAAAACTTTAAATTGATTTATTCTCGGAACAAAAAAATCGTTTGTTTTCTTTCATTTAAAATGCTAAGGCTTTTTTTCTATTGCATGAAATGTTTTGAATTTTTTTTATAGATTGCTATTAATATATATAACAAAAGTGGGTATGCATTTTTGAATCAAAGCAATAATTATTGTTTTAAAAATATTTGAACTTAGAATTTATACGTTTTTTAGGGATTTTTCCATAATAATTCATAATTTTTTTTTAGGAATTTGAATCAAGTTATCCCCAAACCCATACCAACTTTTGTTGTACATGCTTGACAAATATGTAAATCAAATTTCCTGTGTGTACGTCAATTATTGTACGAAGAGTAGCGTTTTAAAACTATCTCATAAATTAAAAAAAATTTAAAAAATTAAATGGATTGCTTTTTGTGATATTTTGAGTAAATATTCTGTCTTGCGTATTGCATATACATAGGTTACAAGGAAAAAAAACTGTAAAAACCATAAAATCAAAGATTTTTGTTTAAATCGTACCGCGTCCCCTCCTTAAAAACTCTGTATTATTAACAAATACATGAGTTACAATGTCACAATTTTTTATAAAATCTGAGGCATTTTTTTTCGCCCAAAAATGTACTCCGTGTCTAGTTCACGCTCTCGTACATATGACGAAAACAGCCTTAAGCCTTTGCATTGCTTTTAAGGGGAATGTCAATAAATATTCGAGTTATTCGGCGACTTCAAATGAAAGTGATTCGAAGCTTCGCATGCGGACAATTTTTAATGTATTTTTGTGAAACAAACGTGATAGTGAAGGTGTATGTACCACGCACTCGCGTACGCAAGCATATTTGTGATAACTGCTTTCCAAAGGACGTGGAAGTCTTATAAAATTGGCTGGCATGGATGCAACTACGTCCAAATTGATCAGCAGGCTGTGATGGAGCTCTTAACACTGGAAAGGTATTACCTAGGAATAGGTCTGAGCTTACAACATTTTTGCGCTGCAGGGATTACGGTGACGATTTTGTGCAGCGCATAGTGGCTGAGTATAAAACCTGGTGTTACCACTCCAGTCATCAGCATGCAACGGAAACATCCCAGCTCACATACGCCATAAAAATTCGCAGCTCAGCAGGCAGGCGGAAAGGTGATGTTGATGGTCTAATGCAGGGGTACTCAACCTTTTTCTCTGCTGTGCCGCATTCATATGTCGGCCATTTCACACGGGCCGCATACATATTGTAACGACTGCGCTTGCTACAACCCCCACCCTTCCATTCATGTCAAGTTGTATAGCTTAGATTAGGTAGCTCGGAGATAGTGCACATGGCTTTGGGGTCATTGTCTATTGTTTGGCCTCAGATCCGTGACGACACTCTGACTGAAAGGCATAATGGACATAGGAGTGCCCCACTGGGTGACAATTGACGAAGCCTATCTAACTGAGAACACTGACGTCTAGTCAGATGACAGAAGAATGACTTCAAAATACATACAAAATCATATACAGTAGAACGTCGTTTATCGGAACGTTTATTATCCGGAGCGTCAAATATCCAGACTAGTTTTTTTGTCAACTACATGTACTGTATACGAATACGTTCTCGAACAGTGAGGGGACTCTCTCGAGAGACAGAGCCTGAAAAATGCATGAAATAAGATGTGGCCAGATTTAGAAGGCCTAAAAGACTTCAAGGACGATCACAGATTACCGACTTTGTCCAATCGATCCCAGGATTTCAAGAATGCGATGAAGATATAGAAACCTAGAAGGCAAGCGATGCAGAAGACTGGATTTCCAATGCTAAATGATGACGAGATTGTGACTTCCGTGCAAGAAGAATCCGACCTTGTGGATGATGAAACGGATGAAGACGACGACAAACACAACAACGAAAGTAGCGAGGGTCTATCAAATGCTGACGCGTTTTCTCCGTTAGAGATAGCTATGGAGTGGTACGAACAACAATCAGAGTGTTGTTCTTCTCAACTACTGCCGCTCAAGAGAATCAGAGACCTTGCAGCGGAAAAATGAAGGTGTACAATGAAACAGCGAACAATAAGTGATTATTTTCCATAAATAAAGGTAAAATTGTGACCTTTTGCATCTATTTTGCTTTTTCTTCATGCACGTTTCCCGAGCGTGATGATTTTCAATTTTCGCATAAAGTCTGGTTTCATATACTACATGGATCGCATTCGGTTTTCAGTTATCCGAACGATGTTCGGTCACAATTGATTCGAATAAACGACGTTCTACTGTAAGAAGAAAAAATAGTATACATTTATTCCTTTTTTCCTTGCCTTCTTTTTCTGAATACAGTAAAAAAATTGAGTCATATCCACGATACCATCTTTTTTATGAATTCTGCTGACATTTTTCTAATATATTTCTGGAGTGCTGGTTGAAGAAATGTATAAAAACGTATTAAAATTATTTAACATTAATTACTAAAAGGATATAAAATTGGTAACATTTCTTGATTTTAATTTGATTTATTCGAACCATATGTTTAAAAACTCCTTAACATACCAGTACTAAACACGCTTCAAAATATTGCTTTTTATACTTTAAATTAGAGATTTAAATGTGGAAGTAGTTAAATGTGATAAGTGTTTGTGGAGAAAATTTCGTTCAGTCAAAAGAGATCATTATTTACAATTTTGCATGGGAAAAAATCCTTTAAACAAGTCAAAATATTACTGGTTTCCGTACAAATATGAAGTAATGTTTGTGAAATAATATTTCCGCCACAAGAGAAGCCATATTAAAATGCCATCTCATTGCTGATTTTTTTTACTTAAGGAATGTTGATTATTTATCTAATAATACATAAAATGAAATCCATTTTTAAATCTAATACTAAATATAAAAGAAACATTGTTATAAAATTTACTTGTGTCTGGTTCCTTTAGTTTCAATTGATATCAATATTACTTTTAGTTTAGTTCTGGAAGTCTTTAAAAAATTACATCAAAAAATTACATCAATATAAACTTAGTTTATGCAATATTGTTTTTTTTAAAGGAATATAAAATTCCTCTTATTGGGTCGATAGTGTGAATAGATTGAATATGCTGCTGCAATATACACACAATAATATTTTTAATCATAATATTTAATAATCTTCATTAGTGTTTAAAATAAAAGTAAAATTTTTTAATTAACATTATTACTACATTTTATAATAGTTAAGCTATTTACAATGGAAATTGATACTAAAATTTAAGTGTTGACTTCACTCACAAATACGATATGCTTAGCCAATTGTTACAATGTCCATAGACATTCTCGTGATTCATTAAGAGGTATGTATCTTTTCTCTTTAAGATTTAGTCACGTCTCTCCAAATCCACGTGGTTTCAAAATGTGTGCCCCCTAGAGGGCGCTCCCCATAGTTTGAGAAACACTGACTTACAAGAGAGCTAGCGGGTGCTTTTTTCTTAGGTTTCTAAATTTTTGACACTCATAAGGTCAAGTCTTGAATTTACCCTCAAAATGTATGGACCTCAAATGTCATCCGGTATTCCTCTTACAACAGTGCTTCTCAAACTTTCAATATTTGTGACTCAGTTTTCAATCATAAATTTCAGCATACCCCCCCCCCCTTTTTTCTCGTTACCATGGTAGTGCATTGAATTCAATAATAACGTACTTTGACGCTAAAGCTACAATATGAATTTGTACAAATTAGCAATATAAGTAGTAAATTATTATTTTTTTTGCATATAATTTTATATAGGACAATCCCACGGCTTAACATACGTTCCCGCATAGGGGAGAGATAAATAGGACTCTGGAGGAGCCCAAAACCTGACTGACACCAAGCATGGCTTAAGGCCCGTAACATGACTTTGTAGGGGGGGGGGCTGGTACAGTCCATTACGCCACTGACAATTATTAAACTTGTTCTTAACTTAGTATTTTTAAATTAATTGTCAAATACATTGTGTAGTTTTGATACATTTTTAATAGCATTTTATCACCGTAAATGTGTATTTTATTTTTAATTGCTTAACAATGCATTTTATTTTGTGCTTCATTTTAGTAAACTAATAATATTTCTAAATAATTTTTTATTTCCCCCGCGTAAAGTTATCACCCCCTCTAGAGGGGACCCTGTCCTACAACCAGTAGAATGTTCGCCGGCCCCTTTATCTGAACGTGATGGATACCGTACGGAAAATACATTGTTAAATTGTTTGATTCACTGCAAGACATGTATAAGTTCTTCTTTTGTAAAACTTCATCTGACTGCAATACAATTGAAAAAGCTAAAATAAATATTTCCATGTAGAACACAAATGAAAAATTGCTTGAATGAAAATTGGAGTATCAAAAACAATTTTTGAAAAAAAAAATATATCGAAACATTTCAATCACTATTGAAACTAAAGAAGAAGAAAAAATCATAATTCGAATATAAAAATTGGAAAATATCAAAAGTTATATTTTAATAAAACGGGTAATAATCTTATCCAATTTTCTCACAAGATGTTCATTTAAAATATGAAATATATATATATATATATATATATATATATATATATATATATAAAGAAAGATGATTTATAAGTATTTTACAGAGTATTTGCTCATGCCACCTAGAGCAGGAGTCAGAAACCTAGGGCACGTGTGGAGTGTGCCACATGTACCACGTTTGGCGTGTACCACATGTGTCACGTGCCACAGTGACTCTCAGTGGCTCTCCAAAAAGTTATGAGATCAAGATAAATCTCTCTGTTTCTTCTCTCTATGTCTCAAGCATACTGACAGTTTGTTACTATTAATTATTTGCTATAAAACGATAGCTACGGTAGCTTAGTGGCCAAAGTAACAGATTCGTTATAAGCGTGTAATGAGTTCGAGCCTAGGGCCGCTAAAGATACACCGTATAGGTGAGTGATGCTCGTTAAATCTGTCGACAGCTCAAACGTCCTCCCATTGTTGTGGTAGTTAGGAGAGAGGGTGCCGGCTCAGGTGTTGTCTTCGTCACTTGACCGTGTTTCAAAGTGCGAGGTTCATCGTGAAAACCCGCCGAATACAACTGAACAGTGCGACTCTAATATTCACTCATGCTATAAACTCACTCATTCTGTTGAATCTGCTTGCACGTAGATATGTGAAAAAAAGGTATCCCCTATTTAACCCACCTAGTGGTTAGCACGGAAAAATCCTTCATTGTAAAGATACTTCAAAAATGCACTGCACGGGTTTTTTTGCCTTCAAGTAACATTTTCAAAAGCGGATTAGCCGTACTTTTCTGAAATCCTTTTCCCCGTTTAAAGGTTTAACATCTTGAAAGATAATTAGGGACGGTGGAAGCAACACAGCAAGACACTGATAGGAAGTTTTATGGCTCGCAGGGAACCCCGTGTTTTGACCCTGGAGCAATCGTAAGAAATCGGGGGAAATTCTCTTGAGCCCACGGGAAGCGTTTGTGTGATCGTTTGTATTTTAAAAGTTTTGAAAAGTCCCAACGCATAAGTAAAATATGTTACAATTCCCTTTTGGTTTCATATTAATTTGAAACTGTAACAAGTTGGGGCGTGTCAGGGCAATCTGCTATTTTATATAGTTAGACAAATTATATCTTTTTTAAAGTATATTCTTTCGCTTCATTTTTCTTATCTTAATCAATGCTTTCAGTTTTTGAAACATGATTATTTCATTATAAGATGCCAAAAAAAATTAATAAAACACCAAACACTTTAAAATTTGAAATCTTTTCAACTTTCCAACCACTAAAAATGAATAAATTTAAACTTCATCAAATAATTTGAAACATTCTCCTGCACTTTGATAAATAATAATAACGAAAAAAAACTAATTAAGATCTATTAGTTTTTTTTTTTAGATTTCAAAGCCCAACTTTTCAGGGAAGTTTACGTACAGTACCTAGTTATATATTGTTAAAATACACCGAATTATATTTGAATTTTAAGTGCTTGAACTTCAGTTTACATCAAAGACAACATGAATGAAGATTTTCCCACATTTTTTTATAACTTGAATGTTTGAATAAATGGTAATCAAAAATATACGGGGAAACATTTACAGTAGACATTTATGCATATAAATAAACATAAAAATCAATTTTAAATTCGAGCTATTCAAAAACATTCGAATTATTCTTCAAAAATATCTATTTATGCAAAATACCTCAACATTTATCTTTTTTTAAAGGCTAACTGAATAAGTAATTAAAATCTGGATATTTTTTGAAATCTCGACCGTATAAAGCTAGAAATGTTATGTTAGAAATTCCATTTCAAATTTCGAAAAAAAAATGTATCCCGCAGTTAAAAATTATTTACCATAAGTTCTAGCAACTCTTTGAGTATAATATAAATTTAAAATTTTATTATATAGCTTCTTTGGTATTTTTAATATATTTCGAAGATTTCATACAATTCAGTTGAAAAGTGCATGCTAAGAGCAAAAATATACTAAAAAAAATCGACGAATATACAATAAAGTTTTACATAGAAGCAAAACTGAGAAGCTAAATCGTAGGAATGAAAAATTTTGAGTATATCTGAAGTAATTTTCGAAATATTTATTTTAAAAGTTCAAAACATTTTGTGCGTTATGTTATACTTAATATTAATTAAATGGTTAAAATAATATGTTAATAATAGTCATGTAATCGTTTGATGACACATTCATATACTAATAAAAATTATAATGGTCATTGATGCGAATGTCAAGAATTTTATGCAATTTTAAATTCAGACATTAAGATATTGATGTAGAAAATATAAAAAAACGACCATCTAAAATACATGAAAAATGCATTCTGCTATAAAATGATCTTGACAAACAAAATACGGTATTTTCACTTACTATGGCAGAGCCGGCTTAGTCAGGTATTATCTGGAAAAACAGAGAGGGAACCGCGGTTTTGATGGATGCCGCTCTAGCTTTTAAATCTCTCAGGAAAAAAAATATGTATAAAGTACAAATGCAAAAACTAAGTCTTGTAATTTGCCATACATTTTTATAACAACGAATTGTGGAATTGGCTCCCAATACTTTGTTGTGTTTGACAATATCTAAGGTAACCAACCATACTTTAGTAGATTTGCACTACTTTTTCGTAACCGTATTCCTTTTAAAATTAATTCCTGCAGCCAAAATACACTTTTTGAACTCTTAAAAATTTATGTAAACTATAACAGTTAATTTTAATTTATGCAACTTGTGAAATGTTCATAATTAACCATTTCCGTCTAAACAGTTTACATGAAAAAAAAAAAAAGTTTGGACTCCCCTCATTCATTAGGGAATTATATAAGATTCTAACATTAAGTTTTATTTTTTTCACCGAATAGGGTCAGTGGTAGTGTATCGTGCTTCCACACCACAGGTCTGGGGTTCTATTAACGGGCTGGGCAAGGTCGACTCTGCCTTTCATCCCCGCTACATTGGGTCGATAAATGAGTACCAAGCTTGATTGGGGTCTTAAACACTGAAGGGCTCTCTTCAGACATATCATCAAATCGAGACATCTGTTCATGCACCTCAGAGCCCAATGGTCACGTATATTGGGATGAGCATAGTTGTTCCTGGCCCTCATAGATTGTTGTGCCACTGAGTTTGAGTTTTAAGTTTGAGGATTGCCTCACTTTGGGGATACCCCCCTTAGATAAACATGTATTTCCACTCATTTGCAATTAAACATTTTTCTTTCAATTACGTTTATTTCAGAAGGAAGTTTGATTTTTTAAAATGTATTTGCTTAATAACATGTATATTGGTGTATTATATTAAAATTTTGATCAATCCGTAATTACATGTTTTTTGCTCCTCTAAAAGCTTTTAGGATTTTAGAACTGATCGTACAATCCATATACATTTTGTAGTAGTATATTTAAAAATGATAAAGACATTTTTACGACTGTGTGAGCTTTTATGCTTCGTTTATAAATATAAAATATTGCATTCAGCTACAATTTTTAAAATTTACTGAAATAAGTGGAGGAATAGGATATTTACATATTATGAATATTTTTGACTTCAGTAAGATATATTTATATTTCAGTTTCTTTACTATATGAATAGAAGTTGTAAACCATTTTGCGAATAGTTTGATATTGAATATAAACCCATAGGCTGTTTAATATTGTAAAGTGTTTTATTTTGATACGAGTACACATTAAAATAAGGCTCATTTGCAGTTATATGATCAGCTTTAGTGATATTTAAATTTTAAAAAACAGTCTACACGTACGAAAACATTCTTTCAAAACCACACACCACATCTCATACTATGTCTTCCATACAGCAGGAAATATTTGTGTATACTCAAAAATTTAATACAGGATACATTTCAAAATGTCAAAATTGTTTTTAAAATTTGGTATGGATACATTGTGGAACTGTCGGTTAACTTCACTGAACAAAATTGTTTTAAGTGTACAATGAAAGACAAAAATAATTAGGAGAACTTTTCTCACAATAGAATTTGTAATGACTGAATTGTGTGAAAATGTAGTTATCGATGTTTGACATTTTTCCTTGTAATAAAAGAAACAGAAAGATAAGAAATTTAACTTGAGTAGAATATAGTTAGAAGTACTGTCATGCGCATTTGAAGAAGTATATCCCCCATTTAAATTAAAAATTATTGACTGAATGTGTGTTTTGTCCATCATAAATGCCGGTGTAGAAAAGAAATTTTTATTTAATACAAGAAGTTCGAAAAGAAGAAAATTTAGGAATGAAAATTTAGATTTTTTCCGAAAAATATTCAGTTAACATAAAAATATCATTTATATGATTTTAATTAAAATAAATTAAAAGTATTGAAATCTTTTTTATGTTATTTTAAATTAAAAATATAATTGAATAGAGAAAGATCTGTTTTATTTCATAAATAAAATCATCGTATGTATATCATCGTCTGTATATCACCGTATGCACCATTTATTGTCTTATTGTTTAAAAAAAGAGATAGGGCCTTCGCTCTTTTTACCTCATTACTCTTTTAAAAAAACAGGAAAATGAGCGCGTTTTCTTACTCTCATATTCAAAAATGAATACATGATGCTTTTTCTGGTTCAAATCGCAATACCAATATATATAATATATATATATATATATATATATATATATATATAAGTTTTAAAAAATGACAGAAAAATAAATTTTCTTTGAAGAAGATATAATTATTTTTCAACTTCTAACACACTATTTATTTCCTTTTTTCCACCCTTCATTTGGTTTTAATTTTACTGTGACTAAACATATAGGGGAAACGACCCAGTTGTACTACAACTTTCAAACAAGATTGCCCAAGGCAACTTGACAGCTAGCTGTAAACGATTGATCTCTTGGTTCTTACTTTACAAAGGGGCCGAACTGAGTCATAAAATTGTCCCCGTTCGACCTCCCAAGTTTTAAAAGGGGGAAAGGAAAGAAGTATGTTGCATTTTTAAAGCGAATGGCAAAATAAGAGTAAACGCTTTCGGAATAACTTTTCAGGAGGAAGCTAACCACTCAGAGGGTTAAATGTGACTCATTCTTACCGTTAGAAATTCAATTCAAATCAAACCAATTGTGTAATACCTGTAAATGAATTATAACTCATTGCTGCGTGGAGGAAGAAGAATATTCAGAGTTATTGGAAGCAAAATATGCGGAATCACGAAAAGATCTGGATGATAACTATCGATAAATCGACGTATATTTTAAATTGCTGTGCGTAATTGCCGGAGCGATTTTATCATTCGAAGAAAACTCCATGTGTTCTTCTTTCTGATTTCGGTTCTATACTAGCGATTCTCAAACTTTGGGGCATCCCCCTAAGGGGGCGAGATAACCCAGCGTTGAAGGCGCGGGATTATGAAAGAGTCGAAAGTAAAAGCTTATTTTAAAAAATTATTAATCTACTGAAAGGAAGCAAACCAAAATACATTCAAGCATTACAAAAAATAAAAATTAATTACGCATTTATAATGTGTTCCCGGTGGCCTATTGGTCGTATCGGATCGTGGCCAGTACTACTTAGCTGTTTTAAAGCATTTGATGGCCAGAATTCGTCACATTTGTCAAGAATACCCGGACCGAAAGCAGTTGGTGTTTGTTACATGACAATGCATCCAGTTAGCCACCCATCAGGTATAGTAGTTAGTGACGCTGACTGTGGTGCCGTAGGGGCTGGGTTCGTACCCCGGTTAAGGCATGGATGTTTGCGTTGTAATCATTCTCTTCTTTGTGATGTGTGCTTTCCGCTTACTTCTATGCAAGCCCCAGTGTGATATTTTGTGGTGCACGGGGTTATAAATATTCTCAGTAAAATAGAAAAAGTGTATCCAGTCACACCTTCCTTGTTGTTCGTCGATTTTTGACACAAAATAATGTCTGTGTGTTGAACCATACAACGTATTCACCTGCTTTAGCACCCTATGACTACTCCTTGTTGCCAAAGTTTAAAATAAAATTGCAATGGTGTTATTTCGAGGATATTCGACCTTACAAGTATCTTCGACGTATGCTTTGCAGGCAATTCTACAAAGTGATGTACAACAGGAGTTTGATTCCTTAATAAATCGTTTTAACAAGTGCATTGAAGCCGAATGGTCCTATTTTGAATAAAAAACCAAAACAGGAATTAATTTCTTGCTTCTGTTTCTTATTACGGACACAGTCTTAAAACTTATTTGCCGCACTCTGTGTGGGTTGAATTTTAGTATATAATTAATCGCCGATTATTGTTTCCTCCCTATTTTATTTGTAATTGAACGTTTGCAAAAAAAATCTATCTTTATTAAAATGATTCAATAATATATAGACAATAATAACAAAATTATTTCCATACGTCCTACTACAGCAATAAATATCTTCTATCGGATATCAAATGTGATGTTACCTTTTCAATGAAAATAGCCAAAGGATATCACAATAAGCATTATTTCACACACATTACAAATGACATCCACCCAATTTTTATATGTTTCAGCTTCTTTTCATTCTACTATTTTTTTCAAAAACTTGGTGATCATTCATTCTATTGATACAACAACTGAGATTCCTTCCTTCCTTCCTCAGTGACATGACAACCCAGGGTGGGCTTTGGCCTTCTCAAGAAGCCTTTTCCAGGCCAGCCTTCTTCCTGCTAGTGTTCTCCAATCCTTAGTTCTTAAAACTAGATCTTTTTCTAGGCCATCAATCCATCTGGGATTCGGCCTGCCCTTTCTTCGTGAGCCAGTTGGTTAAACATTGAAAAGTTTTTTAGTGGTGCGGTTTTCTTACATTTTGATAACGTGACTTGCCCATTTAATTCATTGTATTTTGGTGAAGTTACCAATGCCAGATTCTTTAAATGATAATAGAGCTCTAAATTTGATCTTCTCCGCCATGTTTCCTTTTG
Source organism: Trichonephila clavipes (assembly GCA_019973935.1). Taxonomy (NCBI): domain Eukaryota; kingdom Metazoa; phylum Arthropoda; class Arachnida; order Araneae; family Nephilidae; genus Trichonephila; species Trichonephila clavipes. The sequence goes on from BMAU01020583.1 coordinate 312,428, forward strand.
CTGAATTCCTCCAAAAATGAATCTTAAAATCTTCCTTTCGTAGATACTTATCATGTTCTCATCTGTTCGAGACATGAACCAAGTTTCACATGCATGCGTTAAAACTGATCTTAAAAGACTTTTTTAAAATAAAATCTTTGTTTTGTTTTCCTTTTGATTAAATTTGATTTCGTATATTTTCGTACTTCCCTAAGACATCTATTTGTCGCCGTAATTCTGTTTTGAATTACAGCTGAGATTAGGTATAAAAATATAGCTTTGAGACTGTTTGCTTTCCTCCGTATCCTAAAATATTATTCCAAAGTATTAAAAAATTTTTTTAATTTGCTAAATGCAAATGACACCATTTGACTCTCGTACTTTTTCTTATCACCATTTAATTATAACAAAGTAATAGTATTTGCTTACAAGAAAACGCATTACTTTTTTTTAGTTTTAATAGCAAATTTATTTTTTCAATTTTATTCTCTGAAATCCATATCTAATCGTTGTAAACTCAGTTATACTGATTACAATTTTTCACTAGTCAATCCGACGGTGTTTTTACGAATTTCAGTGAGGTAGATGTTACACATTTTGCTTATTGCTCAAAAAAATTTTTTTTAATAATTAATAATAGCCGTAAAACAACGCTTTTCATAAAATTACTTCTGAGCAAGAAAATCCAAATGCACTGTCACGCCCAAAATACGTGATAAAGCTTTAACGGAAAATAAATAAATTTGAGTATACTATAGAAAAGAGCTATGAAGTAGTATATTGACCATGATCAGTCGAACGGTCAACGAAAATTAAATTAATCAACTTTTATTTGGACTGCAATTGAATATGCGTATGGATTGTAGATGTCGTTGAAATCAGATTTCATAAACATCAGTTTATATAACTTGACATAATGAAGCCCTTTGCGATTGCGAAATTCCTTGCTAATAATTTATCGGTATATGTATTTACTTTAATAATTCTTAAGAAAACCAGGAGAGCATGTAATTTGAAAAAAAATTGTTTTTTCAATTTTAAATTTAAGAAATAGTGCATATTTTTCTGAATCTAAAAATGTATAATAACTATATGTTTGTTGATAATATAGTCCTAAAATATGAAAAATGAAAATGTAAACAAATGACCACGTCCCTTTTGACTTATATTAAATGTGTAGTTTCTCCTGTGTGTGATCTATATAAACTTTTTTTTTCATTTGGATGAATAATAAATATATCTAAACATGATACATGTACATATACTGAAGAAAATATGTTTTGATGTATAATGTCTAATTTTTTAAAAAAATAGATTTATAAGTGCAAAGAGAAAATTAAGATTTTAAAAAATTTAAAGTTTTATGATTATTTCAAAGAATTTATGCAATTAATTCATTAAAAAACTGGTTCATTATATTTCATATGTTGCTTTAGATATATGTGTAAAATATTTTTGTAAGAAATGGTACCTACTTTAAAATATTACAAGATTTCAAATTATGTTCATTTTAACTAAAACAAAGGGAAAAAACATTTGAATCTAAAATTACTATTGTAACTCTAGAAAATGATTAAGCATCATTTTAGGCATATAAAAATAGGCAAGCAAATACTAATAAAGTGTGTAATATGTGAAAACATTGTTTTTTTTTTTTTTTCACTTTTTCTCAAAAGCTTATTATTTTGCATTTAAGTACATTTTTTAAAAATAATTTTTATACCTCTATGCAAGATGCCTATGCATATAATGAACCTAATTTTTTTCCTATTAAAATAACGCATATTTTTTAAAAAAAAATGGTTTGATGTTATAAAAAAAAGTAAAAAAATAAAAGTTTTCCAAATTTCAAAGTTTCATAATTTTTTTACGGAAACTATACCAAAATTTTACTAAAAAAGTAATATCACTGTATTTTGTGTCATGTTTTATGCACGTGTAAAAAATATTTTGCATAAATAAAAAAACCTTTTTTTAAAAAATGATACCTTAACATATAAAAATTATGTTTATGTACCATTATGTTCTCAAAAATTATGTATTAATTAAATTAAGTAGGAAAAAATCTTTTGAACTAAAAAGTTATTTTTATATATCTACAGAATAACTAAATTATCTTTATTAAGAACATAAAAAATCTAAGCTTTATTGAAATTTTTAAAAGATATATGTCTCCTAAGCAAAGGGTCGTAATTTTGGCATTTTATTCTTTCGAGCATGTCCTAGTTTCCTTAAGCCTATTCAAATCGGATAGAAGAAAAAAATGTAATTCTAGTTGAACGCATTTCATAAGAAAAAAGTATTAAATTATTATCTGATAAAAGATAGCAAAACTGATATCATTTAATTTTATTGCATATGAAAATTTATTTAAAAAGCTGCATTTGTTTCATTTCAATATCATTGCCTTCAATAAATCTTAAAGGTAATCTAAAATTTTGAAGAGAGAATCCTATGACCTACGTTCAGAAGAACAGAATAGAAATTGTTATGTGCTTCCCATCTAAAATAATACTTCACGATATCAAAGAAACATAAATCCTTCAATCTCTTATACCAAATGAATTGTTCGATACACTATTGAAGAATAAGATTCACAAAGATGAGCAACAAACGGTAAACATTTTCAGGAAATAAGAAAGAAACAGGACCATACATGGCATAACTTGATACGCTATTGTACCTTTCATCAGAAATAAAGAAGAAAGGAACAAAAAGGCAAGCAGAATTTTTCCTTTGTGTATTTTTTAATCATAGACTAGCCATGTTTACACAAGTTTTGGAGAGAAAAATCCATTAGCACTTATTCTATAATAAGATGAATGTTTTGAAGCTTGGTCGTATTATAAATTTTTCTATTGCGTTTGAAGGTATTTTTTCCTTTGTGAAAGGTCTATAACTTTTTTTGTCATCTGATTTACTGAAATGAGATGAATGCTGTAAATATATTCCGAAGTAGTAGGATTTGGGGACGATTACTGATTTTTGTATTAACCTTTTTAAAGGTACTTTTTTGTAATTATGGAATGGAATTAATTTCAGAAATTTAAGGGGTAGATAATTACTCTATTGCTTAAAGGTGTGAATTCAATCTCCAGATTTTGCCGTTTAATAGAATTATGAAACGATTTTTAATGAATTTTTGTTGGTATTTTTTTTTAAATGTAGGAATGATTAATGGCTACAATATGTATGCACTATTGTTAAAATCAATTATGATAATCAAAATTACACTATAAGTATGCTAGATTTAATATTACAATACCGTTTTACATTGAAGGAATATTTCAGGCATAAACAATGCTTTCTTTTTTGAATTAGCTAGATTTTCCGTTAATTCAGGTGAACATTTTACAACACGTCAATACTACACTGCTGGACAATTGCTAAGGACGGATAACACTATCATCCATAGCAACCACAAAATGAAAGGAAGCAAAATGTGGAAAATTAGAATAAGTGCGGGATATTAGTAAAAGTATGAGTATGCAAATTTTTCCACGTCTGTTCATCACGTGATAGCGTTCATAAGAGCTTTAAAGGTTTTGACGCGTGTGGACAGTTGTTGTTTCAAGTCAAAGTTTTACAGGAAAGATTTAATAGACGAACTTAAAATTTTTGGCATGTCTTCCCGACATCACATAGATGATTTTATGCGTGGCCGAATTATTGGAAAGATCGAAGAAGGGCGAAAAATAACAGATGTTGCCAGAGAGTTCGACATCCGTCACAGCGTTGTTTCACGGCTGTGGAAGTCATTTAAAACTACTGGAATGTGTAGTAGACGGTACGGGGAGGTCGTGTTAGAAGTACGACGCCTGCAGAAGACAGATATATCGTCCTATCAGCAAAAAGGAACAGGCGCACTACAGCTCAGCAGGTGGCAAATGAGTTTCTCGCTGCCTCAGGAAAGCAGATCTCCCAAAAAACTGTTGCCAGACGTCTGAGGAGAGGGAGGACTATACGTACGCAGATCTGTTGTGTGTGTCCCATTGACCAGACAGCACCGTACTGCCTGTTTGCAATGGTGTCGTGAGCATCACAATTGGACTGAACAGGACTGGGCATGCGTACTATTCTCAGATGAGAGTAGGTTCAGTCTGTCATCGGATTGTAGACGCCAACTGATCTGGCGCGAGAGTGGTACTGCTTATCGTCCAGAAAATATCCAGGAAAAGGACCGATATCCGACATGCAGTATGGTGTAGGCCGGCATCATGATCAATGCCCACACCGCCTACATGTGTTTGCGAATGGGACTATGACGGACCAACGATACATTGTTGAAGTTCTATTTCCTCATGTTAATCTTTTCCGTGGTGCTGTCGGTGATAAATTTGTTTTTATGGACGACAACGCAACATGTCATCGAACACTCTCTGTTCAGGATTGTCTAGACAGCGAGGGTATTCAACGTCTCTAATGTCCAGCGCGTTCTCCAGAACTAAACCCCATTGAAAATGTGTGGGATGCTTTGAGGAGGCAAGTTGCTGGTCGAAACTATCCTCCGACAAACAAAAACACCCTCATCCGTGCACTCACAGAGGAATGGGATAAATTGCCTCAACAGCTGCTGGATAATGCTGTGCAAAGTATGGTACGACGTGTGGAATGTTGCATCACACTCCACGGTGGACATATCCCTTACTGATACCTTTCTTTAAGGTGCCTGATGACTTTTAGATGCATTGTTCCATTTCTCCATACGCAGATCAAATGAACATTTTTTTTCTTTCAGATGTTTCACAGCTTTTGTACTTTCCAGAGCAATACATATTCTTTATTCTAATGTCTGAACAGTGTGGCAACTATATTTTATCCTACTAGGCCTCATGTATAGCTTAATGTACATAGTAATTTGTGATCCGTCCTTAGTAATTGTCCTGCAGTGTATTTATATATTTTTCTTACGTAGCATTATTTAAATATATATTTACTCTATAGTTTCATAATTATATTATTATTGTATCTTACTTTTCCAAGTATTGAAATTGTATAAATAGTTGGATTAGTATCTCGAAAAATATTTTAAAGTTGGACAATAAGCATTTAATTTCGATTCTCCTCCCATTAAAAAGAGTAGTGGGAATTTATTTCTTTTATTATAGTAATAATTTTTATATTTTAATTTTATCAAGATTATATAAATGTAATAAAAATAGTCTTGACACAAATAAGGCAGACGTTTTTGGAATATACCTATTTATGTTAGAAAAGAAGACTTTAATTTTAGCATTTTTTTATTAAAGTGCTTTATTGGGCAATTAATCTTCACACCTCAATTAAAAGAAATAGTATTCTTCATTGCCTACGAGGAATAAGACGAAGGAAAGAACGATCTAGTTACTTATTATACAGAAAAGCTTAATAATTACGTACAAATTTTATGTATACTGTTTACAACTTGATTATCCTGCTTTCTTTATTTATACATATATTTCTAAAAATAATGTAAGTTATATATTATCATGATTTTTACTTACTTCGCTTTAAAATATATAAAAAAAATATTATATAATGCAACCATTAATTCGAAGTAAATGGTTCACATTAAAATTCGAGGAAAAAATTATGTATATCTACTCTTATAAATTTTAATAAAATGGGTGAAAACTGAAAAAAAATTATTATTACCTTTGTCACCCAAAAATACAGGGTGAGCACAAAAGATGAAACCATTTTTTTAAATCATATTATCGAAGCTACTGCCCATATTACAATAAGTGAAACATGAATGTAAAATGAAATATGCCAGGAATTTTCCCCAGCAATGATTAACCAGTTTCAACACATTAAATGTCGCTATGATTAAAAATTCAAACATGGCGACAATAACAATGAAACGTTTCAGTGTATTGGAGACTGCACGAGTTTTTCTGTTATTTCGCTGCCACTTGCATTTAAAAATTGCTTTGGAAAAGAGGCACCAACCAACAAGAGTATTCTGCGATGGCATCATTAATTTGAAAAAAAAAACGTGTTGCTTGTGTAGAAAGAAAGGCAGTGGCCAGCCAAGTGTTTTGGTAGAAGCAATGGAATCCACGGAAACATACGAAAGTTGTTGCCAGGGAGCTTGTCCCAGAAAACAATATGGGAAATTTCACGAAAAGAATAAAATTTCTGCAATTGACGCAACAAATAACAGAGCATTTATGCAGCATTATGAACCCTTGATAGAGTGAGCCTACAAAGTGTAAAGAACGAACTGGATTTCAGATTTGACGCATGCACTCAGGGACGTCTTGCGGCATGGGTCAACTGAGCCCGGGCCCAGGGCCTCACTCACAATGGGGACCTCATTTCAATCTCGCCTTAATAATATCGTGATTCGAATCATTTCAATGGTCCATCGTTATTTCCGGTTGTACTCAGCGAAAAATGGGGAATTTCGGATGATATGTCAACTGTCTACATGTGGTGACAGTCGTCCTTGTATAGTCCTAGGACTTCCACCATACACCATCATTACTCATTTAGTCAAAAGGTTGCAATCGGTTAAACCGGTTTGTGCGTTTTTAAATCATGCACATTTCTTTGTTTCGGGTTATTGTTTATAATTTACGAGTATTTGACAACGTAAGCTAAGTACTGTCTACTTTTAATGGTCATAGAGGGGGCCTACATTTGTGTAGGGGTCCAGGGCCTCAAGAAGTCTTAAGATGTCCCTGCGTATGGCGTGTAGGAAAAGGGACATACATCGAACATTTGTAACTGAAAAAAGGATTGGTGTATTTCATTTTACATTTATGTATCACTTATTTTAATATCTGGAGTAGATTCGATAGTATAATTTTTTTAAATCGGGTCAAATTTTTCTGCTCATCCTGCATTTCCGTCCAATTTGATTTGCTATAGTGCATCCTTTTATATTTCTACCACAGACTTTTAACAAGTACAGATATTTATACAAAAAAGTTAATTTCGATCAAAGTCAAATATTTTGATTTTTAACGAATACTTTTTCATTAACTTTTTTTTTAAACATTTTCGATTACGTAGTATTAGGAATATTTTTACCATTAATAATAAACAGGCATTCTATCAAGTTCCTTACAACATTCTGAATTCTTCCCTTGAAATTAATAGGATTTAGAACAAATGCTTTCGAAATGATGCTACCAGTACTGCCAAAATTAAATCATGGAGGGTGCTAATAAAACCTAACTGCGTCTCAGACTCTCCTCGTGCTGCTGCTGGAGCTGAGTTTGCATTAATGACTGCATTTGTGCTCATTTGTATCGGTTTAATCTGATTGACTCCTCTCTTTGTGTTTTGTGTGCTTCTGGACAAGTCATGGACACTTTTCATCTGGACATGTGCTCTGTACTTAAGAGTTTGGACTGTATTGTGAACAAATATTGGAGAGCTATATGCCTAATTATCTGCTGGTCAATGACAAAGCATTTGATAAAGTCACCCAAGGTCACCTGTGCCCAACTCAGTACACGCGACCTAGTTCTCTGAGGTGCATGAGCAGATGCTCCACTCAGGTGGTTAGTCTGACACGACGAAACCCCCAGTGTTAAGTTCCCAAGCGAGATTGGTAACCTTTTATCAACCTACTAAAGGGATGAAAGGCTGCGTCAACCTTGTCCAGCCCGGGGTTGGAAACACGGGCCCGTGGTGTTGAAGCGCGAAGCGCTAACCATTCAGCCACTGTCCGATTATTAACGAAATAAATCTAAAAACGTAAGAAATTCGAAAAAGATTAGATTGAAAAAAGTACAGACAGATAATTGAAAGCAAACTGAATATACGCAGGAAGAACATAATATTAAAAATGCATATGTTATTCCTTTGTTGGAAAATACTTAACACTATTAAATGTATATTATATTAAACATAAATTAAAATTTTCATTTTCCTACTTAAAAATGGTACATTTGTTTTATAGTAGTAATAAATTATATACATGGTGTCCGGGTTAAAAGTATCCAAAAGTAATGGCTTATTATTACGGAACTACCTGTCGGAATGTAATCAACTGTACATCTATAGATTGGAAAACTCTCCAGACCTTTTGGGTCTAGTCCAATCGGCCGCACGTGCGTGCATTATTCAACAATCAATGACGATATTTTTACCCTGACTTCATTAGAAAAGATGTGGATGCCACGGTAAAAGGTGTAGTGCGTAATTTGGTTAACGGAATTTAAATCAAATACGCGTGTACAGCAACGTGTTGGAACAGAATGGAATATCGACCCTTCGACATCAAAATCTATCAACCAATGGGAAAGAACTTTAAAGGAGACGGGAACAGGTATCTCAAACTGGTAAGTATCCTTAAAATTCCGTGATAGAATACACTGTTGATCGTGTGCAGGATTCATTTTGTAGGAGTCCTGAAAATCTATCAGTCAAGCCAGTAACAACATTCTATTCTGTAAGAACACGTCACTGTACACGCGTGAATGATTACAATTCCTTTAACCAAGTACGAATTGCATATTTTACTGCGTCCTCACATTTACTAATGAAGTCAGTGTAAAAGGTTTATCATCGGCTATTGCTGAATAATGCGTGCACGTGCAGCCAATAAGACTAGACCCAAAAAGTTTCGTCGAGTTTTCCAATCCATGGATGAACAATTTATTACATTCTGATGGGTTGTTCCGTAATGGTAAGCCATTACTTTTGTATACTTTTAGTACAGACACCCTGTATAAAAACACTTATATATAAGATGCATCAAATAATTTATGCATAGAAATTTAAAAGATTTTATGTATGAAATTTCAAAATTAAAAGAATTTTAGCATTTAACTAAGATTCTTAACATATATTTCAAATAGAACGCTCTACAAGAAGCATCAAAATATATTGGGAAATAAAAGTACTAGCAAAATATTACGTTTGAAAAATTTTGATAAAATATAAAGATTTTACAAACGGTCACAACAAAATATCGAGGAAAATTGAAGGACAGCAAAAAGATAAAGACACTGCCCGCATTTACATAAAACAGTTCCAAAGAAGTTTGAATTTCATTCACATATATTATGGATGAAATATTTATCTAAGCGCATTTTTTTCAATTTTATGTATTAAAAAAATGTTAGCTTACTGTTATCGATATTTTCCTAGCATGTAAAAAGAGAGTTACAATTCTCGAACATACACTAAATGGCAGGGCAAAAGTAGGTCAAAATAAGGTTTCTCTGAATATATGTTGTATTTTTTTATTACATCATGGTGTTGAAAATAAAATATCAATTTTGGTATACGTTTGAATTTTTTAGATCTCAATCTATATTTTCAAAACGCTAGGGGTTTATATTTTGAATATCTAACTTGTGATTTTGTACATATTACAAATATCATCTTTGAATATCTATTTCAATTACAAATAAAATACTAGGATTTTTCACAATTCCTTCTTACAGCTCAAACTACGAGACATCTCGTAATGCCAGTCAAATTCTGAAGTAACTCCTGATCTAGTACTGCACTAGTAAGGCATTGCCTTTTATTTTAGGAAGCTAAGTTAATAAACAAGTAATCCAAAAAAATTAAGTCAGTTCCTACTTGATCAACAAAGAAAATTTTTATTTTAGCTACTTTTTATTAAATAAATACAATTAATATAAATATGTATACAATCACAACATTAAGTGGTAATTATTTTTTATGAATTATCATTTAAGTATCGTATCGCCATCCAAAACAATCGTGTATATAAATTTTCAGCTCAACTGAAAGCTTTAAAACGTGAGAATAAAATCTCTTAAGGCTGTCTTTGGCTAATGTCGGAATATTTTTGCATGTATTAAAGTACTTTGCATGTAGTAAAGTTAATATTATATTCTGCCTTCACTATCCTGTAGAGAATCACGTATTTTATCATATTACTCATTTTTATCCTAGTTCATACATTTTTACATTTATAAAATGTGTTTCGCATTTTTGCTCCTGTACCGTAATGTTAAATTAGGTATCCCTTTAAGTTTTAAAAGGATAAACTAATTATTTATGAAATATTTTTAAATTTTAAAAACACTATATTATAAACACATAGTTGAGTTGCAATGTCACAAATTTTATAAAAATTGAGACATTTTTTCTTTCCGAAAATGTGCTCTACGTTAAGTTCACGCTCTCGTACATACACCGAAAACCGCCTTAAAGTTTTGACCCAAGTCGCTAAAAATGAAACCAACGTATCTGTATATAAAATTCTTTAAATAATTAGTTTCAGTCAATTAATTTTAATTAATTATAATTAAATCATCGTACTTTTACCCAAAACAATATATCGAAAATTTCAGCTCAAAATGGGTGCTTTAAAATGTGAGAAAAAAACCTTTTCATGTTTTGACACAAGTCCTCCCTCCAATAATTAGTTTTATTAATTATGATTAAATTACTGTATTGTCATCCAAAATATTCATGTATATAAAATTTCAGCTCAATTGAGCGCTTTAAAATGTATTTTATTAGCAATAAAATTTCCGCCAAGATAAAAATTAAAGATATTAGAGAATGTGAGCTAATAGTAGGAATTGAGAAAAAACAAAGGACATTGAGAAAGCAAGGTAAATAATTTGTTCTTACTTTTTTTAAAAAAAAATAGTAGCAAATTTGTTTATTCAAAAAAATAAATGTAAATCTGTGTATTAGTGACACATCCATCCTTATTATCTAGGAGCATTTAGAGAAAGTATAGATATTTTTAAATTACCTCACATGACTGTGAATCTCGTAATTTATTTAATCCCTGCCTACAAAATGCTTTGTTTGGCATCACGGAATGTGTGGAATATATTTAAATATGGAAATCTATTTTCTCTGCGATGCGGGAGCTTTTCCTTTAAAATATTGAACCTTGAAATATGAATGCATAAAATTTGCACATATTTTTAAGGTGATATATTCGCAAAATCTGTCAACTCTATATTCCCATTTCTGAAAGTCCTCACTTAATTTTTAAATATTTATATGTTATTTTCTGAACTTTTGTTTCACTAAATTTCTCTTAGAGTTAAATATATTCCTATTATCTTAGTATCGAGTGAATAAACAATTTTATTTGTTCATAGTTCAATTAAAAGCATTTTATCTAATTTTAATGCATTTTATAATAAATTAACAAAACTCTTAAAATTGGTTTCGTATGTATTGGACAGAACAATCATTGATTAGGTGGCCGCAAATTAATATGTTTTGCAATGTAGATCGAAAGTTGAATTGTCTTTAAATCGCTTCTATATATTATTGTTATTCTTATTATAAATAATATATTATCTCTATTATGAATTCAAGACACAGAAATTTTTATTGATCTACATCACTTTGTAACGTGCGTAACAAATATTTTTACTGATTTAAAAATAGTTTTAAAAAAGTAATGTTTTCTCTGATGTCCTGTCAGTGTTAAAAAAATGCCAGTCAGTAGGCAAAAAGCAAAGTAAATGCTTTTTGAGAAAGTAAAGCATTAATTAAGATTTTTTTTTTTTTGCATTTGTATTTTTATGATATATTTTTATATTTTACTATAATATTTTGAATTTCTTCTGATTTTATCAACTATAGTTCAAAATAATGTAAATAAATATTTAAAATAGTTTTTTCTTTCACGTGTTTTTTTTTCATTGTTCGTGAGTTTAATGGATTGGATAAATCATCAGATAGTTAATAGTTGGTTAAAAAACGCTCTTCTGTGAATTCTTATTCGAAAAAAATGTTTTATTGAAGAAAAATATTTTATATGTGAGTATACAACAGTAATGAAAATCAATATACCCAGCGTAAAAAACCGGAGTAAAAAGCGCACCTGTACTTTCCGGATAAATTTTTGAATGTTTAGTTATATTCGCCGTACAACGCTCCCCCTTTTTTTACGAAAAAACCAGAAATGTAATTATGCAATGCTCTTATGTTTAAATGTCATTTATTCATGGTATTATCCCAGGCATTATTGAAAATAGTATACTTCTAGAACCACAATTCTTTAAGTTCGTAAGATATGTTATTTCTTTTAAATAAACAGTATTTCGATATATATAGATGTCTAACTTTTTTTTTATGCTAATCTCTTCTCTTATTTTTAAAGTAGTCATTTTTATACTTCTTGTATAACACGCACCTGTAAATTTCGATCTTATTACTGCTGTTAAAAGTGCGGGTTATATGCCAGGATAACGGTAATTGGATTATTTATAGTTTTATTTTACTATACAATTACTTAATCAAATCATAAAAAAATCTATATTTAAGGTAACTTGGCACCTCAAAAATGACCGACCTATCGTTTTTTTTTAAATTTTTATTTAATCTTATTCTTTTCATTATTATCTTTCGATTGATATATCATTTGTCGAGTCGGAAAGTTAGAAGTTGAAGAAAATTTCATTTCAAAACAAATTAGGCGATTCAGCCACGAACCCTTTTTAGAAAAAAATGCTAAAAAAGCGCTATGATAAAAAAATCTATTTTATAAGGAGAAATAATAACTATAAAAAAGGAATGTGTAATATATAAACACAGAAAGTTTTCGAGACAATACAATAATGTAATTTTTCTTTTTTGTAAAATTTGTGCATGTAAATTTTTTGAATTAAGGCATTTTATATTAACAATATTATATAATTTCAGTTCTTATTCCTGATATGTTTTTCATACAAATGTAATACTTCAATATTATGTGAAGAAAAACCTAAAATTTCTGTCGTGACAGAAAAATTTTTTTTTAACATTTTTCTTGAATTTTCTTGTGCAATTAATACCTTCTTAAAATTGATCATTTATAAAAATGTATGGGCTGAAAAAATATGAAAATGCAATTATTTTCAAGAAACATTTATGACTAATATCTTAAAGTTGTATTTTAAGTTTATTTAGGCTTATTATAATGTTTTTTTCAGAATTATAAACTTTAAAGTGGTTTTTCTCAGTTTGTGTTTTTTGAAACAGTTGTGCATTCAAAATGCTACTCTTTCCACAACTATTTACCAATCACTACCATTTTTTGCTGTGTGTTCAATTAAAAGCATGTAACAAATTAGGGATCCATTTTTCTGTCAACTGAATACTTTTAGTAAACTGATGTTGGCTTTTTCGTTGATTTTTAACATATATATCAACATTTTATTTTTTGTCTCAAAAAAGAATTAAGTTATTGTAAAATAGATCCCTAAAGTTGCAACAATATCCAGAAGAATAATACAAAAAAATTCAGATTATAAAATTAATAATTATAAAAGGAGTAGAAGTTTGAAATTTTCCCAAATTTGGGTGAATAATATGTAAACAATTACATTTGGTATCATTTTCCGGAATAGAAATACTGCAAAATGTTAAAATATAATTTTTAATTACATAAAAAAAGAAAGCAGCTCAAAGGGTACCAAGTCTTTTAAATTGAAAATGCAATAGTATGTATAAAAGTGAAAAAATAATATTTATATGTAATTTTTTTAATAAGTAGTTTTCATTAAAACTTTTTAAATTTTTGGAAAGTTTTTTTGTTGTACAAACCATTAGCAAAGAAACCTACGGCATATTATTTTATAATACTGTTATGTAATTTTTCAAGTTAGAGAAGGAAGAATTTCCCCCTTAGAAGTGATATTAATTGCATTTATATTGTTTGTTAATGTTTAAATAATAGGGTTTATGAATGTAAAGATTTTATTATTATCCGAAACTTCAAAACATCGATTAAATGGGCTGTAACATCGTGAACTGGTAGCGTGATGATGAACTCATGGCAAATTGTAGAAATAAAATAAAGTTTTATTTTCTCAACAAAATAATTAATAATAATGAAACATGCAACTGCCTCTTTTCGCCAAGCCGGTGCGTTCAGTCTCTCTTTAACGTTGGAGTTCACTCGCTCTCATTCTCTACACATCACTAGTATCAACAACGCCACCTGCGTGTATCCTCTTATCTCTCCTCTTACTCCAGGAAAAATCCACTTTCCGATCTCGATATATGACCTCCGCTCCCCGATCTCTGCTAAAAATGACCCTTTTAAACTCCAGGGACGGGTCCTCTACACGACCCTCGTCATTTCTCATTGCGAGGGTCACAAAAATATGCACACGGTTCTCGAACTCATTAAAATCCTATTGGCATGGAACTCACAGTCGCTATCCCGAACATCTGGACACTTCGTTCATCACGTGGTCATTGTTTCTTGAAGCCATTCTCCCGTCATCCTCCTAGACTACATACTCCTCGGTCAGACAAACCCCGTCAATTGTCACACAGTGGGGAACTTTTATATACATTAAGACTTCCAGACATACGGTCGCTGTGGACACAAGGCCAAACAATAGACAACGACCCCAAAGCCACGTGTACTGTCTCTGAGCCAAAAACGAGCCACCTGCTCTAATCTATCAATCGAGACATGAATAGTCGGGCGTGGGTAGTTACAAAGCGCCGTTGTTACAGTAAACTATTAGAATCATATATATAACAAGGATTTTTAAAAAAAAGATGCATATTTTTAATGCATTCAAAAAATGTAAAACATTTAGATATATATAAAAAAAAAGTTTTCAGAAAGACATTAATAGAAATGCTACTTTACCTTTTTATCTCCAAATTTTGAAAGAAATCAATCCTTAATTTTCAAAGAGCAAGTGTTGAAATGGCTTGGATAAAAATTTAAGTACTGAAACATTTTGGTTATTCCGTATTGGTGTGTTGAAAGATTTATTTTATTAAATCATTTAAGATGATCTGCAATATTATAAAGGAAGATCAAGTAGTAGTTACTGTGACTTAAAAACAAACTTTAAAAGTATTTCTCATTAAATTAAAAGGAAATTTAAGCTTCCCCCTCGTAACAGAATAGTTTTGCTGAGGAATCAACTAAAAATCAAAGAACTATTTTTTCCCCAATATTTTTAACTCTTTTTCACATCCTTTCTGTTTCGAAAAAGAAAATGGAAACTTAAGAAGTTTCTAGAAAATTAAAGATCGAACGCATGTGGTTTCTGAAAATTGGTTAGAGTTCTGAACGTATATTATTAGGAAAAACTTATTTCTTTTTTAAAAATTTCCAATTTTTTTTTCTTTTCTACAACGTACTTTTCTTACGTCACTGCAAATGTTTTCTCTAATGATTTCGTTTTTTTTCTCTCCTTGGCGCCTTCACTTTCGTTATCTGGTTCCAAGGAACTGAATGTGAAGAACATTTTTTTTTCCTTCTAAAAACGTTCATCAATCATAATTTTGTATAGGATTGCAGATACTTTATAAAAGCAGTGAAATGGAATTGATTTTATACTCGCATTAAATAAGTCAAGAGTGTCTTCTTTGGAAGTAGCCGAAATGTATTAAGTTATTCTTCCGTACGTATAATTTTTAATTGATGATTTTTTTTTCCTGAGAACATAAATAAGAGCTGAAATATTGAATCTATTAATCAATAATGGTAATTAGTTTTGTTTATCAGAAAAAGAATAAGAATAATTATTTCCACATTCTGTAATTTCCAAACGAAATTTCGAAGTAAATCGTGAAAAAAATTGGGGAAACTTGTTCCCACTTATGCAAGAATTGTGCCTGGTTGCATTCACCTTTTTCATCACTTCTTATGAATGATACAAATGTATGATGTAACAAATGAATCATTTAATAATAAACATAAAAAAGTCAATTCATTCTTAGGTCAACAAAGGAAACTCTTATTTTAGTTACTTTTTATTAATTAGGAACAATTGATGTATATACATATGGCAGAATCACAGTATTAGGTTACAAAATAAGAAGCGAATTCCCTTGAAATTTTCCTTTCTATATGGGTATGGAACACTATTGTTTTTAAGCTATTTATTCACATTTGTTAAATTTAATCATTCTAATAAAAGAAATTAGCAAAAATGAAATCACATTCTCAAAAATTAGGCCAACCCAGGTGGAATTCGAAACTTCGACCTCTGGATTAGAAGTCCAACGCGCAATCCATTGCGCTACAGTTACACAACAAACAATTTTGCTATCTATATATACTGTTGGGCTAATATTTTGGTTGTTATTATTTATTTATTAATTACAATTAATTAATGAATTAATATTTTAAAAAATTGCATTAACATCAAATATCATCCACTACAAATTTAAAAAAAAAGTTATGGACCTTGAATGGGTGAATAAAAAATATTTTATTAAGGATTGAAAATTTAAAATATATATATATATATATATATATATATATATATATATATATATATATATATATATTGTATAATAAAATAAAAGAGGAAAGTACTAAAATTTACAATACCAAAGAGGAAAGCAATTGGAGCTCAAGAGACAAAACGAATGTAGATACAAAAAGAGTCTTTGGAATAAAATGGAGACCTATTTTGATTCCTAAATCTGTCGCTGAATTAGGCAAGCAATTTAGCGTTAAGCAATGCTTTATGGATCCACCTTCCCTGTACAGCAGAAATATTTGACATAATAGAAAAAAAAGAAAGAACGGAAGAAACAGTTTTTTTTTCTCAATTCCTACTATTAGTTCATTATCCGTATATATATAGGGAGAATGAACTAATAGTATAAATTGAAAAAAGATCTCTCCTGCAATAAATCAGAAGAGCAGATAAAGATTTACATCTGAATAACTTCATATCCCTGATATATCTTTCATGTCTATGAATTCTATAGTTATCATGTATAATTATGTGTGTGTTGCATTCTGTTTTAATTTGCTGATTGCCAAATTATGATGTGACTCAAATTCTTACACAAAGGTAATAGAAATTCTGTATAAAATGCGTCCCATACATCTCGTTCATGATTACTCTTGCACCTTTTGCAATAGAAATATATTTGAATATAATTGATGCTAATTTTATTTACCAATTTTACTAAAGGGCGTGGACAATTTTTCGAAAAAAAATTTGATTTTCACTGTTAAACAACTGCACTATAAAAATTGGATTTATGCAACTTCCAGCTTTCAATAAAATCGCACTATTCACCTTTCATTTATATAAAATTAAGCATAATTTAGTAATAAATTAAAATTATATTTGCATTTCTTTTATATGACTTAAGACGAAGTATATTAAACTAAATTAGTTGAGCCTATAAGTAACATTGTGCTGAAATGCAATTATTCTGCTCAATTCGTAATTTTACGAGAGTTACTAAAAAAAAGAGAAATGTTACAAGTTGAATAAACAAATATTTATTAACAATAGATAGAAAATATAAAAAGGAATTAATAGACATACGTGTCTATTATTTTACGACATAATCATCAGGTCTATTTAGGTATTTACCAGAACGCAGAACCATCTTGGTTAACCCGTCTTGGTAGAAATCAGGTCCCTGACTATTGAGCCAGGTCTTGGCGAATGTTTTTATTGCACTGTTTGAAGAGAACCGTCTGCCGGATAAGTGCTCCATCAACCTCGGAAATAGGAAATAGTCACTGCGTGCCAAATCTGGGCTGTATGTGTGTGGGGGGGATGACTCAAGATTTCCCACCTGAACCGTCTCATTCAATTCCAGCGTTCCTTGAGTAGTCTGGGGCCTTGTCATGCAGGAGGATGACACCTTCACTGAACCTGCCTGGCTGTATGCATTGGATGGCTTCGAATAACCTTGTCAAAGTGGTACAATAATGATCTGCGTTGAGGGTCTGACCACGCTAAAGGCAATCGATAAGGATAACACCACAGGAATCAATGCATACGGTTGCCGGTGAAGCAAAGTTTTGTTTCCTCTGATGATGTGATCGATGAAGTGCTGGCCGTCAAAAAGATAGAGCTGGAGAAATGTGTGAGACTGCAAATCATTCAGGTGGCTTTGTGTTCATTGGACAAAGCACGTGGGACTCAGCAAGCACATACCTTGGAATATCACATCGCATCAGAAACGATACGCTACATGCTACCATATCTCAGTCCCAGCTCTGATGAGATTTCCTTCTGAGCTACCCGTCAATCATTTTGAATCATTCCTTTAATTCGTTTCGTGTTGATTTCTGCCATTGTATATCTTGGCCAGCCGCTTCCTGCCATTTTGCGGTTTTCATCGTCCTGTCTTCCTAATTGAAAAGATTGACCCCATTTCTCTATGATGTCTGATCATTGCTTCTTCACCATATACTTGCTTGATTTGACTGTGAATGTCAGATGCGGACACATTATTCGCCCATAAAAATCAAATCAGGGCTCACTCTTCTAAACGAGATCAATTTTCTAAGCGTCTTGCCATTTCAATTATCCTGAACCGTATGGGAACTTTCACTACCTACCTTCACACACCAGCTGTATGACAGGTAGCGTCATTTGTCTCCTCTCTGAGGAAACAAAATTTCTCCACAATATGTAGTTTTCAAATGTTGCGGCTCTTGTAACCTTTTTTTCTGATCTCAATCATCGTAAAAATAAAACAACTGATATGACCAAAAATAATAATTTTTTAACTGAGAAGAAATTAGTTAAATTCTATATTAATGTCAAAAAATGCTTACTTTTGTCATTATTTAAGTAGACTAATTTGAGCATTATTTATCTCTTTTTTGACTTTCTTTGTTGCGGAATTCGCACGTTTAAATATATTTTAAGAGCCACATGTTTTCATTTTTGTTTTCCTCGTTAAAAACCTCATTTCCTTTATATTCTTGCTGCATTTAATGTCTTACTGATTTTTAACAATGCAATGTACTGAGGAAGAAATGCTAAGGTTAATCTAAGAAACTTTAAAGGGAGATAGTTTAGTTACAGTATTTAATCATATGACTGTCAGGAACATTTGCATGATTTACAGATAGTATTACATGAGTTTAGATTGGAAGCAATCATTTAGAGAGGAACAGTGCTCTATTTGAAGAATCAATCGATTTTTTTAATAATTTTTCCTTTTTCTATGGTGAACATTCCTCATCCTATAAAATATCTGGGAGAATTGTTTGCCAAGAAAAATGGATGTTTTGATTTGAGTTGTCAGAATTATGTTAGAAGAAAAGGCTTTCTACGAAGAACTTCATCTTTAAAGAATTCTATAGGGTCAAATAATGTGTTTCTGGCTTTTACAAGAGCATTTGGTCATTTGAGAAAAAAATATTATGCAATATAATGAAGCCCTATAATGATGAAGCGTTGTAGTAATCTATTAGGCTATGAACTCAATACAATTTCCAATCACAATAAAAGATCGAAAAATATTTGAGCTTGTACTACTTCATTTCAAAGTTATAGTTTGAAAAAAGCTGGTAGACATTTTTTCTCATGATGAAAGTTGTTTTCCTCCAGTAATAAATCTTGGCCCATTGAATTTTTAAGTCTTCATATATTTTGTTTTTCCTAATCTGAAATGATTTTCATTAAATGTTTTGAATTGGACTTTGAAATCGGTAATAATATATTGTAGGAGAAGCCATATAGTTATTATAAGATAAAAGATCAATTTTTTTCTTTTTGTTAATCCAAAATAGAATCTAATAAATTTAATTCGTAAGTAATCCTGCATACAAATATGAGCAAATGATACATAGAAATTGAATTGAGAGGCTTAACCAATATACTACTTGAGCGTTCTTACCACAAATACTGTTACACATATATTTAAGAATAGTAATTCCTTATCACACATCATATCACAGTCTATTTAAAATTACTTTATTCATACTGTGTAAAATTTCTTCTTTCATCGTTTCACAATGCTTTTCTCTTTTTCTTTGGCTATATTAAGAAATAAATGTTTGAAAAGAAATAATGTTCGTTTTAAGACTGTGAATGAAAATTAATATTGTATAAAAATACATACTAAATTGAATTTTTGCTTAAAATAGTTTCTTTTTTTGTGACATGAATTCTATCAATCATTTTCAGTAAAAATTCTCAGTGATGAAAGAAATAAGAATATGAAATACAAAAATGAGTAATGAATATACGAACTTTGAAACCTCTCTCATTATTTTTACTATACAAACTGCATTCTAAAATTTAATTTCTGAAGCTCATCTTTATCCGAAAAATAATCAATGCTGAATTGAAGTAATCTAGATATTATATATTATAATAAAATTTTCCTCTTAACATTTCACACAGAAATAATGTATATTGTGTCATGAAACAATTTACTATTGTCTTACAGTTTTATAAAATAAAACATTTATATCTATTATTTGATAACGCCAGCGATTTCAAAAACGGTACATAATTTTCTTTAAAAAAATATTGTTTTATTTCTTCCAAACAACTTTAATTTATACATATGTTTGTGTAATCTAATTGATTGATTATAGCAAATCGTGTGAATAATGGATATCTTTTACATTTTACACCATTTATGATGAACACTTTAACTATTCGTTTTTTTGTATAAATATTATGATGATGTTTTTTTCTTTCAAATATACAGTCGGATCTCTATATTACGAAGTCGCTAAATCCCGAAAAAAGTTCGTTATATGGAAAATACGCTATACAGAGGTTCATCTTTCAATTTTTTATATAGTCCACTTAAAAATATTTTAAATCCATAAACACTATGCATTAAAAAGTAATTATTTACACCTTTTTGTAAATTAATATATATATTTATTTTATATACCTTACCTATCAAGAAAAAAAAACGGCAAGGAAAGTTTCATGACGTCTTTGTCTACTTCCTGAATAATTATTTTTTTTATGCTCAAACACTTACGGTTTGACGTTTTCGAGCTACTAGAAACGAAGTTACAAGGAAGGCTGATCAACACTACACATGAACGGAGACTATTTAAAGGACGCAGGGACTCGAGACAAATCCACTGAGGGGGAAAGGGAATATAGAACATGTTTCCAGTGAACTGGACAATGGGGGGTTAAGGAAACATCCAGAATTATATTGCTCTCGGTGAGTTAGACACTTATTTAAACCAATTCAAGATTTATGACTTCATAAAATGTATTAAACGAGAGAATAATTTGAAATGCCCTGAAATATTTTAAAAATAGGGGGAAAAATTGAATCACACAAGAGAAAAAGTTCGTTATATAGGAAATGCACTTCGCTCATGGAAGTCTATTTTACGAAAAAAATCGCGAAATGTTCTTGGTTCCAGAAAAAAAGTTCGCAACATATAGAAAAATTCGTAGTATAGAGGTTCATAATAGGCTGTTTAGACTGTATTAACACAGTCTTATCCTTTTGAAAGAAGAATGTTTCATTGTTCCATTACCAATGAATATGGAAAACTCTTTCTTAAGCTATGTAATGTTGCTAGATAAATCCAAAATAGACTAGTTAGTGACGTTACATTTGATTCGTAATCACATAAAATCGATTAAAAGAAAAAAAATCTAACGTAAATGCTCTTTTCGTGTAGTTACGTAATTTCATTAAACACTACGTGACATTGAGAATTACCTTGATCTCGCTTAACAGACTTCCAATTCTTTAGTCGGAAGTCAATACCGAAGGAACTCTTACTCAAATTTTGATGTACTGATTAACAACATAGTTAATCTATTTTTTCATGTACTTTTTGAAATTAAGAACTAAATAAAAACGCGATGTTTAATATCTTTCATGTGGAATACATTATAAATATTTGGGGTAAAAAGGAAGAATTAGATTTTTTTATGTACACATTTTGTTTCTTTTAGCAACAATAAGATTAGGAAAGACTTGCTTCGACATATATGTGGAAAATGATATTCATATGTATTGGGACTTTCGTAATTATAGCAAAATTTGTAACAAAATACATGTTTGTTTGAAGCTAAATATGATATACTAATAATAAACACTGCAGAAAAACGATAATAAAAGTAGAAATCTTACAAATTTTTCTCTGTGTGATTACAGGGTCAAAATAAAGAGGCGTTTTGAATAATTCAGAATAAGACGCAATAAAAAAATCTGACTGAACTTTAACTCTTAAAAGAATTTATATTAATTCACTTCAAAAAGAGCTCCATTAGTTGCTTGGAGAACATTAAGTATTTTCTATGTTTATCCATGTAATTGTTCCGTTTGATAAGATTAAACGATGTCAGAATTACCTCTGAACAGCATTCAGAGATTATGTTTTGAGGTAATGTACATTGCCTTTTTACTCTAAGACGACATTTTGTCTGTAAACGAACAAGTTCCTTGTTCCCCATCGCAGCAAATGAAATTATTTGTACTAAGGTTTATATCGATGTGAATTATTTTCTTTTACTTTGAAAAATTACGTTTTATTTTAATATTTTATCCGGTGATGAAATTATGTACATTTTATCTATACGAAAATAAGGCATGCGTCTCTCACCAACCTACTCCTTACTTTGTTTATTAAAATTACATTACGCATCACCTTTTTAAAACTAGTAGATTTAATTCCGCTTTAAACGTTCATAAAAAAATCACGGAATTCGGATTTGTGGAGTTGAATCACTGAGTTTTTCCCTTGCGTCAAGTTAATTGGAACATTCCACTATTTCCACATTTAATTTACCCGAAGTGGATTTGGCAGGGATTAATATGTAATTTATGCAGATAGAACCTTTATTAAATACAGTAGTAAGTAGAGAGTCTTCAGTATTTTTTAAATTTATATTATTTTTTTCTAAGAAATAAACTTTACATTTCTTGATACAAGAAAATTCTAAAAATACTTCTGAAGCTGAATTTTGATGAGTATTAATTATATATAGCTTCCGTATTCTGATTTTGTTAAAATGTAGTTGCTCTGACCTCGGAAACACTTTTATAACACATCATTTGTTTTACCATTTATTATTTCTCTTTTCTTCTATCTATGTTATTCACTTTACTTCTACTCAAATAAAAATCCTCACTTGATTAGTTTTTCATAATGCGGTATTTTAATATAAAACATCTTAGTTAAGTAATCCAGGCGTTATAGTTACAGAAAAACGCGAGAAGTAAGAGACAGAGAAGAGAAGTTTACGTACGGCAAGTGATCTTCGACCTGTGCTTCACGTTATGAAAGGAAATTTCACTCGAATTATGAATATATGCATTCAGATATCCCAAAGAGTAAATGAAAATTATACGAACTATACTTCAGAAACTTGGATTCTGACTCTAATTGTAAGGGATTTATGAAACTTTTTTTTCCCTTTAAGAGTAAATAATCCTTTCAAAATAGGTAAATGATAAAAAAGAAAAAGTTAAAATTGCTAGAGTATGCTTGCGTATTTTTTAATGCTTTTTTTTTTTGTGCGGATTTTTTAAAAAAAAGTCAACCTATTCATCTTAACTTTAAAAAACTATTCCGAAACTTTTCCACAAATACATTTAAAAATACGGAAAATTTTAATCATTCTATTTGTTTATTGCTTGAAAACTATCCACATTAAATAACAACAAGTTTGCTACCGATTCATTTAAGGTATTCGACTATATATATATATATATATATATATATATATATATATATATATATATATATATATATATATATATATATATATATATACCGTCGGAACCGTGATTTTGCAAAAGCGTATAAATGGATAATATTCATGATATTTAGTGTCACTTAGATTAGAAAATGTATATAAAATTGTTTTAAGAATAGTATTACAATAAAAAAAATATTTAAATAGAATATTTTGACAAAAAAATGAACATAAAATGACGCATTTTCAAAATATTCTCCTTTTGTGAAAAATGCTTCTATTATAATAATATTTTGCCTGTATATAGCTCAGACCTCTGAACAGAGGCTCAACTAAAATTTTTGAAATATATAACTTAGAAGTGGGCTTATCCATGTTTTACGACAACAAAGAGGAGAAATTTTACGTAAAAAACGCCGATAATTATTTCAAATGGTTGCAACTCTAAAAATAATCTGAATTTTTCAAAATGATAGTTGAGCCTCTGTACAGAAGTCTGCGCTATATACAGGCAAAATATTATTATAATAGAAGCATTTTTCACAAAAGGAGAACATTTTGCAAAAAGGTCATTCTAAGTTAATTTTTTGCCGAAATATTGTATTTAATAATTTTTTCTGATAAAATGTCCTTAAAATAATTTTATATAATTTTGTAATCTAATTGACACTAAATATCATGAAAATTATGTATTTATGCGCTTTTTTTAAAATTACGGTTGGTTCCGAACGTAGTCTGATACCTTAAAATACACAAAGAGAAAATGCTTCATTTGCTTTGCGGTTTTTGAAATAATCAATAACGTTACATTCGATCATCTTAAAGTACACACACACAAATAAGTATTTTAACATAACAAATAAAATGTATTTGTTTAATATTTGTCAATAAGATTCACAAAACAGTTTTTAAAATTCTATTCAGAATTATGTTGTTAAATGATACATACTTTTATCTTTTATATATATTTCTTTTATGTATTTGAGTAAGAATTTATTTATGCAGACACAACTATTTTGTGAATTAATACAAATAAAAATAATTTTGGCATTTCTTTGATTTGAATTTGAATGCTTTGTTTATTTTTCATCTCGCATCAATGTTTCTGAAGAAAAATACATTTCGAAATTCTAGTAAATATAACTTTATGTTAAGCATACTTCCTACTTTGCATTTCAATCGCAACTGTTTTTGATTTCAAAAGTGAGAATAAATTTTTTATCATTGTTCTTTCAATAACTTTTGTTTATTTAACGCTTCGTTCTATTTATGCGTTTGGTTTGTCAGACAAAGAAAATTTACTTTTCTTATTTTAAAAATATCTTCTTCTTTTCCATTATTTTTTTCATTTCTTATATACTGAAAATAATATAAGGTGTATTAAAATATTTTTTAAAATTAATTTAAGAATTTTTCCACTTCATGCTTTAAAAGAAATATTGAAAACTGAATAATAATCTTCATTTTTATCCTTTGTTACCGTTATTTTACTGTTGCTTTTATTCTTCAGGCTCAACATTTTGAGTAACAATGTATATAAACTGCTGTTTGTAAAAAATACACCACCATGGAATCCTCAGATTTAAATGAAATTTAATGCACAAACGACTTGTATTACTGCAAATAAATGACGAAATTTTCCAAGTAAATGAACAATGTTAAGTGTCCGAAATCAGTATTTGGTGTAGCAACCACGCACTGCAATAAGTGCTGCTATACGACATGGCTCGAAGTACAGACAAAATATTATTATAATAGAAGCATTTTTCACAAAAAGAGAATATTTTGAGAAAAAAGGTTTCTCTAAGTTGATTTTTTGCCAAAATATTGTACTGAAAGATCTTTTTTACCAAAATGTCCTTAAAATAATTTTATATAAGTATTCTAATCTAAGTGACACTAAATATCATGAAAGTTATCCATTTATGCACTGTTTTTTTTAAAATCACGGTTCTGAACGTAGTCGGATACCTTAAGGTATTCTAAGAAAGATACTGGTTTTCTTTGTTATCTCGTGTAGAGCTCATTAGTGACGTTCATAATATATTTTAGGAACTTTTTCTATCTATAAAATTTCTTTTTATATGCATTATCTCTTAACGCTAAATCTAAATTTTTTTGAAAGAGAATTGTGCAAAAAAATAAATATTAGTTGATTTAATTTTATTAATATGTGATTTATAATGTTGAAGAGGAACACCACACACTGATGAGGTGAGGGTAAGGCCAGATTACTTATGTGAAGGCTGCGTTAGGACGACATTATGTTCGTTATATTGGAGCATTGAATAGTCCTATAGTAGGTTTGAGAGAGTCCAAGCGCATCTGGAAGTGAATCTGATGTATTCTGTGGGAGTGTATTGGAGCGTCGTGAAGCATGTGGGTTCCCTCTTTTCTTCTCTTTAACTATTTCATGCTTGGTGGTACATATGTAGTACCACCAATACTTATTCGTTTATTGTATGTTGGTCCATAAAACATAATACTTGTTTGAATACCTCAGAAAGGGATGCTAGATTGTACATTTTCGGAATCACTGCAGATTTCGACTCTGAGCAGTAACTCAAGTTCCCAACAGATGTCAGAAGCTAATCGTATGCAATAGGTTTACGTAGTAGTTGATTCTTGGATCAGCTGTGAATTAGTTGAGTGGTATTTTTTGAAAGCGACTGTGTTGTGTAATTTTAAGTGTAAATAAAAGTGATTCGTGTGAAATTTGACACAAATCAGAAAGAACATATATTGCGTAACTAAATAAGTCAATATTACAATAATGTGCCTCACATGGGCGTTGCTACTATGAAAATATGAGAGTCCAAAAATGTACCACCACGCTTTTGAAGGCTATCTTCTTTACAAATACATAATGTGTTCCGCTTATTTTTTTCACCATAATGGACATGTTTATCTGATTTGTTGTAAGAAAAATATATTTGTAGTAAGTTACATATTTTAAAAAAAAAATATTTATTAAATAATATAGTACATACACACAATTATACAAATGTCCTTAATTAGTCATGTATGTAACTCGTGTTCAGGGAAAAATAAATACAACTAATACACATATATATGTTGACTAAATAAAATCTAGGTAAAATAAAATAATGTGTAGAATATAATATTTAAAATTAAAACCAACATTAGGTAAATTAGCAATGAACTTAAATTAAACTTACAACTTTAGATTAGGAAAAAATGAAATTATATTTAAATATGTTGGATAAATAACAGTGTAAGAAGACGAAGTTTATTTATTTATTTTCTGACTACAAAATAGCTAGCTAAAGCTGCCATTATGCCTAGGGAGGAAAACATCATATTTCCAGAACTATCATGCTGCTTGATACGTGGTGGAACAAAATATGTACCACCTATTTTTAAAAATTTTAGATACCTTTATTTTGAAAAAAATGCTTAATATTATTAACATGTACCGCTTTTGCTCAATAATTTTAGTTCTGTGAGGTCTACTTAATATATTTGTAATTATTGCCCTCTAGTGCATTATATTTGTCAAAAATTCAGCGCATGAAACAGTTAAAGATGGAATATGTCACGTATTCAAAAGGAATACATGATGTAAAATCACTTTTGTTTGAACGTAGCCGGGATTACTAATAGGACATCGGTCCTTGTCACTCCTCATGCGGTGGATTTTAAAATGGAGATCGACATGGAAACTGCACCGGTTACTTCCCTATCAGTTGGATAAAGAAAGGTCAAAGGTTAACTTAACCCGGAACCTAAGCGTCGGTATTGTCCTGCTTTGGGTACTTTTCCACGCAAAACTACTCGACCGTTGGGAAGTCATTTGCTTCCTTTCAGGAAATCGGTCTTTTCATGGAGACCTCTGCATTGTCTTCAAAAAGCTTGATAGAGTACTCTTGTGGCATTTTCAATTAACAGCATTATTCCTTCATACCAAATAAACGTGTTACAATACAATGAAAAATTACTCGCTTAGTTTTTGGTGAATAGTTCTTTTAGCTAGACAGCTCTATTCTTTCGGGAAAAAATGTGTCTGAATCATTGCATGCATCAGTTTTTTGCTGAGTCAATTTCGTGAAAACTTTTCGAAAAATAATTATTTCATAATCAGAATCATTGAACTCATTGTCCATTTCAATATTTGCAAGGAGAGAGATTCTGGACTTCTTGCAGTTAAACATCTCATAAACACTCATTTCGACTAGTGTCTGATCATTCAACGTTTCCTTGAAGTTGTCGTGACCTCGCGATCACTGGTGAAGTTGGAGACACCGAATAAGTAGACGGTATAATAAAATCAACACTTTTATTTTTCTTTCAAATTACTATCAGTGTGTTATTTAAACTAAGGAGTGGTCAACTCAATCACTAAACCAAATATCTATAACAAATAATTAGATATCTTATCTTTCGCTAAGATCTGACGTAATGGTACTCGTTCTAGCTTGACGGGTTAACTTATTCAATAAGACGTAGGATCATCTTTATGAAACTCCGAGACTCTTCAAATATTGATTCAAATAATCCTAATTCTGTAGCAGCCCAATGATCATCGACTCTATCTCTCACTTCCCTAGAGTTGAAATAGCAACTCGCATTAACGTATAAATCACTATTCTTCTATGGAAACCGATTTCATAAACATATAACAATACAGAAATACTTTCCTCAGAGGATTAATAAAATGCGCAGATAGGGCCCATTACTGAGTAAAACGTTAAAATATGATCTGGGAAGAATCCCTTCACATTATTTCAACAATAAAAAAATCCAGGAATACATTTAAAATTCATTTGAGCTATACTTTACTTACCTCAATCTGGAAAGGTATGCATCTTAAGTTTCAGAAGGATACTAACAAATACCCCTACCACATTTCAAACAAAAATGAAGCAGCTGGGATAAATTAACCCTAGTGCGTGTGCTGGCAGATTAAGATAAGCCCACGGCGTGCATATGATTCGCCAAATTAATTCTCAAGCCTACAGTTTTGAGTGATTTTTAAAGGAATTGTTATAATTATATGGTGCATGTGTTTCTCTACGGAACTTTGAATTCAAAGAGTCTCCAACGATTTCCATATTTCGCAAATGCACTACAGAAGGTCGTTTACACTCTCTCAAAGCAATTTTGTAATTTATTTTTTAGTTGCATTTTTTGACAAAACTTTGATAACTTCAAAATAACCCATCTGCTAATGTTTTCTTATAATTGGAATTGTAAAATTAAAGAATTTTTTTTTTGAAAATGGCTCCTAAAAATGATAGATGGCTCAAAAGTTACGCAACTGCACTTTCCGAGGAGAAATATTCGTATGAAAAATTATAAAGTGCCGTAAAAATCTCGGTTTTTGTACTTCAAAAGTAAGTATTTATAGTATATTAAATTTTAAAGGGAAAAAACACGTCTAGCTGAAAGTAAAGATGAAATCATGAATACGAAACCAAATCCTATGAGTGTTCGATCTCAGGCAACTATCAAGAGACTGAGATCTTTGACACTGAAAGAAAATCCACCGACTCAAACATTCACTGCTTCGAAACTAGAAACGATTTCCAACATTGCAAGTAAAATCATTCATAAAGATTTAATGTTAAAAAAACGTCTTTAAACCTAAAGTTGATCTGATTTTGCCCAAACGTATTGTTGAAAGAAAAATGAATTGTAGAAAATTATACAAAAAACAACGAGCTGCTGAAAAATGGAAATCAGTGGTAATTGTTCGATGAGGAATTGATATGTTTAAGACTGCAATAAAAAAAATAATTTTTCCATTGCTTCACTGTCAGGATGACCGTACAAAATGACCTCGTCAGTGTGACAAAAAGGTTCCCAAAGGTATTCAAGGTATTTGCAGGATTTTTTAACAACGTCAAATTAAAAATCAAAAAATTCTTATGTAAAGACAAAATTATTTCACTCTACTATTAGCAATCAATTTTAGCAGAAATTCTAGTTTTATACGGAAATGACTTTGATAAATTTGAGTTTCATATAGACAAATTATCTAGTCACACGTCTAAGTCAACTGCCACTTATTTCGCAAATAAAGAATCAAAAACAGATATAAAGTAGATACCCATTTGACGAAGTAACCTACAAAATCACCTGACTCTTTTTTAAGGGGGCATAGTACCTTGCGAGAACAAAAATTGTTCGTTGTCATATACATGTTACGATTCATCATAAGTTAACAAATTTTGCTAATTTTGATCTGAATTTTATATATTATCTATAACAATGTATAAACTTTAAGAAAACTAGAGAAATTTTGTTCTTTAATAAATACAAAATTTAAAAAAAAAGATAAATATATATACCAAATTGTAAAAAAAAATATTACTTACCTCCTGTTCCGCAAGATAATTTTTTAAATTATACACTTAAGAATCTCAATTTTTGCATTAAATTGAATTTAAATGTAACCTTTATTCTGTGTGTGTGTATACCACTTAATTGAAAAGTATCTTATATTTTTTTTAATATTTTTAAAAATTAAAAAACTCATAAAAATATTTTTTTTAAAAGTTTCAATTTTTATACAGTTGCAAATCAAAATGTATTAAACCATAAAACATAATTATGGCATACAGAAATAAGATCTATGACTAGAATATGCATGCCAATTTTTGAAGCTCTAAAGTAAAAACTTTTTTTACAATCTTGCGGGAAAGTGTAAAAAATTGAAACTGAGAAAATCAAGTTTAAAGAGAATGGCATTTCAATATTTCAAATAAAACTTAATACATAATATTTAAAATGATCCTGCTTCATATGTAGGACCTCCTAGTTCTCAAAATGCTCATTTGTGGCTTTTTTTCTCATTCTGCTAGCTCTACGGGCCTCTAATGTATATGATTTTGATTTAATTTCGGCATTTTTTATGCGTGCATAATTGGCCTTAAAGGCAGAGGTAACAGTAAAATGTCCTATTTTAAAGCCTAGAGCTTTCATTATCTTTATACGTCCCGTCATTCCCTAATTAAACATCACTATAGCCTCATTTACTGCTATGTCTACAATATTTTTAGATCACCCACACAGAAATTTTGGGGCAGTACTTCCAAACAGTCGAGTTGAACGACACATTAGCGTTTTGTGTTTTACCCCCCACACATTTTTTCAGCAATTTTGGTGTAGATAGTTCTGCTATTATAGGCTTTATTTCATCCATTACAGCAATTGGCACAATATTTTTATGTTTGAATAAAGAAGCACTATTCGTAGCAACTGCCTTTTGATATTTGCACCACGAAGTATCACCAATTGGGCAGAAGTGATGCACAGGTTCCTCATCAGTGGACCTATAATGACAATAAATTGCCCATATGGCCTGACGCATATCTCTGACGGGGAGCTATTATTCTGTCTAATAGCATTGCCATAATAGGTGGTAATTGTATCAATAAACTTATCAGTCAGACGATTTTTACCGCTGATACTCTTACCGTCTGATAATTTTTTGCCACGATTCATTGTTTTTAATTTTCGCAGTCTAGCACCCATACGCTTTTGTATGTGGCCAATACATTCAACTTTTTCGATAGAATATGGTGCTTTTCTTTTGAAGCTCTGGGAACGTTTTTGTGTCCCCATCGCCGATATACTTAATATATTTCGCATTTTGTTGTGGCACAGATCTTTGAAATATTTCCTTCATCCCGTCTTCTTCCATTTTACTGGAAGAACCAATATGGTTCTTTACACAGTGTGGTTGATGTTTCAATTTCCACTCTTCATATGAATCTCCAGATTTTGGACCTCGCCATTTTTCACATCCTTTACAATATGAAGAGAGAACAGCAACATCAATCACTTTCCCTGTAACATCTTCAATGGCACTACAAACACCAATACGAGAAGTGTGTCCACGTGTTTTCCACGTACCGTCACCACTCTGACACAGATTTCATTACTTCCAGAAGCTGTTACTTCTTCTTTCGCAGCATTTTTCATGGAGTCTTCTGCTGCTTCACGACTGGCCAAATTTATTTTTCGCATTATCCTTTCATATGACTTTTGTGATACTGGGGATGGCAAATCCATTGCTGTGCAAAAATTCTTTATTCCACAAAACCCAATCCTACTGTACGCATAGCATAAGTTATTCGTGTATTAACTTCATAGTCCTTACTTGAAGCAATAGCTGAGGAACTTTTAAAAGTGGTCAATGTACTGCATGAGTAGCATTCAACATAAAACTCAGATACCAATCCATACAAAATCTTTTCTTTCAGAACTACTTTAGTATTGCAGTTAGGACATATTAAATATTTGGACAGTTCAGATAATAAAATATCAATGTTTATCATTCTATATCCATTAGATTGATTGGAATTTCTTACTTCCTTGTCAAGATAATTTTCTTTGCACAATTTCTTAGCGGAAGCAGATATGCAGTCAACAGCAAGAGTATCTGATACTTTTCGAGTGTATTGATTCGCATGAAATCGCTTTCGTTTTCGGCGATAATCACTGCCTCTACGTTGAGCTTTACTAGACATTTTTACTAATTAAAAAGATGCAAAAAAAACTTCAATCAACAAAAATTTAAAAAGCTTACGAATTACGAGAATAACGAGATAACACTCAATAAAGCAGCAGTAAACAGTATGAAATACAAATGTAAACAAGCAATACTTCGAACTAGGGCAGTGTTAGTTGCAAACTTCCTTCTCTCATTAAAAATAGATAAAATTAAAAATTAGCAACAACTGGGGAGAAAATAATTTCAATAACACCATCGATTTCAAAATCGAAACTAACGAACATGGTTTGTTTACATTGGATTTAAATGGTCAATCCAGTGCTGTCGTTTGACATTTTTTGTTGCTATTACCGTACTTTTGGTCCGATTTTGACGCGGTTTGTTTTAAAATGCTCCTAACAGTCTGTATTAATTTTTAAAAATATTTTTTAAAAATGGATTTTTTTGCCGTTTAAAGGTACTATGCCCTCTTAATGGACTGTTGTGCTTTTTGTTTATTAAAACGAGCCTTAGGAAAACGGTATCCAAGAACACTGAACGTACAATGCGGCATTTATAGATATAAAATTTAGGTATAAAAATAAAAGTCCACATAAAATGCGAATGATCTTTTGTACTTCAAATTGTCTTGAATACATAACATCAAATATGAAATTTATTTGTAGATTTCTGAAAACTTAATTAAAACACATAGAGCATATTTAATACCTAGAAGATATTAATCTACTTTTAGAGATATATAAATAAAAATTTCTAAAATAATTGAATTTTTTTTAAATTTTTTTTTCGAATTCCTTTTAAAACAATTATTCGGCTTATGAGTCACTAAGAAACTGAGATCGCTGAATTTTGTGTATACATTAAGGTTATTAAAACTTTGATTTATTCTGGTCAAACACATTACCGAGGGATTTATTTTTAGTGAAAATGGATGATTTTAAATGTAAATTTCTTTAATAGAACTTTTTTTTATTCGGAGTCATTTCTTAATTAACTGAACAGATTTATATAGATTTTTATCTCTATTTTTGCCGACTCTGGTACTTGTAAATGGTTAGATTATTTTTCAATTATATACCTCTCTGTTTAAGTATTATAAAAGCGTAGAAATATAATAGTCTATTATAAAAATATTTAAAACTGATTTGAAAATAACACTAATTGCTTTCATTCTTTATCATTAATATATTTAGTCAGATTTCCTCTATTTTAACAGTTTTTTCTACCAAAATATTATTTATTTTAGTACGACTCTATGGTTTGCATTATTTTGTGTTATTATTGTTGTTTTAAATGGATTTCTTAACTTTTTTAAGCAATGAAACATTTCAGTGAAATTGTAGGGAGTTATAGTTATCAAATAGAAACATTTAGAACTGTAAAAATGATGTCAAATTTTGATGGCTAAAATTTAAGATTGAACTTGTAATAATTAACTTTGTATTTCACCAAGCAATTCATAAAAGTTTGAGTTTAGCAGTAGCTTTAGTGTAACAGAGAACTGAACTCATAATATAATCTTTTAATAGCTAAAATTTACTGGAAACAATTCAGGATAGCTGCTTTGAAGACTGAAATACCTACTTCAAATGTATTTTCAGTTATATCATTCATATTAGTATCATTTTCTCTATCTAGAGTACAATCTTTCTAAGAAACGTAATATATCATTTGTTGTATCCAAATCAATATATTTAACCAAGATTCTACTAGCTCATGATTTAGTCAATAAGATAGAGATTTATAATAACGACTAGAGGCCGTGCAGCCAAGAACGGAATTACGGTAAATTAGACCGTAGGCATCCAAAGTGTACCAAGAGTAAGTGAATTAAATTATACTCAAATATTATGTACCCCTTTTGCTGCGTGATTTTTCCTATAATTAGCAGTGTGCGTTTCCTACCTTAGGTTGTTAATTTAAGTGAGAGAATAATAAATTAGAGTTGTTCTGATTATGGCTGATATTTCTTTTAACCCCAAAACACGAATAAACGCATAGCGTTTATTACAAGGTTACTCAGAAGAGACAAAATAAGTTGAGCGAGAGAAGTCATTTTGTTAATATTGTTACGAATTTGGTCTTGTTCTAATTGTTTCTACTCATTTGTGTTCATTTTTACAGTTTAATTTGTCGTGTCTGGTGTGATTTCAACCCTGTTTACCTGTAATATCATTTCCACTGCATTGCACGGCCCCCATGCTTTAACATTGGTTTAAATGGTAAACTCGCCAAATATTGCAGCTAGCGCCAAGTTGGCGACGGATTTGGCGACTAAATTTTTGGCGCCAAATGTGGGCGATAAGCTTGGCGACCATGGCAACCCTGCTCCTAATAACCCTGTCTGGCAACCCTATCGCGGTATTGTAACACTATGTATTGAGCTTTTCTCATACCTTCCGGATTTTTCTAGACCTTTCTATTTCTAGATTATTCTGGCAAGTGCCAGAGGTTTCTGACCGAAAGGTATAAAAGGGCCCGAGCCGGCTAGTTAGTTAGTCAGATCTCAGCTTTCATGCAAGTGATACCTCTCTGCTTGAGAGAGACGATTACATAGTGCGTGTGTTATTGCTTTTATTGAGTTATTATTTTTTGTGCTGAGTGTTTACTATTGTTTTTGTTAGTGTATTGCATCTGTGTTATCAGTATTTTCATCGATTGTACGTGAATTTCTCGAACTGTTCTACAATTTGTGGAGGATTGTTTTGGCAAAGAATAAAATTGTTTTGGATCCCGCTCTTCGGCTTCAATCATTTCGAACCCTCGAAAACGCAACAATTGGTGTCAGAAGTGGGATTGAATGCCAACAACAAGAGCGATGGAGGCCCAGTTCCAGATTTTTCTAGAAAAATTGACCGCCAGCATGAATGCCAATATGGGCGAAATGAAATCGGACTTGACCGCCAGCATGAATGCCAATATGGGCGAAATGAAATCGGACTTGACCGCCAGCATGAATGCCAACATGGGCGAAATGAAATCGGAGTTGACCGGCATGAATGCCAATATGGGCGAAATGAAATCGGAGTTGACCGCGAACAAGGAAGAGTTGAAAAGTGATTTGAAGGGCATTGGCGACAAATTGACGACTATGGACAAGAAATTTGAAGAAATGGAAGGAAGAATCGAGTCGGTGGAAAATAAATTCGAAAACAAATTTGTGGATATAGAGAACAAATTTGAAAATAAATTCGAAGATATGGAGAGCAAACTAGAGAAATTGAAGCAGAAAGTCATGACTGGTCAAGGGGATGAATTTAAGTTTCAAGCTCCTTATTCCAAGCCTTCCATCAAGCTTTCTACATATGACGGAAAGTCCTCTTGGCAGGTGTATAAGACCCAATTCTCCATAGTGGCGGATGCAAACCAGTGGGACTCCCAGACCAAGGCCTGCCAGTTAGCTGCTTCTCTTCGAGCCGACGCTGCTGACATTTTGCAAACTTTGCCGGAAACACAGCGGCTGGATTTCGACGCTCTCGTTAATGCTCTGGAGTTACGCTTCGGAGAGAAATGTGTGAAGGATTACAGCAGACTCCAGCTGAAGTCACGGCAGCAGAAAGTGTCGAAACGCTCCAAGAACTGGCGACGGACGTCGAGAGGCTTTCTCACTTGGCGTTTTCTGACTGTCCGACTGAAGTAAGAGAAGTCCTGGCGCTGCAACACTTCATCGACGGGGTGCGTGATCCGGAAATCCAGAAAGCTCTCCGAATGGCGGATCTCAAGGACTTAAAGGGGGCCCTAGTGTTTGCTATGAAATTCGAGGCAGCCCAGCAAGCAACACGAAAGGACAGACACCCCATACGAGCCGTCAACGAATCGGACACGTCGAACTCAAGTGTGGAGCGGTTAGAGCGACAGATGAGAAGCTTCTTGAATAGAGTTGAGTCTTTGATGTCCCAGAAAGCAGACGGGAAGAAGACCCTTAAATGCTGGACCTGCGGTCGAGAAGGGCATCTGCAGAGAAGCTGCCGAGCACGCCAAGGCACTGAAACTAATAAGCGCCTTCCAGAAGGAGGTGTCGGAAAACTAATTAATGACCATCTCGTGGGGCGGAGGTTGCCAGATTTTGGAAAGCCCCACATTCCAGTGTGTCAAATTTCGACAAAGAGTACCGGTGAGAATGGAATTTTTATAATGGGACATGTTAACGAGCTTCCCTGCAACATGATCATCGATACAGGAGCCAATGTGTCTATCATTCGGAACGATCTGGCTCAGAAATTAAAAGAGAAACTTATCTGGACCTCGCCCCGCGTGGTGCTACAGACCGTGACGGGAAAAAGATTGATATTCACGGAAAATTAAAAGTCAAGATCCAGTTTGGAGACACTACCTACCAACATGCTGTGTATGTCGCAGATATTGCAGACCCTTTCATTCTTGGACTGGACTTTCTAAAGGAGCATGGTTTCACTCTAGACTTCAACAAGAACGAATTACGTTCCATACACGAAGAAGTCACTATATTCAAAATTGAACACAGGTCAGAACCAATTCGACAGGTAACCGCTAACGAGAACATTACCATTCCTCCAAGGACTGAAATCATAGTAACTGGATACATCGGTAACGATGTGAGTTTCAACTCTGGCCTAATTGGATCTGCGGAAAATAAAGCGAATGGATTGCTAATAGCTTCGACGCTAGTGGACCTTTCCAGAAAAACTATCCCGGTAAGAATTTGCAACGTAACTGAAATACCTAGAGTGTTCCAGAAAGGTGAAGTGTTGGCAACCTGCAGTCCAGTAACGTGTGTCTGCAAAAGTTCGAGCTTGCTCCTATCCAACTCGCCTCAACAGTTGACTGCCGACCTTCTAGAAAAGGCTGAATTGTCCCCGAACAGAAAAGCTCCGCAGAAAGACTGTTCCAAGAATTTGAAGACGTGTTTTCTAGAAACAGTAGCGATATTGGCCATACTACAGTGACACAACACAGAATTGATACAGCAGACCATCCGCCGATTAAACAGCACCCAAGACGCTTGCCGTTTGTTAAACAGGAAGAGGTCGGAACACTACTACGAGAGATGCAGGAAAATGACATCATAGAACCGTCTTCGAGTCCGTGGGCATCTCCAATCGTCTTGGTTCGTAAGAAAGATGGCTCCACAAGATTTTGCGTGGACTATCGAAAACTTAACGACGTCACCAAGAAGGACAGCTACCCTCTTCCAAGGATAGATGACACCCTGGATACCCTTTCCGGTCATAAATGGTTCTCGACTTTAGATTTAAAGAGCGGATACTGGCAAGTGGAGATCCATCCCGAAGATAGAGAAAAACAGCATTCACTTCCGGCCAAGGACTATGGCAGTTCAAAGTCATGCCGTTCGGGCTCTGCAATGCGCCAGCTACTTTCGAGCGCCTGATGGAGACCGTGCTAAAGGGTCTGACTTTTGAAGCTTGCCTTATTTACCTGGATGACGTCATAATAGGAGGGCGTACGTTTGAAGAACATCTTCAAAATATCCGGAAGGTGTTATCAAAATTAAGCGACGCTAACTTGAAGCTAAACCCTTCGAAATGCAAGTTCTTCCAGAAAGAAGTCAATTATCTGGGACACATCATCTCTGCAGAAGGTGTTCGTACGGACCCCGAAAAAGTGTCCGCCGTAAAGAATTGGAAACGCCCTGAAAACCTCCGTGAGCTGCGAAGCTTCCTGGGACTATGTACTTATTACCGAAAGTTTGTGAAAGGGTTCTCTAACATCGCAAGACCCTTGCACAAGCTAACAGAAAGTAAACAAAAGTTTCAGTGGACAAAAGAATGTGAAGATTCCTTCCTCCAGCTTAAAGAAGCTTTGACGTCTTCACCGATCTTAATATATCCACAACCGGACAAGCCATTTATCTTGGACACTGATGCCAGTAATGAGAGTGTCGGAGCAGTATTATCTCAGGAAATAG
The DNA here is from genome assembly GCA_019973935.1 of Trichonephila clavipes. NCBI lineage: Eukaryota > Metazoa > Arthropoda > Arachnida > Araneae > Nephilidae > Trichonephila > Trichonephila clavipes. Next base: position 350,103 of record BMAU01020583.1, read on the forward strand.
ATGGCCAGGAACGAGTCGTAGCTTATTGGAGTAAGTGTTTATCGAAACCGGAAAGAAATTATTGTGTCACTCGAAAAGAGCTACTGGCTATTGTGAAAGCCATCGAGCATTTCCATCACTATCTCTATGGCCAAAAATTTCTTCTACGTACCGATCATGCCTCTTTAACCTGGCTAATGAATTTTAGAAATACTGAAGGCCAGGTAGCCAGATGGATACAACGGCTCAACGAGTATTACTTTGACATCAGACATCGTAAAGGCTCCTCGCATGGAAATGCTGATGCCCTTTCAAGAAGACCATGCCCAGAAAATTGTCGTCATTGTTCCAGAGTAGAGACCAAATATGACTATGCTATACGCCAGATAACAACTTCAACAGCGACGCCACCCGATCCCTGGAGTGACGAGAAAGTTCGAGAAGACCAGATGGCGGATCCTGATATTAAACCCCTTATAGAGTTTATGGAGTCTTCCAGCAATAAACCAAGTTGGCAGGACATCTCGGCTTATAGTCCTACAACTAAGCAGTATTGGGCCCTCTGGAATTCTCTACATCTCAGGAATGGTGTTCTATACCGAAAATTCGAATCAGAGGATGGAAAGACATTCAGGTGGCAATTAGTACTTCCTCGATCTCGTATCCCAGAGGTACTCAAAGAATTGCATGGCAGCCCAACAGGAGGTCATTTCGGCGTCATGAAAACTTTGCACCGAGCTCGAGAGCGATTCTTCTGGGGTAAAGTGAGAGCTGACGTGGAACAGTGGTGCAAGTCCTGTGATGCCTGTTCAGCTCGGAAGGGGCCAAAGATACGTAGCCGAGGGAAGCTGCATCGCTACAATGTTGGAGCACCCTTCGAACGTATCGCTTTCGATATCCTGGGACCTCTGCCAAGGACTGTGTCTGGTAATAAGTACCTACTTGTTGTCATGGACTACTTCACGAAATGGCCCGAAGTGTACCCCATTCCGGATCAGGAATCCCCCACCATCCAGTGCAGCACTGGATATCGAGATATGGGGTACCTCTTCAACTTCATTCCGATCGGGAAGAAATTTCGTCTCTGCGGTATTGAAGGGGTCTGTGAACTACTCGGAATTGACAAGACCAAGACCACACCTTTGCACCCACAGTCAGATGGCATGGTGGAGAGGTTTAATCGTACCATCCTGAATAACCTCTCACTGATGGTCTCCAAGAACCAACAAGACTGGGACCAGAAAGTTCCTCTCTTTCTGCTAGCGTACCGCAGCGCCGTTCACGAGACTACCGGATATTCACCATCCCAGATGCTTTTTGGCCGAGATCTTCGTCTCCCTTGTGACCTGCTGTTTGGTCGCCCTCCGGATACACCTTCATCGCCTGAGGAGTACGTGCAGAATCTCCAGGCACGTTTTGAAGATGTACACAATTTGGCTCGAGAACGGATCAACCTGAGGACGGAGAAGATGAAGACTCGGTACGACACAAAAGCCACAGGACATCAATTCAAGGAAGGTGACAAGGTGTGGTTCTACAACCCGACTCGACGCAAAGGACTTTCTCTAAGCTACAATCGCATTGGGACGGTCCTTATACAATTTTAAAGATAATAAACGACGTCGTAATCCGGATCCGTAAGTCAACAAATTCGAAGCCTAGAGTCGTTCATTACGACAGGCTTGCTCCATATTATGGCCATAATTCTTAGTGTGTCAATAATCGTGTAATTTATTTTGACCATGGTCTTGTATAAATAAGTTAGTGTGTAAATAATCTTGTAAATAATTTTGTTTATTATTTTGTAAGTGTTTATTTTGTACTATGCATTAGGTGTTTATTTTGTACTATGTATTACATGTTATTATTGCATATTCATTTAATTGTTTTTAATCAATTGCTTTATTATTATGTTAACGTTTGATGAAGGGTTGTACTGCCCGGGACGTGCAGTTCTTGAGAGGGGGCAATGTTACGAATTTGGTCTTGTTCTAATTGTTTCTACTCATTTGTGTTCATTTTTACAGTTTAATTTGTCGTGTCTGGTGTGATTTCAACCCTGTTTACCTGTAATATCATTTCCACTGCATTGCACGGCCCCCATGCTTTAACATTGGTTTAAATGGTAAACTCGCCAAATATTGCAGCTAGCGCCAAGTTGGCGACGGATTTGGCGACTAAATTTTTGGCGCCAAATTTGGCGATATATCGCCAAATGTGGGCGATAAGCTTGGCGACCATGGCAACCCTGCTCCTAATAACCCTGTCTGGCAACCCTATCGCGGTATTGTAACACTATGTATTGAGCTTTTCTCATACCTTCCGGATTTTTCTAGACCTTTCTATTTCTAGATTATTCTGGCAAGTGCCAGAGGTTTCTGACCGAAAGGTATAAAAGGGCCCGAGCCGGCTAGTTAGTTAGTCAGATCTCAGCTTTCATGCAAGTGATACCTCTCTGCTTGAGAGAGACGATTACATAGTGCGTGTGTTATTGCTTTTATTGAGTTATTATTTTTTGTGCTGAGTGTTTACTATTGTTTTTGTTAGTGTATTGCATCTGTGTTATCAGTATTTTCATCGATTGTACGTGAATTTCTCGAACTGTTCTACAATTTGTGGAGGATTGTTTTGGCAAAGAATAAAATTGTTTTGGATCCCGCTCTTCGGCTTCAATCATTTCGAACCCTCGAAAACGCAACAATATAATGAATTAATTTGATGAAAATAAATTCCTTTTCATAGAAATTGTACGATTCAAAGAAAATATTTAAAAAAAAGCACACAAAAAAATTCAAATTTGAAAGCAGATTGTTAAATATAAATTTTAAATAGTCATACACACACACACACATCTCGTAACTCATCTTCATACTTTATTTTTCACTTAAAATTCAAATTCAGAAATTTTATTAAAATATCACTTTAATAGATCATAACAAATATTTAATAATACCAAATAAGCTATATATGTTGCTATATGTTTTTATTTTAGTTTATTTATTTATTTATTTTGAAAACATAAACATTTTTTGGAATATAAAAGGGTTTCAGGGCGCAAAAGCTAATTACTACAGCGGTATCCCTTTGAAAACTAATGCACATTAGGGAATCAAAGTCTTCAAATACTGAGAATGACTTGAAAAGTAAAATAAAAGCTCAAAGGCATTCCTCGTGAAAAAGGTAAAAAACATCGTTAAATACGACAAATGGAAAGAGTATTGGCAGCAGAAATATTTGTCATACCATTTTGTGGTTCGATAATCCTCTTATGGATGCTCCAAAAAGTAAGATAAGTGAACATTCGAGGAAATGGAATTGTTAGATAAATGGTATTGAATAGACTTTTACTTGGATACCCAGTGGTATACATTCAATATTCTGATTTGATGTGTAGTACTTTGGTAAAACTATATGTATACTTTTCAAAATAGTCTAAAAACATTTTTGTGTATTACATGGTTTCTTCATAAACTAAATGGAAAGACATTTTTTTATTTGAAAGTTAAATTTTATATCTTTTCTGTGAATGTATTGGATCATTGTATACAGTATATCAATTTCGAAAGTAGACGAATATATTGTTTTTATTCTCAGAAAAGTTAATTCACTATACTTTCAAATCAAAATCAGTTCTTGTAATTTCTCTGAATTCTTAATTTGTTGTGTTGTGTTTATAACGCTTATGCCGTCTGATTGACAGTAACATCAGATCAAGGTCCACGGAATTCTTTGCGATTAAGGACTAGATTTTTACGCCTGTTGTTAGCCCTAGCATTGATCATCATGCAGATGACAGCAAACTTTGCTTGAATCCAGCAAAATTCTGTGGAAGAATGCCCTCGGGGTGGGCAGGGCCTCCCACCATCCCCACGATAAAAATTGCGGCTCGACGGAATGGTACCCCAATGCCACGAAGACACTATGTAAGAGGCTCACGCATCTCTCGCGGACATTTAGATGTGTGGGGGAAAGGGAAGAAACTCTCAACATGATTCAACTAATATATTTATTTCCACACTAAGAACATATACAATTTCACAACTAATAACATTAAAATAATAACTCAATGAAAACCATGAAGGTGGAACAACGACAGTAAAACGTGAGCGATTAGGCGACTAACAAACTTGATCCTCATCTTAATTAAGGATATAACCTGTTATACGATTTAATCTAATCTTAATTCAATCTGAGTGAATAATCTTCCCTTTAAGGTTTCCTTCTAATAAGAATCAAATCACTCTAATTCTAATAGTATACCATTAGTAGTAATCTAACCTTGCTCGAGTATATCTTTTCTCCTTCTCTCTTACTAGCAAAGAATTTTAGCCTATATATAGTAAGTTAATTTAATATCACGATTCTCTTCTTTCGAAGGGTTGGTGGTGAATAACGCGAATTGATAGCCCAAAGATTTCCCAAAAGGATTAATTAGAAAATCTCATATAAATCTGTCACAATTATACATTTACAAACATCCATACCTTTTCCAGGATTCGAACCCAGGCCCTAAGACACCATATTCAGCGTTACTAACCTCTATACCGGATGGGTGGTGAATTCTAAATTTAAAGTGGTAAATGTATTTTACAAGAACCATGCGAATATGTTAGTTTTTAAACAAATATCGTTTCCCTAGAATTCTTATTTTCCAACGCTTTTATTATATAAAATGTGAAAATCTTTTTACGTATATTTCTAGACCGTATTTAAAAATGTATAAGTATGTGTGTGTGAAAAATTACTAGAAACAGAAAAGCATTCAAAGTATTTTCTTTAGTTATTGAGTAATACCTTGAAAGGAAATTAAAAGAAGTACAAACATTCAAAAATAGCACATCATACAAAATAATAGCTTTTCGGTTTAAAATTATAAATGTAAAATTATGCAAGTATCTATAAAGGCAAAATTATAAATGTGTAAGCCAAATGGATTAATGGATTCAAGTTTTACATGGATTTTGTATAACTACAAGTGTTAAAAATCCATTCAAGTCATTAGAAAAATGAAATTTTTCATATTGTTACGAATTTTGTGTAAAATAGTGCAAATAATTTGTATTTGGATTAGTATAATGTCTTTATCTTACTCTAAATTAGATTTAATTTACATTAAAATTGTAATATTAAGCATCGCCGTCCCTTACATTATAATGGTGATTCAATGGGAACTTGGCGAAATATTGGCGATAACATAAAGTTGGCGTCATTTTGGGGAACCTAGTTGGCGACTTGATGACCATTTTGGTGATTTGGCAATCATGTTGGCGACCATTTTTGGCAAGCACGGAACCAATTGGATTCTTCTAGAAATTAGTAGAGCAAGATCTGTGACGCAAGCGGGTATTTCTCGAATTATCCGCGAGGGATATAAATAGGGAGTCGAAGTCTGTGAGTCTGGTTTTGACTGCCGATCAAGTACTACCGCTTTGACTGCTGAAATGATTAGTAATTACTTCGCCAGTTGAAAGAGCTATTGCTTGTGATTAATATTTTAGACACCGATAATTGTGTCTGAGTGCTGTTGAAGGTGTGAAGACCTTCTGAGGTTTATTGTACAAATATTGCAGCTGAATCCTGTATTTCAAGGATTGAATTTTCGACAATAAATTCTCATTGCTCTTAAAGAAATGTATTGTTCTTTGCGACTGATTTGCATAAAATACTGGAACTCCGGATCTACGTAACAATATATTTATACATAAATTTTTTGGCAATACTTTTTAATTCTCATATCATAAAAAAGAATATTTCAACGTTTTATCTATATAAATTACTTACTAGATTGGGAATATTCCATTGTGTACAGTACCGGGTTCCAAAAATAATTTGGTACTTATTAGTGTGATGCTTTCCAAAAATAAATAATTTTCTTCTGGAAAATTCACCATTATTTGTGGAAAAAACACCTTTAATGAAGGAAAGGGAAAAATTTGCTGACATGTCAACGACATTCAACGTTAAAATCTAAGTTTAAACAAGGACAGTTCCTAAGTTTTAGGCTGTAAATCCATGCAAATTACACAGAATTTATCACATTCAATTATAAATAATTTAATACCATTCCGAACAATGCATTTAAGTGAAAAATATGCTTCAACGTGAGTAGCAACCAAAACAAATTTAAAACAAATTGTGAAATTCTACTGCAGATAATTTTTAAAAGACCTACACTCTCTCTCTCTCTCCGACAGTTTGTTCAAAAAAATACAACCACATATTCAGTAACTAAATTTGATGCAAGTGTTACTCATATATGTCAAACTTGGTTTACAAATTAATATTAACATGCGTAAACTATATTAATTTTTTTAATAACTGATACATAATTTATTTAATTGTTTTTGCATAAAATAATTTAAAAAATTTCTATAAAGTAATGGTTTTTAATATATTGATCTACTTTAAATATTTCCTCTAAGTGCATGATTGTGTTGCCTGAAAACACGTTACGGTTCTAAGAGTTCCATGAGTGGAAACAGTTTTAAGATAACTGGTTTACTCTCCCCTTAATGTATGAATCTATGCCTTTGTTTCCCTTAATATACGCATTTCGTAAGTCAGTGTTTCTAAAACTGTGAGGCGCACCCCCTTAGGGGGCATGATAACCCTACGATGAGAGCGGGAGTATATCAAAAAATTGAGAATAAAAGATTATTTTAAAAAGTTATAAAAAATTTACTTAAAGAAGAGCAAAACAAAATACATTCTGACATAAGAAAAACACACGTTGCACTTTTATTGTTATGTGTTCCAATTAAAAAATTAGAAAAGAAAAGCAACATAGTACTTTTTTTTATTCTTTAAAAGCATTATAATTTCCTTAAAATATCTATTATTTAAAAAAAACTTATCTATACTTAAAATATCTATTATTTAAAAAAAAAAAACTTCTATATACTTAAAATATCTATTACTTAAAAATAACTCTTACTTAAAATGTCTGTTATTTAAAATTAATGTATACAAAATTTTATACTTTTCTTGATAATTTGAGTGGTTTATAATTAAGATAGTATTGTAGTTTTAGCATCAAAGTACGTTACTATTGCATTCAATTCATTGTTATTGTATGTGGGTGGTGATGAAAATCATGATTGAAAATTGGGTCGCAAGTATGGAAACTTCGAGAAGTACGGCGTCAAGTACAATTTAAACATCGAAATGTATCATTCTATTAATGATTTGTCCCAAGTTGAATATACGCTGAATTTAGTTTGAAGTGCCTTGAAAATTAGCGAAAGCAAGTTAATAACAATTTTGGCCTTCTTTGACCCTTTTAATAACTTCTATACGATTAGGTAAATGCTCAACACGTTTGCGGTAGCACTCTACAGGAATGGCGTATCAAACATCGTATACAGTTGTCCATAATACATTAAAGACCATTGATGTTGTTTGATGTGCTTCCATACCTTTCTCTAAAACTTCTCAAAAGTATTCATCTGGAGTTAACTTTGGGCTTCTAAGAGGACAATTCATGACTGGGAAGACGAAGCAAGGCTCATCCAACCAGGCACTAGCCAACTGGGACGTGTAAGAGATGCAGTTGTGTTGCTAGTATACTCCATTTCGATGTGGATGTCAATACAACATAAATTAATTGCCCAGAATCCTGATGTGTCATATCACGTTGACGGAGTTTGGTGCAAGTGCCAAACATTCCAAAAATTGCTAAGAGAAAATATTCCAGACCATGATTTAGCTGCCATGACGTTGTGCAATACCAAACTAGAATACAGGATCCCTGATATTATGAACTTAGCGTTATATTCTCAGCCTCACATCGACGAGTAATAGTCGTAACCTATACTCATCAACCCATGCTACTTATTTCCAGGTCTTTAGAATTCATTTTCTGAGCTCTTTCTCAAGTAAGACGTGCAGCCAAATGGCGTGCATTGAGTAATAACATTCTCGCGAACTACGGTTCTCGTACTGGGAAACGAACTGTGCATTGTCCATTTATTTACTGTACAACTGGTGCTTAAACTAATTTGAGTGGTGATTCCAGTTATTGTTTGATTCGTTGATTACGAACAGTGTGGCTAAACTTTTTATGCTATGCTCGACCAAGACTAATTATCCCTTGCAGTTTGCCACGCGTTTCTTTTTCCCAACCACCCTTGTATTCTCGATAGACACAATACTTTTGACATACGACTTCGAAAGTCCAAGTTCTCTGTCGATTTCAGAAATAGAAAAGTCTACGCGCCGAGCACCTACTATTTGTCTGCGACTGAAAGCGCTTAAATTTTTTTATACACATTACCAGTTGAAGCGACAGATTACTAACAGTACTAACTATATTGTAAGGTGTTCCACTCACTCACTTGGGAATAAATAAAACTCAGAGCCATACAAATTGCGAAACAGAGGTTATTCCTAATCCAGGGACATTCAGTGTGTTTAAAACAATGTACCATTTTTTTCAGACAATAAATGTAAAACTTTTCTAATGCAAAATATACATTTTTCTGAAAATGATGTTTTTTTAATTCCGCCTATGATAACATTTCTTAAAAACTGATTATAGGTTATGTTTTAAATTAATTTATTTTAATTTTTATTTCATTCGTCTTTTTAGATCTGTATCTTAGAAATTTGTAGATAATTGTATACAAATGTTGTTACAGGATTAAACATTAAAATCTGTTAAAAAATTACAAACATTTCTTCTTTCTTAAAACATCAAGTGTGTTACCGTAACATTTATATCTATATACACTGCTGGACAATTGCTAAGGACGGATAACTCTATCATCCATAGCAACCACAAAATGAAAGGAAGCAAAATGTGGAAAATTAGAATAAGTGCGGGATATTAGTAAAAAGAAGTATGAGTATGCAAATTTTTTTCCACGTCTGTTCATCACGTGATAGCGTTCATAAGAGCTTTAAAGGTTTTTACGCGTGTGGACAGTTGTTGTTTCAAGTCAAAGTTTTACAGGAAAGATTTAATAGACGAACTTAAAGTTTTTGGCATGTCTTCCCGACATCACATAGATGATTTTATGCGTGGCCGAATTATTGGAAAGATCGAAGAAGAGCGAAAAATAACAGATGTTGCCAGGGAGTTCGACATCGCTCACAGCGTTGTTTCACGGCTGTGGAAGTCATTTAAAACTACTGGAATGTGTAGTAGACGGCACGGGGGAGGTCGTGTTAGAAGTACGACGCCTGCAGAAGACAGATATATCGTCCTATCAGCAAAAAAAAAACAGGCGCACCACAGCTCAGCAGGTGGCAAATCAGTTTCTTGCTGCCTCAGGAAAGCAGATCTCCCGAAAAACTGTTGCCAGACGTTTGAGGGGTGGAGGACTATACGCACGCAGACCTGTTGTGCGTGTCCCATTGACCAGACAGCACCGTACTGCCCGTTTGCAATGGTGTCGTGAGCATCACAATTGGACTGAACAGGACTGGGCATGCGTACAATTCTCAGATGAGAGTAGGTTCAGTCTGTCATCGGATTGTAGACGTCAACTGATCTGAACCGAGAGTGGTACTGCTTATCGTCCAGAAAATATCCAGGAAAAGGACCGATATCCGTCATGCAGTATCATGGTGTGGGCCGGCATCATGATCAATGGCCGCACGCGCCTACATGTGGTTGTGAATGGGACTATGACGGGCCAACGATACATTGATGAAGTTCTACTTCCTCATGTTCGTCTTTTCCGTGGTGCTGTCGGTGATAAATTTGTTTTTATGGACGACAACGCAACATGTCATCGAACACTCGCTGTTCAGGATTGTCTAGACAGCGAGAGTATTCAACGTCTCGTATAGCGAGCGCGTTCTCCAGATCTAAACCCCATTGAAAATGTGTGGGATGCTTTGGGGAGGCAAGTTGCTGGTCGAAACTATCCTCCGACAAACAAGAACACCCTCATCCGTGCACTCACAGAGGAATGGGATAAATTGCCTCAACAGCTGCTGGATAATGTTGTGCAAAGTATGGTACGACGTGTGGAATGTTGCACGGTGGACATATCCCGTACTGATACCTTTCTTTAAGGTGCCTGCTGACTTTTAGATGCATTGTTCCATTTCTCCGTACGCAGATCAAATGAACATTTTTTTTCTTTCAGATGTTTCACAGCTTTTGTACTTTCCAGAACAATAAACATTCTTTATTCTAATGTCTGAACAGTGTGGCAACTATATTTTATCCTACTAGGCCTCATGTCTCGCTTAATGTTATGCTACATAGCAATTTGTGATCCGTCCTTAGCAATTGTCGAGCAGTGTATATATGAGACGCATTTGTTGTCTGTTTGTCTGTTCCCTTATAACTCAAGATTTAGACAACCAAATAACGTGGAATTTGGTATCCGTACACATAAATTATACGAGGAAGGTTTTTAAATAGGTTTGGCGTTCATAATTCTTTCATAATTTTTTTAAATTTAATTTTTAAGGCACCCCGACTAGGTTCGAAGACCAATTTTTTCAAAATTGATTATCAGAAGAATTTTATTATTTTAAAGAACATAAATAGGCCTAAAGAGTTATAATTATGAAATAAATACCATGCATTACCTCTGTTTCTGAAAAAAAATTATTTTAATAAAATTTTTAAAAAAATTTTAATTTCAGGAAAAACAGCGTAAAAAATATATATATTGGACATAATGTAATTTTAATTGCATTGATATATATTTATTTATCCACCTGAAGTGTCGCAAACCCCAGGTTAAAAATATTTTCAAAAATAAATATTTAATAAGCATTCGAACTTCACGTTAATGATTTTTCGTCAAAATTACTCTTTATTGTATGCTAAAAAGGACTATAAAATGTTATCAAGTGTAAGTATCTTAAAAACTGCGGTTTGCTACACTCTCAAGGGCTTATAACATAAGTGTTGCAAATTTCATTGAATTTTATATCATTGTTCTGGAGATATCCCAGTTTTCGTGCAAAAATTATCGTGAAAATTTCATTTTTCAAAAAACACATTTAAAAATATACTTATAAGTTACATAAAGTAAATATTAAAAAAACCACTTAAAATTCTCCAGTTTTATAGGTAATTCCTTCTTCTTCCTCAATTTTTATATTTCTTTTCTTTTTTTCGAATGGCCCTAAGTTTTCTTCTGCAGGTTTTTGCTGTTGGCAGTGAGTGACGTTTTGAGTCTGCAATACGCTCATTATCAAAGACTTTTTGTCCCCGTATAGTATAATACCCCGAAACAATACCCATTTCATTTAATATGGATATTAATCCCTGAAAGCCATTATTAAACTGCACAACAGCAATATATGCTCCTAAACGCAATGTTTGATGCTCAACGAAAACTTCTTTTGGTAATATCTGCCACAAAATTGCATTAAAGCTTTCGTTCGGATTCTGAGTTTTTCCGTGTAAACATTTTTTTAAAAGATTTCTGTCACACAAATCCATATAAACAGGCTTTATCGTGTTAACAATATTTTGTGGCAGACCCAAAGATTTATCCTGGTACACAATATTTGAAGCTTTAGCCCGTTGAAATTTACACCAACTTTCATCTCCGACAGGGCACTGCCCATGTTTTGGCTGATGTTTTGATGAGCAACAATGAAAGAAGGCAGCAATAACAGCAGACTGCATTTTGTCCAAATTCCCAATATTGCTTCGAATAGCAATCCCATAGTAATTTTGTAACTTATTAATTAAACCATCAGTTAATTTACCTTTCCCCCCGAGTCCTTTATTTCTGCTTTTCAATTTTCGAAGCCTTGTTCGAACTCTTTTTTGAATATGCCCTATACATTCTAGCTTCGTAACAGAATCTTTCCCGTAAATGTCCTTCACGGCATCAAAAGCTTTGGAATCCCCATCCCCATAATAGTCAGTGTATCGTAACATTCTATGATCTTCCGACCTCTCAAAAAATACGATAAGCCCCAACCGGTTCCATGCTGGAGGAAGATCCTTTATGATGATTACACTGCAATTTCACATTTTGTTGTTTCGTCTTTGAATTACATTTTCTACAAAACTGAGATAAAGTTTCAAAGTCAATAATTTTCCCAGTATCAACAGATATTGCACTAACACAACCATTTAGCGAAGAAAACCACGACGCTGCCAGGTACCATCCACCGAAACACCACAATTTACAATACCATGTATAGATTTTTTAATTGCCTAATACCTTTTGCTGCGTCATTCATTATTTTTCTCCAATGGAAATAGCAGCACTGAGGAGTTTTTTTTTCTTGTTGGCGGAATGCAAGCTTTGAGAGAAAGGGAGGTAGATTCAAAACAGAGCAAAGTTTTCTTCCTGCTGAAATACCTCTACCAATCAATCTTAATCCATAAACAAAACGAGTATTGAGTTCATTCATTTTGTTTTCAAAATGCCGATATGAAACTGCAATTTTTGCCGTGCAAAGAAAAGTTTGAAGATAATCCAAACCCCTTGAATCTTCTACAAGATAACGGCTTCCTGCTGTACACATTTTTGTTGGGCAACACAATAAGGAAAAAATACCAATTAAAATGTCCAGATCAATCAATCTGTTTCCAGTTAAATGTTCTGAAATGTTACTTACCTCATTACTTACCTCATTACATTGCTGCAGCTTCAGTGAACTGGCGGTCATAATTTCATTAGATGAAGCTGTGTGTTGAAGCTCTTTTATTTTGGTTTCCTTGAAACTTTCTTTTACGGGGACGATATGAGCGACATTTACCCATGATTTCAGGTAAAATAAATTAAAGATTAAATTGAAATAATTTAAATTCTAAAAATAAAGCAAAATAGAGAAAAAAAGAATTAAAATAGGCGTGGTAAATCTAACGTCGAATGTAAACAAACACGGAATAGCGATAGTCTTAAAATGCCGTTGCCAATCGTTTGCAACAAAATTATTTGAAATAATTATTAGCAAACTGTGGCTTAGTAAGCAGATAATTAAAATTTGGTTTTTGAAACATCATTTTAGGGAAATAATAATTAAATACTGCATATGTAGCTCCCTTCCGGTCCAGATTACATTACTTCCGGTTTCGTTTTCAAATACTATGACTTATTTAAATTGTTATAATTAGAGTTCTAATTTACGTAAAATTAAAATAAAGACTGTTTTGGAATCTTAAAGGCTGGGGCTTGATTTTACAATCATAAAAAATTTGACCTTTTTGTCAAAAAACACTTTTTCAACCTAGTCGGATACCTTAAGTGATTTTCGAGTGTTATGGCGTCATACGATGTCACGTTTCTCACTAAGTGGACAATTTATACTTTACATGTAGTTTTTTAAGATTATTACACATTTTTACAGTAGCTATGTTTATCGTTTGGAATATTTATTCAATTTTTCTATTCTTTGATATTTAATTAGGATTACTTTTGGAATAAATCATTTTTTTAAGGATTATTCTTTAAGAACTAAATTTTTGTTTTGTTGTTTTGGCAAAATTTAGGTATTATCGCGGGATGTTTATGTGTGTGATTTTGCTTACAAATTACAAATTACAATTTCAGTATTTTTCCGGAGAATTTATTTATTTCTTTAGAATGCGAAGGTTATAATTTTGACAAACTAAAACTTCTTATTGATAATGGTATTTCAGTTCTTATTGCTGTGATTAACATAAGTATAGTATTTCCGTTTTCGTTATATGAAATTAATAATATTTTGCAATTTTATGTGTCTTTATTTTAACCTTTAAGGGTATACTATGGGATTCAGTGCATAAAATTGCCTTGCAGAAAATCAAACTTGTGTAATTATACTGCCCATGCAAAAGCAGTGTTGGTATTAATTACATATCAAACTGGAATAGGCATCAGAGAATGAGCAAAACAGACGAATGGCTTAAATACCTGTGAGGAAGCAGGTAGTCGTAAGATAAATTACTTTTTGGTACTTATGTACTATCTTAACAATCGACAACGTTCAAAACAACTTGCGAAGTTGGAACCCCGATTTCGCATGTCATATATATGCTGAATTGTGAGTCATGTGCTTCGTTTCATATAATGTCGCCAATAGGTTGCGGTTATATTTAAGTACCTTATTTTTGCAAATTATGCTTTTGCACTGATAAAGTTAGTTCAGTTCTTTTTATGTCAGTTAATGTTAGTATTGTACTTCATTTTTCAATTTATTTTTATGCTCGGGATATATATACTTTGGATTAATATTTTTTTTAGTATTGACGTATTGCGCAATCGCCAACGTTCAAGACAACTCGCCACTTTGGCAATCCCAAATTTGTATGCGTTGAATTGGCAATCATGTGCTTCATTTTGTATAATGTCACCAAAAGGTTGCGATAATACATAAGTACCTTTAATTCTGTACATTACTATAACATTATACTGGCCACAACACCAATTTGGCGTGATATAGGTTGCGGTTATATGTAAGTACCTTATTTTTTCAAATTATTCTTTTGCATTGATACAGTTAGTTCAGTTCTTTTTATGTCAGTAAATGTTAGTATTGTACTTCATTTTTCAATTTATTTGTATGCTCGGGATATATATACTTTGGATAATTTTTTTAGTACTTACGTATTATTGCACAATCGCCAACGTTCAAGACAACTCGCCACTTTGGCAATCCCAACTTTGTATGCGTTGAATTGGCAATCATGTGCTTCATTTTGTATAATGTCACCAATAGGTTGCAATAATAGGTAAGTACCTTTAATTCTGTACATTACTATAACATTAGACTGGCTGCAATATACCAATTTGGCGTGATTTTAAAATCATGCCAAAAATGAGTAGCCTACCAATATGAAATTAATATTATGAGTATTAACTTGGCATGTTTTATCTTTCCCTCCAGTAATCCTGAATTAATTCAATATATAATTTTTGGGTTTTTTTTATATTTTAGTACTTACATTTTTTTTTTGCCAATTATGAACTGCAAATATTTTTTTACACGTTGTGATGTCTTTAGCAAAATTAATCAGTGGTATTTTTCTTAAGTATGTTTTTTATCTGTTTTTCACAATTTTCAAAATTTTGTTTGATGTCTGTCTGAAATGCAAAATAAATATTTTACAATTATACATTGTGTTTGTACAAAAATCTTTATACTGATTTATTCAAAATGTTGAGCCTTCTTTTATTTTTGATATCTTATTAAGATTTAATTTTATGTTATAACTAGCTATACCCAGCTAAATATTGCTGTGGTTCAGTCAGATTTAAAAGACTGGTACACCATTAAATATGTCATGAGGCTTACAAAAGTAATAATACACAAGAATTCAAACAAATGTATATCTATATACATATAAGACGCATTTGTTGTCTGTCTGAATAAACTTTCTCTTTCACACTACATCATTTGGACAAATTTTCAAAATTTGTGTGGTTAGTAGTTAATTATAACGCTATAATGTTAATTGAATAGGCAGATATTGCTTTTTTAAGTATAAAAATAATTATATCTACTGTACTGTATTTTTTGGAGTGAGTGAATATTAACGTCGCACTGTTCAGCTACACGAGGGCTTTTGGTGACGGACCACGTAATCTTGAACCATTTTCAAGTGACGTGTACAACAACTGAGCTGGCACCCCCTTCTCCTAACTACCATGCCACACCAAGTTAGCAGGAATATTCTACCAATACTTAGCTGGAATATTCTTTGAAATCCACTCTTCCAAGATATATGACAGCACGGGCTCTATGGTGAGTATTTTAGCGGAGAAGGCGAATAGTTTTGTACCAGATATTGCGTTTTCAGCTGACTGTGTTTTCAGTGGATTGCAAAGATTATCATTTTTGTCCCCCAAAAATAGTTAATGTCAAAATTTAAGTGTCTTATGTTTTTGTATGTTTATGGAGACCTTAGAAAACGATTTGACTGTTTATTTTAAGTGAACTGTGTATATAACTAATTTTACAGTGGAATATCTTTAATTAATTTATTAGCTCTAACGGATTAAATTTCCCTAAGTGGAGTATTTTGTTTATGTATATGTCCCTTAATTTTCAATGTAAAAAAAATTCAACCTAAAAAAATATTGCATGGAAAAAAATTGCAGTAAATCATAATGCGGTAGATAAAGCATTAACGTGCATCGCTCTCCTACACGGCGGGTTTTACAAACCTGTAATAAAGTTTGAGCTATGAAAGTAGCTAGACATTTGCCAACTTGACTCTATCATCAACATTTCGATATGTGTTTCATTGAATCACTATTGTTATTTAAGAAACGGCTTTGCTTGCGAATATTACAATTTTAACATAAAATAAATTCAACAGAAAGTAATATTAGTGTATGACACTTTCAGATATAAATTATTTACAATATTTTAAGCGTCACAAAACTTTTAACAATGTGTTACTTTTGCTGAGCAGAGATCAGCTTAGGGAGGTATTTTCAAAAATCGACCCTCAAGAGTGTTACGGGGAGTTATAAATATAAAAAAAATCCTTTTTATCAGCTATTAGATCTACAGACTTAAAATTTAAAGAAGGTATTTTTTTTTCTTCAGCTGAGATATGCAAAAAGCTTTTTTTGTTTAATTTGCAATTCACTTAAAATTAACTCATTAAAAACTTCTTTATCCTTCAATCTGTGTTGTTTAATTTTTCAGTTCACCCGTGCGAAGAACGGGTATACCAGCTAGTTAGAATATAATTGTCTTTAAATTCAATATACCGTAACATCCGGTGTATAATGGGCAATTTTACTCAAAAAATAAGATCAAAATTTACGGCCGCTCTTTATACGTCAGGTATAAAAATGATATCTTAGAAAATAAACAAAAGGATAAGAATAAAAGAAATTAGACTTCTACATAGTTCAACATACTGTTTATTTTAAGGAAATGACATACCTAATGAACTTAAAGGGTTATAGTTCTAAAATATACGATGTTTTCAAAAGTGTGGGATAATACTTTGAATAAATGACTCCAAAATATAAGAGCATTGTCATTGTGTATAATGCAGGTTCCTTCTTAAATTAGGAAGGGCGCGATATGCGCCGAATACAACTAAACACTAAAAAAATTAGCTTGAATGTATAGGTCCATGTTATATCCGTCGGAATTTAAGGTACTATAATTTTCGATAGATTTATACACATTAAGTCATATATGTATGTATGTATTGTACTGCATGTAAATATGAAATACACAAATGCGCATATATATTTCGCTCTATTTTTAAATCTTTACTCTACCTTTAAAACATTATCTTCATGTTTGCAATCGAATTGCTGTAGATGAAATACTTTGTCTCAATACGTTTATAACGCCGTACAAATTGAAACATTCTATCATAAAAGTAGATACTTCTTAGCAAAAAAGTACCTTCAAGAGATATGTCAGCAATCCATGGCAGGATGAAAAAAAGCTTTTATCTAGCATAATATTCTTCCTCGTAGCGCAGGTTTGGTCTATTTTTTTTAATCAGATTTCCTTTCGTTGTAATTCCTCGTGGGTATATCAAGCGTTGTGTGTGTGTGTGTGTGTTGTCAAAGAAAAACTACCTTTACTTCTATTTCTTAGAGAATGTCAAAAGAAGGGATACCACAGAAACAATAAACAGATTTTTTTTTACCTTTTTCAGAAAAGAGTTTTTATGTTCTATTGTTGCCATTTTTTAATGCATGGTATCACAAATCTAAAAAAAATATTTTCTTGAAGTTTTAAATCAATCATTTAATTTTTTAACTATACATACAAGAATTTCACATTAATATATTTAGATTTATCTCGTTTCCTGGTGATATGTTCATAAATGAATAATGTTTCTGAATGCCAAAGTTCCTTAGGTATAGTCATACGATGAAGATAAAAGACAACAATGAACGTAATTTTTATGTTGCATTATGAATGTTTATAAATCTAGTTAGCATGCTTGAAAATCAAATAATTTCTATCTTTTCAGAATAAAAAGGAATTATCTTATTAACTTCAAAAACATGATTTAAAACTGACAACCAATATAGAAGTTCACAGAATGTTTTCGCAAAAAGACAAAAAAAATATATAGATTAAGCTAGTATAGAAAATGTATGTATAAAAAAACATCTTTTTTTATATTAAATCGAATGAGCAAAATTTAAAACTTATTTTTCTATTTTGATAGGCAAGTTTGAAAGCCATATAAATAAACTAAATGATATTGGTAATATTTTTGGGTATATTAATGCATTAGTAAATTATTTATAGATATATTTCATTTAGAAAATATGTATACTTTTCAGTTTTCTAGAAGGGATTTGGATTGTCGTTATGGATTTTCAAAAGGAAATATTTCAAATTTTCAAACCTTGATTTGAAAATCTTTATAATATTGCTCAAAAGAAATTTCTTAAAAACCTTTTTTTTACTATTTGTAACGGGGTTTTTTATGTATTTTACTTATATATTGTTTAGAACTAATTTTTATGAAGAGAAATTGACATAACAGTTTGTGAAGTAGTTTTAAAAGTAACGAATACAATTTATAAAGTAACATATATTACACGCATCTGTAGACATGCACACATTTTTAAACATATGGGTACATCTCTATCTATATACTCGTATGTGCATTCTTAAATGTGTGCATACATCTTTATGCGTGTGTTTTTCGGAATCTTTATTTTATAAAGTTATATATCCCGTAATTTAACGATTGTGCTAAAATATCTTCCCTTTACTTCTGAAATAATATTTAAAAAAAAGAATAATACCACATCTGATAAATCTTGAAATTATTTTCAAGAAACACCTAGTGTTCTTAAAGTGAATTAAATAGACTGTCACTATTTTTTTTGTTATGCATGTAGTTTTCATCAGGTTTACAAACTGTTTAAAATTACATACTGTGATACGCCCTGCCCGGGGGTACCTTCTCTTCATGTACGCGACCTAGATTTGTGGGAGGAAATGGTTGATCATTAGTTAGACATAATTAATCTAATTTATTATTACCCAAATACATTGACCAAAACAAATCTTACTCTAGGGAGGCAATCAGGAGTGATATAACGGATCCGTAAATTCTAAGTAAATGGGCGCCTCGAATCCTAAGCACTTATTTTTAATCAAAGTTATCCTATGAATCTTTACCTTCCTTAATTGCTTTAACACGCTAAAGCCCATTTTATAATTACACTTCTAAGTTTAATGTCTTACCACCAGCTCACGGCGTTCAGCATTTCAGCTTCCTTTCTCCATCTCCTCTTACTACGTGAATGTTCTCTAAAGTTCCATTATATATCTACTAACTAATCTGCATATCATGGTTTCTTCTTGAGAAGATAAGCTGTGAATTAATTCAATGCTGACACCAAGGATTCCCCAAGAGTATTAATAGGAAAAACGCGATAAAGCCTCGTCACAATATGTTTATATGAACTGTGTTTTGTCACTATTGTATTTGTTTCAGCATCAACCTATGCGATTCTTACACTTCTTATCAAACTTAAATGTAACTAAGCGCATCATATTTCACCATAACAGACTTCCGTACCCCAACTGCAACTTTATACCTCTGCACCAAGGGCATTCAGAATATCTTTTGTTCTATCCTGCCGTTCTGGTAAAGTTGCAAAACGATAACAACAACCCATGTGAGGACTTATATGAAGATAACTACATCCAGATTTCCGATGCTGTCTATTGGATTTTCGGTTTTATTTAATTATTGTCCATTATAAGCCATCAACAAACCAGAGGTATTGCTACTGTAAACAGGAAAAGCATCGGGCGGACGTAACATCTGTTTCTCTTCAAGCAAAGTCTACCGCAGTTTAGACTCTAAACTCTAAATATTCGCAGCATCTGCAAATGTAGACATAATGATTTAGCTCGGTTTCCACCCAATTAAGGGGAGAACACACAGGGGGTGGTCAGGGGCCCCCCACCTCTCTTCCCCTTTCACCAACCTCACGAGAGGACATGTGGCTCGACGGCTATTTAAAGTACCCCCTTGCCGCGAAGGCACTATACATTTACAAATATCCATGTCTTCTCCGGGATTCGAACTCAGTGCCAACGGCACAGCATCGCTAGCCACTATACCGGATGGGCGACAAAGGTATGGTTTGCATTATTACCTGTATTTTACATTTTAAAATTAAGCGTAAATTAACTGTCAATATTTCTGCAATTATAAATATGCATTATCTCCATCTCTAGCTGTTACTGAAACACCAACTATGGCATAACTATGTATTACTAAAGAGTGTTTTTTTCCAGGTATATAAGTTTAAGTTGGCATTACTTTCCAAGATGGCGACCGATTTAACAGCTGTCAAGTGATTTATTCTCAGTTTGGTTTGGCAATTCATCATGAATAGACTCTCACCTGCACAACGCTTTCACATTGTGCAATTTTATTTCGAAAATAATGGTCGATTTTCATAAGCGAATTTTGTTTAGCGATTTTGTTAGCACTTCTGGTTGAATGGCTACGTCAACAAACACAACTGCCGCATTTGAAGTGAAGCTAATCCACAAGTGTATGTCGAAGCACCGTTACATCCAGAAAAACTGAGTGTTTGGTGCGCTTTATGGGCTGGTGGAATCATTGGTCCGTACTTCTTCAAAAACGATGCAGGCCACAACGTTACAGTCAATGGTGATAGGTATAGAACCATGATTACTAACTTTTTCATTCCTGAATTGAACAATCATGATGTCCAGGAGCTGTGGTTCCAATAAGACGGCGTAACATTTCACACAGCTCGTGCCACAATCGATGTATTGAAAGACACGTTTTGTGACCGCCTAATTTAGCGTTTTGGACCTGTGAATTGGCCTCCAAGATCTTGTGATTTAACACCGCTAGACTATTTTCTGTAGGGCTATGTAAAGTCATTGGTCTATGCGGATAAGCCACAAACGCTTGACCATTTGGAAGACAACATTCGCCGTGTTATTGCCGATATATGGCCACAAATGTTGGAAAAAGTCATCGAAAATTGAACGTCCAGGTCTACATCCGAGACAGCCGTGGCAGTCATATGCCAGAAATCACATTTAAAATGTAATGCCACAAGATTATCTTTCGAATAAAAAAAATTCATGTCAATCGAATAATACATCGTTGTTTTATTGCAATATAAAGTTCAGACCTCTAAAAAACACCCTTTATATGCCTGTAAATCATTGTCAAAGATTAACTGCATAACAAAGATGCATCATCAAATACCAATGATTTTTATGACCATCTTGATACCATCTCCTTCACATAATTGCCCAAAGTTTGCTAAAATTCGTAAACGCTCACCAATCATTAGTATTGTATGTAAATGTCACGCTTCCAAGGAACGCGAAAGCTCGAAGTGACTTATCTCGTAATTTAGAATTGCGGTAAGGACTTTGAACCTCAACAAATCTAATGAGCGTCAGCCTCTCAACACGGAGATAGTGGTACTAATACTTGAACAAATGAATCGTTAGAAACACACCGACCCCTAAATTCATGACCATTGAAACTCGGATGAGGCCATCGGCATTAAATTTTTATACATAAGCACCAGTTAACTTTTACTGTGATGCTGTTTAAGTAAATGTAGAAGGAAATTTCGCAGTTTTGATTTAATTTTAAAAACATATAACCACTGCACTGATCGCAGCTTTATCTTACTATAAATAGAATATACATACATACGTGAATCCATTTCACATTTCTTGTATATTCAATGAAATTGAAAAGTGTAGCTAATTCTATAAAAAGTAGGAAATAAACAAGTAAAGTGTATGTAAATTTATATCTAAAATTTAAAAACACGCTAGCAAATTTTCAAAATACGTGGTGTTTCTAAATGAATATATCAGAGTTTTAAGTTTTATAGTATTCATTACATATAAGTTATAAGTATAATTCATACATGAAATGAAAGAACATATGAAACAGTTTTGTTTGCTTGCTTGTGTACGCATGAGCGCGAAACGTATGTTAAATTTTTTCACCTTCCCGCAGATCTGCGAGCTAGTAGAAAAATGGCGACTAGAGAGCAGAAAGTGTTTTGTATTTTTCAGTTTGCTAAGACAGAATTTGCTATTACTATACAACGACCGTTTCGTTTCAAGTTCGGTTGTCAGCCTCCAAACGATAATTACACTCGTAGATGATATCATCACAGTTTGAAACAACTGCATGTCTCTGTAAAGGGAAGAGTACGGAACGATCAAGGCTTTGGAACGAGAGTGTTGCTCGAGTGATAGGCTTTTTCATGCGTAGCCCAATGAAATCAGTTTTGCGCGTTAGTCGTGAAATTGCAATTACAGTGACGACTGTTTGGAAAGTTTTACTCAAACGCTTAAAAATGCGTCCTTATGGTCTGCAGTTGCTTCGAACTCTAAAACCGACATACTACGGTTTATGCACCAAATTCGCCAACGTCATGTTGAAGCATGCCAATGAAAATTTTATGGATTATGTCATATTCAGGGATGAAGAAACGTTTTACCTCAGTGAACATGTGAACAATCATAATGTGCGTATCTGGAGCTTAGAAAATACTCACGAGATGCTAGAATTACAACGAGACTTACCTAAATTGAATGTTTTTTGTGT
The DNA here is from genome assembly GCA_019973935.1 of Trichonephila clavipes. Taxonomy (NCBI): domain Eukaryota; kingdom Metazoa; phylum Arthropoda; class Arachnida; order Araneae; family Nephilidae; genus Trichonephila; species Trichonephila clavipes. The sequence goes on from BMAU01020583.1 coordinate 372,574, forward strand.
CACGTTTCGGCGGCCTTGTTTTCGGAGAACCAACTGTAACTGTTTCTGTCTATCTTGATGCTCTACAACTATGGCTCAATTGAATGAATGCTTTCAGATAATTCCAGATAGTTTCATTAGGCAGCAAGACGGTGCACCGCCTCACTGGCAGTTTTCAGTAGGCTATTGATTGAACATCACTGTACTAGATAAATGGACTGTCCGCAAAGGGTCTCACGATAACGCTTGTTTTGCATTGTCTCCACGTTCACCCTATCTGATGCTATGTGATTTTTATCTATGGAGTTTCATTAAAGATTGTGTGTACGTACCTGTGCTGACCTTTCAGACTTAAGACACAAGATTGAAGCTGCTGTTGAAAGAATTACCTCAGACACACTGAACAAAGTTTGGGAGGAACTCGCCTATCGACTTGATGTATGCCGTGTGACGAAGTAGGCTCCCATTGAATATTTGTAAGCTTGTAGGTAAAAATATTTCAAACACTTTTTCATTCGATGTATGCATTATATATGCAATAAATAATATAAAGCGTTAGAACTGTGATATTCATTTCGAAATACCAACACAAAACATTGTGATTAGGAATTGCAGTACCGGGATACCGAATACCGGTATTTTGAGCCATTTGTACAAATTTGTAATACCGGTATTCACAAATTAAACTACCGGTTTTTCGGTATTTACTCGAATTTTTTTAAATTGTTTCCTCTATATGTTCAGGGATCGCCAGCATAGCAAAATAGTATACGTTTTTGTTTTTAAGTCTCGCTAACGGGCGAAATGAATTAAACTGTCAATATAAAGTTGCATCGTACAATCAAGAAGTGATAAAATATGTGAATCATCCAAGGAGGCGGACCAAAACTATCTTATTACAGCTCAGAGCGATACTGCATACGCGCAGGATTTGTAGTCTGACATTCGTATTTGTGAAAACAAGGTGGTTGTTTTGAAGAAAGTGCGTAATATTTCGAAACTTTTCAATTGGTGTCATCGTTATTCGCATTGTATTTGCATATCATACTTATAATGATTTTAAAACTGAATATGAAAAGGAATAAAAGAGACTAACCATTTCAAACTTGATCAAGTTTATATAAAATTTTCTTAATTTTTTCTTACCCACAAACCTATTTACATTCAGAAGAATTCGGTACAGTTATTGAAGATGATGATGACACTAATGTTGACAGTGAAAAGGAATTGTCTTTTGATCAAAAATTAGAATTAGAGATAACTAAAAAAATTTCCACAAACAAAATGCAATGCAGAAATTTGCTATATCCAAAAAACTATCCAAAGTGAAATCAATTTTTTTTTGAAAAGATGAGAGATTTAGTGGTAAATACATGGAAAAAGTATATCGCGCATTGCTAAAAGCGCCACCAACTAGCGTAGATATTTAAGGAGCGTTTTCGACAGCAAGTAATTTTTCCACAAAATTACGTTCCAGTCTTAATGACAGTACAATCGATGCATTACGTTTTTTAAAATAACATTTCAAAAATTTATAATAGTATCACAAATTGAATAGGGATATTTACACTTTTTGTGATTTAGATAAATGACATGTTCCCTTACTTTTTTGTGACTATTTACTGTTATAATTTATAAGTTACAAATTGCTTTTTGTGTGATATTTACACTCTCTAATAAAACTGGCAAATAAAACAAAGAACAAGCTGTGTTTTTCTAAAATTTCTAATACCGGTATCCCGGCATTAAGGTCTAAAAATAACGAATACCGGTATTGAGCTTTTGGTCCGGTATTGCAATCCCTAATTGTGATATGTGAAAATGTGGCCGTGATAGCATAGTTGAGATAAGATTACAACCTCGAGGAAGGCGTGTCATGAATCCTAACCCTAGTGCTACCAAAGACCCGCCCCGTAGAAGGACTGATGCACGTTAAATCTCTCAAGGCTCTAATTCCTCCCATTGACATCATATGGTAGTTTGTAGAAGAGCATTCTACGTAAGGTGTCCACCTTGTTACTTGACAGAAGTTCAAAATTACAAGATCCATCGTCAATAGCTCTCGTGTTGCATTGACATTAATAATCCCTCAGTTATTCAAAATTATACCTTATTAAGATTTTCTTATTTAGTTAAATAAAAGTCAGCTTTTATTTTTAAATAAAGCTACCTGACTATGTTTGTTTAATTAAATAATCATTATACAAAATATTTTTCTCGAAATATAACTTTCATGTTAGTATTTACAGTACAAAATTATACAAATCTTGACAATACTTATTAAGACATATAGTTGTAATAACTAAGCCCTAAAAATAAATAGCATCATCTTATATTTTAAGACTTGTTTATCTTTGGAATAAAAAAAACTCTGTTTCACATCCTGTCTTTTGTGAGAAAAAGGGAAAAAAAGATTTCTGAAGTAAAAATACAAATTGAACAAAAAATAAATAAATCTTGCAAGACTAATTAGATTAAAAGTTTTCTTAATGCACTTCTTTTTTCTCCTGTTATCAGATTTTCCATAATTTTTACTAGTTTTCATGTTTTGTAATTTTCTGGCAGCTAAAAGCTAAAGAAAAAAAAAGTGTTTTAAAAGCTAACTTTTTTTTTTTGAAATAATGTATTTAAATTTTTTAAAGAATTTAATCGTTAAATCTTTTAGTGAACGTTACGTTACATTTAATATTTTAATTAAGGATGCAGAAATTAAAGAATGTTTTTTTTTAAAAAAAATATTCATTTTTTGACACAATTTATGAGCTGAGTAATTAAAATTTTTTATAAAAAATTTAAATTTTTAATAATCAAACATATTTATTTAACCATAATATATTAGGTTGGGGGGAAAGAAATTCATTATGTTTTCGGAAGATGGCTGTAGTGACGATAACTCGTGAAGTATCGATCAAACTATTTCATATTTATGCTAGTTGTAAAAGTGATATTTCACATTTAAATAATTATTTTGCTGTTTTTTGTTTGGTCCATTCATTTGTGAGTTAAAGATTGTTAAAAATGGAAGTCAACAAAGAGAAAATTTGGTACATTTTACAGTTTTTCATTGATAAAGGCGAAAATGCAAGCTAGGCGGCTGGAATTGTTAAAGGTGTTTTTCGCGCCAATACTGTAGCAGCGTAATACGTGCAATTTTGTTTCCGTCGATTCCGTTCCGGGATTTTTGATAGGCAGGCCCACCGTCCAAAATGTCGATAAAATCACAAAAATAATCGAAGTTGACAGGCATGTTAGTAGTCGTAGCATCGCCCAGGAGCTAAAGATCAACAATAAAACAGTTTTAAACCATTTACGCTAAGTTCGATTCAAAAAGAAGCTCAATATTTGGGTGGCACACCAATCAAAACCAAAAAAACATGATGGATTGAATTTCCATCTGGGTCACATACGACAATATTGTGCGAAAACGATAGTGTTCAAAGTGCGGTGAAGCAGCACAAACGGTGGCCAAACCAGGGCTAACAGCCAGGAAGGTCCTACTTGGTATTTGGAGGGGCTGGAAAGGAACCATTTATTATGAGTTGCTTCCGTTTGGCCGAAGACAAAATTCAGATACCTACTATCGGTAACTGGACCGTTTGAAGCTAGCGATTGACCAGAAATGCCCAGAATTTGCCAACACAACAGGTGTTGTGCTCCATCAGGACAACGTCAGGCCACACACGCCTATGGTGACACGCCAGAAACTCTGAGAACTTGGTTTGGAAGTTTTAATGCATCCACCATATAGTCCGGATCTAGAGCCAAACGATAACCACCTTTTTCTAGCATTTCAAAACGTCCTGGTTGATAAGAAATTTGGATCAAGAGAATATTGTGAAAATCGATTACTAGTGTTTTTCGCCAATAGAGACCGAGACTTGTATGAGAGAGGTTATATTTATGAAGCTAACTTGAAAGTGGTATCAAATTATAAACGAGAATGTAGCATATTTGACTCAAATCAGACTATCCGAAACATGTTAAATGAAGTCTTGAATTTCACGCAAAAATAATGGATTTCTTTTTCCCCAACCTAATATAATCGACATTATTTTTTCCCTTGTAATATTAAACTGTTGGACACATGAATCATTTAAGAAGATTAGTGAAATATAACTTTGTAGGATTCATATTTTTTTCCAGAAAATGATTTAGTTCAGTAACGGCTTTCCCAAAATAGTCTCTAAGGTGCCCTATCTAATTTAAGTCAGGGGAATACGATGTTTACACATTTACTTTGAGCCTTGATTATGAAGGCACATATCTACAAAGATAGCATGATGTTACCAATCAATATAGAAGCATCCTTTTGGACGTCTCCCAGGATACTGGTGCTGGCGTTTTCTGTATCCTAGTTTTATTCTACCTACATGTTGGCTCTCTCATACGACCCACTGTGACCGTAAAGTCGAGGTCATTCATTTAGCTCGTCTGCAGTTTTCTGCCCGGTTGAACAGTGTTAGAGTGAAGTGAAGTCATATATACAAACAACCATTTATATACAGGGTGTTTCAGCTAAGATGTTACAAACTTCTAGAGAGGTAGGGGACAACAAGACGACTAGAAGTATATAGGCAATGCTGGGTCGGAAATGATTTCCTAAGGCTCCACGCGCCGACAAAATTTAGGGCGCAAAACTTCAACTGGTCTTAAAAACGGGAAAAATTGTCGAAACGCTTTGGGTTTTGGTCAAAATTATTGTTATTATTTATTATTTCATAAAAAAATTCTGAGCAATATTACTGCTAAAACATCGCTAGAGGGCGCTTTAGACTTTGGAATGCTAGGAAAAAAGAATTTTCAATATTTTTTAAAGTTTGTTGATGGCTTTCATAAGTTGAAACTTTAACTTGAATTTTGATACCAGATTTGGTATCCTCCGGGAAAATTGATGTAAAAAATCGAACATTGTTCAGGGCACTTAAAGCACAAACGGTGCTAAAAAACAAGCAAAATGTTGGATTTCGGTGCGGTTTGCGCGAAAAGCATTCCGTTACTGACTAATTTGTTCAAAATAAATTTTGACTTGGTAGCCATTAACCAAAGCCAGAGGGCGCTTTCAGACATTGCAACTTGGAAACTCATTTGGATAATTTTGTGGTTGGGAGTAAGCCGAATAATTACTAGCAATTTTTCCTCCTAAATGAGATTCGAGTTGATCTGTGTTGCAAAAAAAAAAAAGTAATTTTTATAGCAAAAAATTTTAGTAAAAGAGGGTAAAAAACACAAGTACCAAATCACAAGAAGTAAAACACAAGGAAAGACTCAAAATAGGAGGAAAAAAGCTGTTTACTAACTGCTACGTATAATCATAAAAGAAAAAGTAAAGAAAAGAAGGAAAAACTGCTGTCAAAGGAGGTGTTCGAACTGACGCCCATCGCATGTGATGCAGGCTTCATGGAGCGTCGAACATTCGATAACATTTCTGGAGTGTTTCGTATTTCCCCGGCTGCTGCACTGATGCGTGCTACAAGTTCTTCGGCGCTGTTTATGGGTGTTTCGTACACCAAGGATTTCATTTGCCCCTAGAAGAAATAATCCAGACAGGAAAGGTTTGGCGATCGGGGAGGCCAATGCACTGGACCTCCACGGCCAATCCATCGTTCACCACATGTTGCATCCAAGTGATTCCGAACAGAAATACTGAAATGTGTGGGGGCTCCATCTTGCTGGAACCACATGGAAGTACGAGTCGCAGCGGTAACGTGTGCGCTGTCCAATAACTCTGGCAAAACTTCTGGCAAGAATATCAGGTAGCGTGGACCAGTCAGGCGATCAGGCAGAATGTAGGGTCCTATTAGATGGTCCCCTAGAATGCCAGCCCATACGTTAACCAGGAAACGATCCTGTGCAGCCCGAGTACGTGTTACATGTGGGTTCGCTGCTGCCCACGAGTGGCTGTTATGGGTGTTGAAAATACCCTCTCTCGAAAAAGACGCCTCATCTGTGAACAACACGGATGATGCAAAAAGGGATTTGCAATTCGTTGCTGCAAGTACCACTGTGAAAAGGCCTGACGAGGTGCAAAGTCACATTATTTTAGTGACTGGACGCGCTGGTAGTGAAATGGATGCAGGGCACTATCATCGAGGATCCTCCAAACGCTACTGTATGAAATCCCGATTTCATTAGCGATACCTCGTGTACTTAAACTGGGAGTGGTCTCTACCATATCTAGTACAATTTCCTCGTTCAATTTGGTACGTGCCATCCGATCTCGATTACGTGCTGCCTTCTGGAATGAACCGGTCTCACATAATTGCTGGTGTAGGCGAGCAAACATGGTATGAGCAGGAGTCCGCCTGACAGGATGCCTTTCGGCGTACAACCTCTGAGCGGCTCGACCATTGCAATCTGTGGCCCCGTACGCCAGAATCATATCTGCTTTCTCTGCATTCGTGTACTTTGCCATCGTACAGCCAGTCTGTGTGCGATGGAAATAAAGCTTCCTTCCAGCGGACTCCTTCTTATCGTTCTGTCCCTCTGGCGGCTAATTCAACTCTCGACGGTGAAATTTGCATATTCTGCCTTTAACACACTCTCGCTAAAATTTTCGCCGAGAACCCTGCTCGCTTTATTCACTGCCACGACACTTGCAATTCCTGGGCTACATATCAGGCTTTCGATGGTCTTACTGCTTCGGAAGGCATTTTCGGACCACCTTTCTTATGTTATTCCGAGTCGTCTAGGAGTATGTTCTCTACCTCGTTGGTGGAAGAGTACACCTAGATGACTCGGAATCACATAGGAAAGGTCGGTCGGAAATGCCTTTTTACTTGTCTGAAGCACCACAGGTTTTAAATTTGGCAACAATGTCCAAATTTGTTTTGAACAAATTAGTCAGCAAGGGAGAAAGCTTTTCGCGCAAACCACACCGGGATCCAACATTTTGCTCGTTTTTAGCACCGTTTGTGCTTTAAGTGCCCTGAACAATGTTCGATTTTTTTACATCAATTTTCCCCGAGGATACCAAATCTGGTATCAAAATTCAAGTTAAAGTTTCAACTTATGAAAGCCATCAAAAAACTTTAAAAATATTGAAAATTCTTTTTTCCTAGCGTTCCAAAGTCTAAAGCGCCCTCTAGCGATGTTTTAGCAGTAATATTGCTCAGAATTTTTTTATGAAATAATAAATAATAACAATAATTTTGACCAAAACTCAAAGCGTTTCGACAATTTTTCCCGTTTTTAAGACCAGTTGAAGTTTTGCGCCCTAAATTTTATCGGCGCGTGGAGCCTTAGGAAAGCATTTTCGACCCAGCATTGCCTATATACTTCGAGTCGTCTTGTTGTCCCCTACCTCTCCTAGAAGTTTGTAACATCTTAGCTGAAACACCCTGTATATTAAACTCCCTATCAAACACTCTAAAAAATAGGTTTTACGCATTTTTTATTAGGTTATCCCTTTAAGGTCTGAATTATTTTTACATTTAAATATTAAACTCTTCTGGTTATTAAAACTATATTGTCCACAATGAAACTGGGTAAAATAGTAAAAAAATTCCCACTCTTACCCTAGAACTTAGACAGTACCCGCATGATTGTGCGGGCTGGGCATTTTCTGTGAAGTCAGTGCCTGTAAAATTTTACATTTTTTTATGATGGACGAAGTTGATGGAAGAAGCACACTTTATTCAACTATAATTGTTATAATTAAGGAAATTATTGGTGTAAAATTAATCGTTTTATTGAGTCATTATTTACTTCCTGTGGAAATTTTTAAAACATATTTTTGTTTTTGATAAGCATAAATGTACATTGTATTTTTCACAACATATTTTAGACCTTCTTTTGTAGTTTTAATATCTGCACTTGAGAAGCCTTGAAATGACATTAAGACATCAAAAATGGCCATATGTGTCAAGCATTTTTATCATAGAAGTTCCAGGGTAAAAAGCCAGTCATATATAGCAGTTGGATCATAACACTTCGATCATTTTGAGAGTGGAATCACAACTCTGTTACCTTCTTCAGGAGTTAAAATATTTTTGTTAGTAGGTGGGGAGACTACTAACACTTCAACTATAACTTAAATTTTAAGCGATCCATTTTGATTTTTGGAAGAATTTTATTTGATATTGCATTTTGTTTGCACAGAAACCAAGAATTTGCATGAAATGAATATATTCAAGAGATTTTGATGGTAAATAATAATACAAAACCGTCTTTTCATTTCAAATATTCCCATGTTTTTTCTTCATCACTCTCATTTAAGCTTGATTCTTCTTTTAGTATACGTGATTCATATGTTTTGTTCGCAGCACAGTCATCATCCAAGAGATCAATAATTTCTTATTTATGTTCAATCTGATTTATTCATCAATTGCAAAAATTCTTCTTGTGAGAGAATTCCTCTCCTTTTAGGCTCCTGGAAAAGTGTATGGTTAAAAGTTAGCAAGTATTCCACGAAAAATAATAAAATGTTTCAGAAAACTTTATTATTTGAAAAAAACTTAAAATATTTAAACAACAGCATACTAACTCCCACCAGAAAACCAAATTTTTTTTTGGGGGGAAGATAAATGGATGCACAGTCAAGATTGAGAATGCCATATCCCTCAACAAATGTATGAAAGGGAAAATTATTTGCAATAAAGAGCCAGAGAAAGAAAACGGGACTCGTCCATGGCAACCCCAAACGATTATGGTTTTAATTATATAACTATATATATATATATATATATATATATATATATCCTTTTTATTTAGGCTTCTAACTACATTATTCAAACAGAAAATAAAACTCACATGGCAAGACCTTACCTTTATAGATTCAGGGACTCAAGTAACGCCCAACCTCCATGATCATGTGGGTAACGAAATCCCTAGTGATACAAGCAACATTACTAGAATATAGTTAATATTTTTTATATTTTACACTTATTTGAACATTAATTCAAAAATTTGTATCGAAGCAATTAGAAATACATTGATAATTGACTTTTTACGACAGATAAAAGAAGACGTGTTTTCGTTGTATTTGAAAACAAGGCTAGATTTGCCAGCTAAAAGTAAAACATGGACTACAACCACCGCCTGTAGATAAAAAGTGATCTTTTACACTTTCTGCAAACACGCTTATCACTGTATTCGGGATTTTCTTACATACGACTATTCCAGAAGCAAAAACGTATAAGAATATCTTACCCGCACAATCGTGCGGGTTGAGTCTTAAAGGGTTATAGGGTAGTTCCTATTTCCAATCTATGACCCCAAGCCTTTTGTTCGGATTCTACTGTCATATAAAAGAAGGCTGTCATGAACTTTGATATTTTTTTCTTTTGACAAAGCCTCAATTATTTTAATGCAAACATTGATTTATCAAGTGCTAGATAGTAACAAATTCTATTGCTGAATTCCTAACTGAAATCAGTATTAATTGTTTGCAATTAATCAGATTTGTTTGTGTATTTTTGTTTCAAATTTATTTAAATAATTTCTCTGATTTTACTAAAACAAATAATTGGTAATAAATGTAAAAAGTAGGATCTCATAACAGCAAAATATTGAAAAATTCACACTAAAAAAGGAAAAGATGTTATCTGAAAAAAAATTGAATTATCTTGTGCAAAGGGCCATGATCGGGCCCCTCAGAAAAATCCGATGGGCCGCTGGTTGAGTATCGCTGATCTCAACGATTTAAGTACATTAAACCCACCCTTCATTGTGATGATGTCTTCGAACCATAGTAGCCACAATTCTTCCTCCGTTTGAAACAAAATGATGAACAATAACATTTCTATTTCATGAACATCTAGAAAGTGAACTTTCAAGAGTTTTTATAACCCGAAAACTTAAAACAGATCTGAAATTGAATTTTCAGATCAAATATTTCAAGCTGTGTTAAACCATAAAACGGGTTACATTAAGCATGTTTGCATTTTTAGTTTTAATTGTCTGGTTTCTATCCATATGATAGCCTTCTAATTTAAAGAATCATGTAACCGATTTTCGTTGATGTACCAAAAATACTTTGAAGATAAAAGTTTGAGATTCAGAAAGCAATTTTTAAGAACCTTTGAGAAATCATACAAGTATTTTTAAGGAGATTAATGCTTTTCACGTAATGGGAGTTTTTTAAAAACATAAAGTTAATTACAAAACCTTTAATTTTCATTGTTCAAAAATTGGAGTTTCAAGACTTTATGTAATCCTTCATTTTTATTAACTTATCAAATATTTTATAAAAGCGTTACTTGAAATGTAATATTATACTTAACTTTTTGAGGTTTAAATCGTGTACAACATCTCAATATGCGAGTGAAATATTTCCCATTATCCGTGTTTCATTTTGTGACCAATAATATGTTTCTAAAAAGTTCAACATCTCCCCCAAACCATTGCAATTATAAAAAAAGAAAGATTAACTATCTCACCTTTATAACGATCTCACCTTTATAACGATCTCACCTTATACATTATTTCTGAGTATTACACTTTGATTTGTTAATAATTGGATAGCAAATAGTAACACGTTTTATTAAAGGTATGGATAAATATACACAGCAAATATGCTTTCCTTAAGAATGTTATTACATATATACGTCTAACGTTTCTATATCACAATTCGGATATTTGTTCAAGGTTTTTCTTTTTGTTAATATAAGTTCATAAGACTACATTCAGTATCGCATAACTAAATATAAGGATGTTTCAATATTTGTTATTCTCGTTGTAACTGAAGTTTTCCTTGTTACTGAAAACATATTCTGAATAAAAATAACAGGGGGTGATTTTATTAGTTTCCCTTTAATTATAATATCAAAATATTTTTACTGTGAGAAGCAATATTAAATTTAACTTGTTAGTAGAAATGCATTTACGATTACGTTTTATTTCTTCCGATTCATTTTTACGCAATATGCACGGAGTTCTAGTTACCTAAAACCTATACAGAATGTGTTTTTACAATATTTAGACATTATTACCAGACAATAAAAGAAGTAAAGATATTAGCATCCACATATAATTAAATACAAATTTTCATTTGACTCATCCATCGTTTTGAAATGCTGCATTTTAATTTTGATTTATTTATTATTAATAATTTATTTTAAAGTTTATAGCAGATGATTTGCTTAGTGAAAAAAGGGTGTCCCTAAATGCCGTGTACAAACTTGGAAGGGAGGTAGAAAAAATCGTGGGGAGCCACAATCCCATGGGAAAGCATGGACGGAAAGCCATAGAGTGGCGCTGTACATGAGCTTCTAACTTCAGCGTATGCGGTTTCCTCACTTCAGACATGGATAGCGTGTGATGAATCATTAAATGAACGCCGAGTTGGCGGATATTCACTTCGAGTCAACACCATATTCTCCCCAATAATGACAACAGTACAACTGATGTTCAAAGTCTAATTGATCTCTTCAAAAGAATTTCTAACCTCGTAAAGCAATTTCCCAAACTAATAGAAATTCTCCCTGCTCTCAAAGCAACCAACGATTACAAACAGCAAGCTTTTCTCATTTTAGAATCCCTCCCAGAAAATCAATTTTCTTAATTTTTAATAATTCTAAACTTTTCTACTTCTTTTATTTCCATAAACTTTTTGTTTAACATTTGTTTGCCTTCATCTCAATAGTTTAAATTTTTTCTCTGAGTCGGGCGTACAATATTAGCAATATAGCTATCTTAACCTATAGCAACTCTTGATATGCAAGTTGCCGAAACAGTCTCTCTAGTCCTTCCATTGGCTCCCACCTTCAGAAGCCACACCTCCTCCCACCCAACCAAGGACTCGATACCAAGCTCAGTCACTACCAGATATGGAGCGGAGAGACTTTACAGGGTCCCCGCATCCACATAAGTCTAAACAGTCTAAATGGATATCCACTTCATCTACGGCCTAATCAACGGAAATGGAAGTACTGCTGTTCGTTTGTATGGGGAAAGGTATGCAATGAAGCGGCATCCACATCCTCAATCGTACGCGTGGTTGCATAAGAACCTGGCGGAAAACGGATCTTTCAGTGTCACGATTGGCAACACGTCCATTAATTCTGAAATGAACCCGGTGGCACGAATATCCAACACTGTTGCTACGAACCGTGAAACGCTCGATATTTTTGAACATGTCCGCCAGTCCATGTAGCGTCGGTGTTGTGTGTGCATACATACCGATGACAGCTATTACAAACATCTCCTGTAATGCTTTAAAAAAAGTCGGAAACCTCTATACTAACAATTAAATTGGCTGTTTTCGAAGTACCTTTTTCTCAAAATCTATTCTATGTACATGCTTGAAATTTTTAGTACAATGGAGTAACTTCATGGGCAGACTGACGCCAGTAAATAATCACGTGATTTCAACGTCAATAACTGCACGTGTGAATTCATAGCATTGGTTTTCCTTTATGTTTGTTGACGTCATTCTTGTGTCTTAATTTTATCTAATTAAAAACATATGATATCATTGTATTTTTTGTATTATTTTAGAATATATATTTGCTAGGAAATAATCTTAACAACTATTTTATATAATTTTTGTTTTATTCTAATTTAATTATCTAATTAGGTAATTGTCTACTTCGACTAGTGTTAGCTGGCATATTTATTTATCCTAGTTCGGATGAATCCTAGCATTTATTTATAGTTCTTGGTGGATTTATGTATGGCTCTTAGTTATTTTAGTTCTTAATTAATTTAGTAGTTATTTATTATATAGTTTTGCGCAAGAATGGTTGACAGTATAGAATTAAAACTACTTTTTTTAAAATTGTATGATTATCGAATAACATTGATATCATTTCTTTAAAAAGAGCTTACACCTATTATTATACAACACAGTGTCAGTTAGGTGTGAATAATATAAAAAAAATGTCTGTTTGTAATTTTAATTAATAATTCAAAGTCAGGAGAAAATATTTATTCTGAATTTTTTCAATTTGATGATAATTTGTGGGAGGAATGTTTACAAAAATTAAAGAAATGTTTCTTTGATTTTTTCCTTCCACACACAAATTATCGATTTCTGAATTATTTATAATTATTCTTTGCTGTTAAAATTTAATGTCATTTATTTCTTTAAATTAAAATACAATATTCTTAAGGGGAATGAAACCATTACAAAAGGGGTAACAATTTTTAGAAATGATTACATTTAATTTTATATGTTATTATCTTATTTTTTTGATGTACATATCAAACTTGCAAAAAAGATTATTTCTTGAAGCCTGTGTACATAGAACATTAGTTACTATGAAAGTTTTAGATAAATGAAGAGAATTATCTCTTGGTAAAAGTGTGTTTTTTTCCCATCTTTTATTTTTAAATCTCAGTGGCTTCTTAAGAAGTAAGTATTTGTTTATCCATGATTTAACTATTTTCCTTTTTTGCACAAATCCTTAAAATAGTTTAATTCCTGAAAACTCTGTATTATGCATATAAATGTAATTAAGGATGTGAGTATATGATTCATACATATGTCTCCTGTGATGAAAATTGAATTTTTTTTTACAACTTCATGAATTGCAAATTTTATAATAGTATGGATTACCAATGGGGACATTAAACACTCTATGTGAAGCCTTATAAGTGTCAGACATTTGAAATGATCCTGTAATTTTGGTTTGATTTATCAATACTATAGGAAGTTCTTAATTTTTTTCCCTTTCTACGTATATGCTACTAGCTGGTAAACCTGTTCTTCACACAGGTGTGAATTTATACATATAAATAATCTTATGAATGAAATTTTCTCTCCCTCCCTCCCAGTACTTCATTATTTTGAAATGGTAAATAACAATTTTCTAAAAAATATATTATATTTACTCGAGTTTACCTATCTACACTTAATATTCAAATGAATATTTTATTTCACTGTGGAACAGTTATTTGTTGAAAATGAATTTTTCGTTCACACAATGTATTGTGTATAAATATTTCATATATATTTTGTACAATATTATGAAGCATTTAAAGATATTTGAAAATGTTTCTAATAAAATAACATTCCTATCTTTGACTGTCTGATTTACTTAATAATTATCCTTTAAAAATGTTTGGAATTTTTTTTTAGAAATGATTGTATAAAGTAATAAAAGAAAATACTATTTCACTATTAAGTTAAAGAAATGAGTCATATTAATATATAATTTTTAAGAAATATTCAATGTAATATGAACTTCTACCTTTATATCTCGGCTACTAAATATTATGCAGGGATATGCGACACTTGGATCACAAATTCAGGTTATTAATGCGAGTATGGACTATATTAAAAATTTACATTACAAATTCAATAATTTTTTTAATTGCCTTTGTATAAAGTGCTTATAACATGTTAAACAACTTGTTTTAAATAATTGTATAATATTAAGGAATATTTCATCAAAAAAAAATGCTATAATTTTCACAATTTCAATTTAATTTCTTATTGAATTGCATACTTCTTTAAGCTATTGTTTATCTCATATTAGATGGAGTTAATATGAAAGTTTTTGATTAATAATAAATATTTATCCTTTGATGAAAATGAATCTTATTTTTATAACACAATTAATTGCGAATAAGATAGAAACAATTTAATACAATATAATGCAATAATATGGAAATAAAAAGTTGCACAAAATTTCCATTCACAATTTCTATTAGTTATGTCTCTTGACCAGATATTTATGTTTAGTGTTAGATATTAATGTTAGATATTAATGTTAGATATTTATGTCCATTCCATGCAAACTTAAAACTTACTTGGAGAAATGTATTGGCATTTTATTTTGTTATCACTAATATGTATCTAAAGTAATAAATTGATCATTATAATACACAACAACCCAAAATTTTTCTTCTAAACATGTCACACAAAAATATCAGTGATTTTGGCCAATTAACCTTTTAACAATAATTTTGAAAAAAGATTCTCTATAATTCTCATCGATAAATATCATAAAATTGATCAAAATACTCTTCTTTGATCAATATTTCAAACAAACTCAATGCAACAAATTTATTCAGGACTTATATCATGAGATTTATTTTTGCAAAAGTATAAAATAAATTTAATCTCTCTGATGATAAATCTACAATCTTTAAGAACAAAATAATCGTACGCAATAGTAGAAAACAAATGACGCCATATTCACCGGTTGACGGAATCACGCGATCGTGACGTCACATGCATTTAGTCCATTAAAGTACACCTTTCCCGTCGTACTAAAATGAGCTTTTAACTAATTTTGATATTTTTAAAAAATTATAAAATATTTTATCAAACATAGGGAAATTTGACCATTTTTCACATAAAAAAATTTGTAAGAAATAAATGTTTGAGTTTTTTACAAAAATCTCATATCAGTATATTTTAGCCATCATTATAAATATGTCATAAGAAACTTATATACCTGTGAGAATATTGTCTTCTCAGAAAAGGTACAATGAACACCAAAAATTTACATTTTGAGATAACTGAACATATTAACGTATAATTACTTTTTTATTAAAAAGTATATTTTCATCGTGTCCTCTCTCTCTTCCTTTTAAATCTTTTTTCCTTTCCTAACTTCATTTGTTTTTTGAAAATATGAGTATTAATCCTTCAACAGCCTCTGTTTATCGAGGCACTCCATATCCTGTACCGTGTAATCACCAGGCAAAATATTAAGTTTTCTCGAAATTTCTGGGTTTGATACATTTTCCATGTTAAATGATGAAATTGCATCCTATGTACCCAATCATAATTTTTATATTTGTACATATATTTTCTTCAGTACACGAGACCATATTATGTTATTTACACTTTCATTGGTATTTTGTGTACCACCATGTAAACACTTTTTTAGCAATTGAGGATTAAATGTTTCAATTTCCATCATTCATTCAACTTGTAAAAAAAAAAAATACTTTGTTTCATTTTTCGCCATTTAAATGGGCGTGGCCCAGTTTCAAGGATTATTTAAAAATCAGTTTTAAGTACTACTAATGATTCTCGAGGTTAAAATAAGGTATTTTTAGAAAGGTTGAAATATGTACAACTGAAAATATAAAAGTCTCCAAATTGTCTATTAAGGTATCCAAATACGTTCGGAACCGTGATTTTAAAAAAGTGCATAAATGGATAATTTTCATGATATTTAGTGTCACTTAGATTTGAATACATGTATAAAATTGTTCTAAGGACATTTTGACAAAAAAAAATATTTAAATACAATATTTCGGCAAAAAATTAACTTAGAACAACCTTTTTTTCAAAATGTTTTCCTTTTGTGAAAAATGCTTCTATTATAATAATATTTTGCCTCTGTTTGTAGCTCAGACCTTTGTATGGTCTGAACTATGGCTTAACTATGATTTCTGAAAAATTCACATTTTTTTCAGAGTTACAACCCATTGCAATAATTAACGGCTTTTTTTTCTTAAAATTTCTCCCCTCTGTTGTCGTAAAACACATGGATAAATCCACTTCTAAATTATATATTTCAAAAATTCTAGTTGAGCTTCTGTACAGAGGTCTGCGCTATATACAGGCAAAATATTATTATAATAGAAACATTTTTCACAAAGGAGATTATTTTGAAAATTGGACATTATATGTTCACGTTTTGTCAAAATATTGTTCTTAAATAATTTTTTATTGTAATAATATTCTTAAAAACACTTTTATAAACATTTTCTAATCTAAGTGACACCAAATATCATAAATATTATCCATTTATACGCTTTTATAAAATCATGGTTTCGAACGTAGTCAGATACTTTAAGAAGATTTTAGGTTACCAACACTTCTTAATGTCATATTTTTTTTATTTATTATTATTTTTTGTTTTAGTAATAAAGCGTTTTACACTACATTCTGTATGCCCTTACTGCCTTTGTGTCTTCTTATTTCGTTTGGGTTATTTTTCTGCACTTGCTTTACTATGTAATTATGGCTCCTCAGGCTGTTCTGTAACTCCTCTCCAAGTTTATACTCGGCATTTGGGGACATCCTGTATAAATTAAGTATCAGCTGAAAAATTATCCATCATTCAGTTTGTTTTGTTCACGGTTTTGGATTGATTGATGAGGTGTAAGCGTTTCACTAGAATCAACATCAAAACTATTGACTTTGAACCTCGTAAATTTTGATAAACAACAAAGAATTAATAAAAATCACAGTTAAAAGAATAATATGTATGAAAAAAGATGTAATTTGTAGTGTTTAAAATAGCTATAAATAAGTGAAATTACAATGAGAAATTACAATCAGTTGAGGCAAATTATCAGTAAATAATTATCAGGCTATAAGTTAATGAATGATTGGAGAAATGAACAAAACACTCTGCTGAATTATTCAATTCCTACTACTAGTTCAAATTTTCAATCGTTTATAAAATACATTTTAAAGCGCTCGATAATGCTGAAAATTTAAAGTGTCGATTATTTTCGATGACAATACTGAATTTTAATTATATTAATATAAATTAATTGATTAAAATGAATTATTCACAGATGCAGTAACGTTGCCATCATTTTTTGTGACTAATGACCAATTTGGTGACTTGCGTCAAAACTTTAAAACATTTATTTTTCACATTTTAAGATGCTCATTTAAGCTGAAATTTTCTATGCACGAATATTTTGGTAGACAATACGATAATTTAATTATAATTAATTAAAATTAATTGACTGAAAATAATTGTTTAAAGAATTGCAGACACATAGTCATGATGGCTTCATTTCTAACGACTTGGGTCAAAACATTAAGATTGTTTTTCCCCAAGTTTTAACCCTTTATCTACAGGCGGTACTTATAAGTAGCACTCAATTTAAAATAACCGTTTTTATGAATATTCTGATGATACTTAGCAGGACTATTCTTTTAAATCCACTCTTCCAAGGTATATGGCAGCACAGGTTCTGTGATGAGTATTTTAGTGGAGAAGGGGAATAGTTTTATAGCAGAAATTGCATTTTCAGCTGACGGCGTTTTCAGGGGATTGCGAAGACAGTCATTTTTGTTCCGAAAAGGTAGTTAATGTCAAAAGGTTGCTATCTGATTTTTGTATGTTAATGAAGATCTTAGAAAACGATTTGACTAGATTGTTTGGGATGAAAATGTGATACTTTAATGATAATTAACGAAATTAATTGCAACTTAATATTGTGTTTCTGTGCTATGTATGTACATATTTATATTAATTGTAATCATTGATTAAAATTAACAAAAATTAAAATTTTACTTTGTTGACTTAAGTAGGAATTGACTTTATTTTTTTTTAAATTATTTTAATAAAGTTTCGATAAATGCTTGATTCTCTTATTCATAAGCTAATACATTCAAGTGACAGACCAGAAATATTCAGTCAGAATGTACCAATTTATTAAGAATGGAAAATAAATTCAATCAAGAAATAAATCTTACTCCTAGGTAAAAATCGAACAACCAATTTCTCTAAGGTTATACTGAAATTTAAACACTAAGACTGCTTATTATAGTATACTCGGAAGGAATGGCTTTCAAAATTAATTCTGAAAATAGAAATGCTGTATAATTACTTAGACTAACACACTATAAGTTTGATGTGCTTTGTAAACATTGTCTCTTACTTTCCTCAGGGATTTTGACTTTTCGCAAATAAATATTCAGAATATCTTGAAGTATGACTTTTGTGTCATTAAATGTATTTTCAGTTTTATGTGAAATTTCAAAGCAGAAATGAAATTATACAGCAGTAATATTTAATTTATTCTGACATGTAAGTTTCGAATTCTTCAAATTAAGAATTTTATTATATGGTCCTCCAAGGCAATAGTTTTCAAACTGGGAAACATGCCCTTTGAGGTGGTAAGACTCAGCGTGTAGCGAGGTGTGAAATGTTTAATAAAAATGTGATTTCCACAACATATGTATAGATAAAAAATTAAACACATATATATATATAAATTCTCGCAAAATAAAATTAAATATTTTATTTACTTATACAACTCTAACTTCGATATAAACAATTTCAGTTGAAAATTGGTGACTCCAACAACTGGCGAACTTAAGCATTGTCACTAAACTGCTCCAAGGCAGTTAAATCACAGTACCGATTAATTTTTCATCTCCAAAACTTTAAGAGGCTTCACTTACATTGCTGTCAGTGTCTTACGGGTACGAATTGATATTATTTTTCTCTTTGGAAAACAACAGTGGAATACTGAAAATTTATGGGTGGAACTAATTTTTAACTGTCTTTTTCATATCTTGCAAGGATAAAATATCCAAAGAAATTATATCATTTCAAGACGATTAGGAGGTTGACTATTTTGTAGTGAAAAACAAGCATATGGATCAGTAATTGTTTGATTTGTCACGAAAGTGCCGCTTTTAAGAAATACTAATAAACAGGAATCGTTCAATGACACTTTTCCTCGAAGATTTTTTCAAGAGGAGATAAATAGGCTTTCTTGAATAATCTTCGCAACATCTACAATGCGTTTCGTAGGTGGTAATATCACAGGAGTAACAAAGACATACTATGAAGTTTATTATATTATTGGTAATCATATGAAAACACTTACTGATGCAGAAAATGTGAAGGAGTGTTTCTTAAGTGCTTCTAATTTAGAGTTAGTGACAAAAAAATGCATATACATTTATGCACATGGAGGCAAATAAGTTTTAAGACTGTATCCACAAACCGATATATAAACAAGAAATTAATTCCTGTTTTGGTTTTTTATTCAAAACAGGACCCTCCGGCTACAATGCGCTTGTTATAGCGATTTATAAAGGAATCGAACACCTGTTGTGTAAATCACTTTGTGGAATGGCGTGCAAAGCATGCGTCGCAGCTACTAGTAAGGTCGAAATATCCTAAAAAAACACGTTTTTAATCTCATTTTAAGTTTTGAGAACAAGGAGTAGTCACAGGGTGCCAAATTAGGTGAATACGGTGGATGGTTCAGCACACAGACATTATTTTTTTTCCAAAAATCGACAAACAACAAGAGAGGTGTGACTGGGTACTTTGTCGTGTAACAAACACCAACTGTTTTCCGTTCGATATTCTGGACGATTGTGACGAATTTTGGCGATCAAACACTTTAAAACAGCTATATAATACTGACCTGTAAGTGTTTATCTAGTTTGAACAAATTCTTTGTGGATAATAACCCTAACATCGAAGAATGTAATAAGCAGTACTTTGGTTTTAGGCGGAATTTTTCTTGTTTTTTAACTTACGGTGAATTCTTTTAACTTCCATTCCGCACCTTTTCGCTTTGTTTCAGAGTCATATTGTAAACACCATGTTTCAACACCTGCAACAATGGACTTCAAGAAGTTTAGATCGTTTCCGGGGTTGAAATGATATTTTTGCATGTGCAATTCTCATGGATTTTTGTTCAGGAGTTAAAGTGTGTGGAACAAATTTAGCACACACTTTTGTTTTGCCTGAATCTTCATGCAGGATAGTTCAAATTGTTTATTTTTTTATGTTTAAAGAGTCTACCATCATTCTTAATGACGTACAGTGATCGTTTGCTACAGAATTATTTACTTTCTCAATAATTTCAGGTGTTCTAGATAAAATTTGTCATCCACTACGCTGGTCATCTTCTGCCGCATCACTTCCAACCAAAAAACGTTTTTGCCGCACAAAAACGTTTGATCTACTTAAAGTTCAGTCACGGTAAACTTGTTTCATGCGTTGGTAAGTTTCGGAAGCACTTTTACCAAGTTGTGCGTAAAATTTGATTACATCTCTTTTATCCATCTTAAAAAATCAACACGAAAAAAAATTCACTTCTGCAAAGAACGCTCGTCATCTCTCAGGTACTTAACCAAATTCCATTATCTTGTTCACAATGTGTCAGCAGACCATGGACATTATGACGCATGCGCATTTGCAATCATGGCACCATTACAACCTGCGCTCTAGGACGAGTCTTAAAACTTATTTGCCGCACTGTGTATAGAAAAAAATAAAACAGGATTTATAGTATTTTAACAAATTTTCCAAATTTTAAATTTCCAATTTTATCTTGATCTAAAAGCATTTCTTCCTCTCCTCCCTCTCATTTATCCTGATGTTGCGGCTCGCGTGAAATAACTAACAAATGTATGCGCCCCAGCTGAAGAAAACTGTTCAGTACTCCTGGATTAAATCAATATTTAGTCACGCTAACAATTTCAAGTTATCAAATTATTTTCATTTAGATCAAAGCTATTAAAATTTTTATGCTTAGAAAGGATTTTGATCGTTAATAAACATTCCATTCTGAAGCAAGAGGAGAGCTATTATCAATGTTTTTATAGTAGTTTTGAAACATGCTTAAGTGGCAAGGAATTTGATATGTCCCCTTATTTTCCAACTCCCCCGCTCCAACGTGAAAGTTTTGAGCTTCGGCAGATTTAACATACACCCGACCCTATAAACAGGGTATCTTTAGTAGTGTCTGGACACGAACCAATGACTAAACAGAATTAGTATTGGCGATGAGTTAGCGACTTGACCACTTGGTACCCGCATCTATCAGGAACATCCGAATTTAAATCGAATATCTTCAACCATGTATAGTGGTTAGCGACGCTGACTGTGGTGCCGTAGAGACAGTATTCGAATCCCGGAGAAGACATAGGTGTTTGTAAATGAATAGTGTCTTTGCGGCATGGGGGTACTCTAAATAGCCGTCGTACCGCAAGTCTTCTCGTGAGGTTGCAGGAAGGGGAAGAGAGGTGGGAGGCCCCTGGACACCTCCAGGTTTTTCTCCCTCTAAATTGGGGTAGAACCGAGCAAAATAGTACTGTCACCTGCAGGGTGTTCAAAGCTAAGGCTAACGACAAGCGTAAGATTCTAGCCCTTTTCCGTGATGAACTTCGTGACTTTCAACCTGACTTCGTCAGGCAGGCAGCATTAGTCACAAAAACAACAACACTTTTACACAAGGATTCAGAAAACTTTTTATAATTATTCTGTTTTTTTTTTTTTTTTTTTAGGAACTGATAAAATGAATTTTGTCTCAAGCTCCAATAAGAAAAATTATGTCAAAAAATCTGATTGAGAATGTTATTTAAAATTTTTTCAAAGAAACTAATAATTAAAAATCTCCCAATTAAAAATTCTTATGCACCCAAAAAATCTCAACTTCTTACATTGGTT
Source organism: Trichonephila clavipes (assembly GCA_019973935.1). Lineage (NCBI taxonomy): Eukaryota > Metazoa > Arthropoda > Arachnida > Araneae > Nephilidae > Trichonephila > Trichonephila clavipes. The sequence continues at coordinate 394,617 of BMAU01020583.1, forward strand.
TGATCCTCTTTCTAATGAAACTTCGTTCTTATGTTTTGATGCCCTTTATTACAATGGAGCAAAAAGTTTATTTTAAGTATCTCATTTAAATTATTTTTCAAATAATTCTAAATTTCTGGAATTTTTCCTACTAATTGTGTTTAATAACATAAAATAAACTTTCGAAGCTAACTTTAATTAGAATTCCTATTTTAAAGTATTTTTATCTGCACTGTTAGAGAGAGATACACAATAGTATATTTAAACATAATTTTTTTTTATCCCACTTAGTTCTTTAAAACTAACTATATTGGAACTAACATTGTTATTAGCATCTAGTATATCACGTTTTTTTCTTCCACAGTAGAAAAAATGATTAATTATTTCGTGGGAAACTTGAATAATTAATTTACTTATTAAAGCAAAATAGAATACTCATATATCAAAGAAATAGGTTTATTAAAACAAGTGAAATATAGGAACACTCTGTTTGATCGCAGTACTAGTTAATGAATAAATTATAATTAATATCTCTCTAATTATTTATAAGCGTCTCAATTATTTTAAAAATAAACCCTTAATGAGTTTTTTGGTAGCATGGAAAAGTTAATTAATTCCTTTAACATAAATAGAAATTTAATTCTATTCAAAGCCAAAAAATTAACTATGTATGTGTAGTTTTATGAATCTTTCTTGAAGCCAATGTAAAAACTTTTTAATAAAATACTACAAATTGTAATATTAAAATAAAATAATGTAAAGATACATTTTTGTTAATAATATCAACACAATTTCATAGAAGCATAATGTCTACATCTTTTTCCTATCAACCTGAATTTCCCTATCTAAATTCGCATGAAATCTATCCAATAGTTTATAAACTTTTTTAAGGTAGTTGACAAAGTTCGTAATCGTAAGTTTGCTAAAGCGAACAAGAGAATATTTTTTTCAATATTTAGTGTCAGTTAGATTAGAATACACGCATAAAATTGTTTTAAGTATATTTTTGCAATAAAAATTACTCAAATGCGATAGTTTGGCAAAAAATGAACATAGAATTTCCTTTTTTTCAAAACGATCTTCATTTATGAAAAATGCTTCTATGATAATAATACTTCGCTTACATATAGCTCAGACTTCTATACAGATCATGTACTAGGAGTTTTGAAATATGTAAATTAGAAGTGGATTTATTATGATTTTAATACATCAGAGAAAAAAAATAGCAAAAAACACCGATTATTTTTTCTATTGGTAATAACTGAAAATAATGCGAATCTTTCAAAACTCCTGGTTCAGACTCTGTATAAAGTTCTCAGCTATATATAGGCAATATATGTATCGTTAACATAGAAGCATTTCTCATAAAAGGAGGATGTTTTGAAAATAGGTAATTCTATGTTCATTTTTTTGCCAAAATATTGCATTTATAAAATTTTTTAATGTAATAATATTCTAAATCAATTTGATACGTGTATTCTAATCTAAGTGACACTAAATAGGAAAAAAAATATTCGTTCGCGCGTTTTTTGTAAAATCACGGTTACGAACGTAGTCGGATACCTTAATTCTTAAGTTTTGTACTTGTGGATCCCTTAAGGCTTAATGGACCCACAAGTACAAAACTATGTTTCGGGGTTTCATAAACAGAAAGGTGGGATGTGTAGAGCATTATAAAAGAATTTAATAACATTTAATGAACAATCTACTGTAACAGAAAATTCCAGATATTTTGGGGTTGGAAGGCACTCCTAATCTCTGCAATTTTTTTTTTTTTTCAGTGGGCTGGAGAAAAAATCGGTGCCATAAAAAATAACTATTCAAGAACAATTTAATCTAGAAAACAGCTCGTCATAAAAAAGGAAGCGTTTCATTATATACTCAACAATCGTTGTTGTTGGAAAGAAATGTATGAGGCCTGATTTCTTGTTCTTGTTTGTATCAACTGCATTGCATAAATTTCTACCTACCTGTTACTAATAGATAAATGCTGTTGAGTTACTTATTTTGGCATAACGCGAGCAGGACTTTAGCTCAGCAAAAACTTACTGGTTCAATCAAACTGGAAAATAACGAGTCGTCAGCAAAAGCCATTGCATACCTTCAAAGTGTGTCGTTAATTAATAATTAATCGATTCTTAGTAACCGACTTAGATTGGAAGTTCCTGGAAGAAGAAAAGCTGCAGATGAATCTCATTCTAAAACTAAAATATAAAATATTATGGCACATGCCATTTTTTAATTCAATTCCTACTATTGTAGTTTACACTCTCTACATATTTATTTATTTATCTTCGTGGAATTTTCAATCGTTACTAAAATACATTTTAAAGCGCTCAATTGAGCTGAAATTTTATATACATGATTATTTTGGATGGTAATAAAGTAATTTAATTATAATTAATAAAAATTCATTGATTAAAACTAATTATTTAAAGAATTACAAGTACAGCCACGTTGGCATCATTTTTGACGAATAAGCGTCCATTTTGACGACTTGTGTCAAAACATGAATAGGTTTTTTTTCTTACAATTGAAAGCACTCGTGTGGGCTGCAATTTTCTAAAAAACTATTGTTTGGGGTAAGAACACGATAATATAATTATAATTAATTAAAATTAACTGTAGTAAACTAATTATTTAAAGAATTACAGATACATTCACGTTGGTTTTCTTTTTAGCGACTTGGGTCAAAACTTTTAAAGATTTTTTTTTCTCACGTTTTAAAGCATTCAGTTGAACTGAAATTTTATATACACGATTGTTTTGCATGACAATATGATACTTTAATGAAAATTAATAAGAATTAATTACCATTTAATGTTGTGATTCTGTCATATGTATATACGTAATTATATTAATTGTAACTATTTAATAAAAAGTAGCTAAAATAATTTTTTTTTTTTTTTTTATCTAAGTAGGAATTGATATAATTTTTTTTTCTATTACTTGCTTTTTATTATCATTAATTAAATTTTATATCATACTGAAATTGGGTAATTGTTATCATTTGATAACTCGTAAGCAAATATTTCATTCGGGAATTAATGAACAATTTAAATTTATTACGTTTCCGTATGCTACACATTAGTCTTTTTTTAGAAATGTTACCCATACGTATATGGAGTCCCACAAATTTAAAATTAGGGCATAGTATGCCGATAAGCAGAAAGTTTTTGAAACCCTTCTACTACACAATGCAAAAATCCATGAAAATTGTGCTTACTTCTTAAAGGGTATACTCAAATGGTTTTCAAATAATAATTAATCCACACAGTCTTTGGAATCTATTACAAACATTTTCAACGTCACTCAAACGGCTTTTATATTCACGAGATAATTCAACATTTTAGAAACAAGAATACAGCAATTTAGAAATAAAGACCGCTCACTATACTAAACATACTGAATTCTTTCGAAACAATATATTGTTATCATTTAAATGTAACGCAATTTATGCCTTGAAGCATCTTTTGAAGTTCATTTCCACAGTTTGAAGAATTAAACCACTAATTCAATTTTCTGTATGGTTGTCTAACGTAAATTTCTTAAATTCTTTGATTGCTACTCTATTTTTTAGAAAACTATATCCGGAACTGTTGTGTCATTTTATTCTCAGCTGCATTTTAAAATCTAGTAAAAATAATGCAGTGCAATTCTTCCTGTATTGCAATTTTCTAAAAAAAATTCAATACAATGTTTTGTAACAATTTTTAGTCCTCATTTGGAAAATTCAATAACTTTGAAAACTAATTTCGTCAATGTAATTGTTATTTATTCCCTTACTTGAAATAGAAACGGAAATAGACTCAAATATGAGCAACATGTTCATTCTAAGCCAAATTTAAGTTGAGGGTGTTCAAACTGAAATTAAAATGTTTAAGTACAATAAAACCAAGAGAAAAAAAAGAAAAGAAAAAAATGATATTTTGACTAGCAGTTTAAATATTCAGTCGAATTTCGAATATAATCTGAACGATACATAAAGCCTCTTTTTTTCATTTTAATATTTTGTTATATTTTGTTATATATTTCTTCATTTTGTCGCGCAAATACATTTGAAATTCAAATGCAATCAATTTTAATTTTTCAATTTATTAATTCTTATCAATCGTTTTTTTAAAAAGAAATAAGAACTACGTAAGTATAAAATCTAGTAATCATAAAGGTTCTTGTAAAAGAAAAATATTGGTTTATCTTAAACTAAAGCTACTTATTTTTTTCGTCACAATCTAAAATGAAATCTTAATCAATAACATCGGGAAAAGGTTTTAAGCAGGATTGTTTGCTTTTTGAGATTACCATCATACCTAAATTTTTGAAAATAATTCTTTCTTTTGAAATCTCGAACCTATAGTTAGCGTCTTTCGAAACCCCGCATGGTAAAGAAATAAGAAATCAATCTAAATTTTAAATTGCATTTTCTGGAACACTTTTAAGGATATCAGAGAATTCAATTATTTTCCAATTTTCCACTATTCGCGTTTAAAATTTAATAAATATTGGAAGTGCACAGCAATTACTTTATCATAAAATGATAATGCTTTTCCACTTCAAAAAAGAAGTTAATTTACTGAAATAGAAAGTAAAGTATTGGATATTTTTTTATTGCCAAGGAAGAGAGTAAGTACAATGAGAAAAATCATGTAGTATTCTTTAGTACGAATTTCCTTGGTATTCGAAAAAAGTTGTGAATGTGCTTCATGTTCCAAAAACGAAAATATAGAATAGGCAGAAAGATAGAATAGTATGTTTTTAGTAATATATTTGTGAAGATCCCCTTGGATCTCACTTTGAGAACGAGAATGATTTTGAGTCAAATAAGAATCAGTAGCCATTTTAATGAATAACTTTCTTTATTTGGTTATCTTTCCCAAATAGAATCAAAGACTTTTAATCACAAATAAAATAATAGATATATGAGGTTTAAAAGGGACTTTCCTTTTAAAATTAACTTAAATATTTAATGATCCAAATAATTAATAATTAGAATATCGATCACGCAGAAGATTACCGCAATAAGAGATCCCAGAATTATATTCAATAATGTTCCTATTGAACATTTAACTTTAATCTCACTCCTAATATAAAACTTTAATGAGACTTTAATTATAAATCAATATTTACCACACTGCAGCTCAGCTCTTCCTGAGATCTATCCACCCAGAAATCTTCAATAATAAATATCTAACTTCACCATTATACCTTCCTGCTTCAATCTCTCTCTTCTACTGCTTTTTGCTTTACTATTCCGTTTGACTTAAATGCTTTATTTAATCTGCATAATAAGGAATCCCTGTCCTCTTTTTGGAGCTGATTGGAAATAGGTAGGGGAATTAAATTTCCCTAAAAAAGACGTCTCAGAAGGTTAGTGATAGAGTTCCGTATAGAATTGTCACATATTCATTAAAGCAACATTTCTCAAACTGTGGGGTCCCCCCCCCCTGAGAGGACGTGAAAACCCTACGTGGGGGGCGCAACAATATCAAAAGATCAAAAATAAAATATATTTTAAATAATTATCAACTTACTGAAAGGAAGCAAAACGAAACAACTTCTGAGATAATAAAAAATAAAGTACACATTCACACTAATATACAAAGGGTGACGTAAAAAAAAAAGCCTTATCCAATTAATCATTGTAATTACAGAATCTAATCTCTGTGTTGGGCATCCTCTTCAAAAATACAGGGTGGGCAAAAAGTCCGTAAAAATTTCAAAAATTCATAAAATCCGGAGACATGAACAAAAAAAAACTGTTTGCAGGATCAGCATTAGTATGTCACGGGATTTTTTTTAAGCTAGAAAAAAATAATTCGAAAATCATCCGGAAGGTGGTGCTGATGTACGCAAAAAAAATCAAAGAAAAATGCATAAATAATGAACAAAAAACTTTCACGACTTTATTACACCAGAATATGTTCCACATGACCACCACCACAGGGGAGAAGACATTCCAGACGAGTGACAAATCCAGCAACGGCAGAGTGCAACATGTCCGGATGTATGGAGGATACTTCTCTGCGGATCGCATCTTTCAGTTCCGACAGACTTGATGGATCGGATAGATAAACGCGAGATTTCAAATATCCCCACAACCAGAAGTCTGGTCTGCCGGTGTTAAATCTGGAGACCGAGAAGACCATGAGTACCTGCAGCGCCTGCTAACGATTCTGTCTTCCCCGAACGTCTGTATCACGAATGTCTTAACTGGGTTAGCAGTGTGACTGGTTGCTCCATCCTGCATGAACGTGACATTCGAAATCTGACCTCGTTGAATTAAACATGGCATGGCAGTCTCCCGCAGAAGCGTTAGATGACGCTGAGCATTTACCGTTTCCGTTATCCATCCATTTACTGGGCACTGCTTTTCAAAGAAGAAGGGTCCTATGATAAATGAACTCGTAAAACCACACCATGCTGTCACTTTTGGTACTCACGGGGATTAGAGGTCGCCCAAATGCGACAGTTATGGTTGTTAACGTCACCATGAAGCGAGAAAAGCGCTTCATCTGTCCATAAGATGTTAAAAACCCAGGTGGGATCCTGTTCCATTTTAGAGAAGGCCCACTTCGCAAATGCTTCCCTCTGTGCGGTATCTGCTGGCAAAAGTTCATTGCACGATTGCAATTTGTATGGGTACAGCTGAAAGATTCGACGAAGAATATTGTGGACAGATGATGGTGGTAAGCCCAATCGTCTGGCAGCTTCACGAGCACTGCTGGTCTCTGAAGCTGCTTCGGACGCAGTCGCTTCCATTTCGACAGCATGGTCGTCCGGCTCGTGCTCGATTCTCCAACTTTCCAGTTTCCTCAAAACGTTTAACAAGCTTTAAGAAACCTGCAGGTGTTAAATGGCCTTTTCCACTCTTCACATTTTTCTGAACTCGGAACTTACGCAAGGCAATGGTCACTGATTCCTCGTTCATGTAAAATAACTTCACCAACAAAGCTTTATCCGGCGCACAGAGCATCCTTGTTCACATTCACTGTTTGTAATGGTGAAATGAATGTGGATTCATTGAGAGCAAAGGTTTTTATAGCCGTCTAATTTGCATATTTTCACCACAGACGCTTGTAACAGCGCCACCTACCGGATGATTTTCGAATTATTTTTTTCCAGCTTAAAAAAAAATCACGTGACATACTAATGCTGATCCTGCAAACAGTTTTTTGTTTCGTTCATTTCTCCGGATTTTATGAATTTTTAAAGTTTTTACGGACTTTTTGCCCACCCGGTAGCTCCCTTCAGCATTCGTGTGCTGTATCCGATGCTGCCATTACTGGTAACAGATCTGGAACGAAGTTTTCGGAAGTCCTTTAGGAGATTTTCCGTTTTTGCCAGAGCCCCTCCAACTGAGTAAAATCGGTTCCCTTTCAGAAAGGTATAAAAAAAAGTATCATGGGAACAAACCACGCAAATAAGGAGGATGCCTCATCACAGTAATATTTTTTGCTGGTCATGTGAGCAGATGCATTGTCTTGGGGCCACAACCATCCATCACTCCTCAATTCTGGCCCTTTCCTCCTTAATTTTTTCATGGTCTTTTTAGTACATCAATGTACTAAATGTTGATTCATAGTCTGACCACTGGAGTGAGTGGGAACCCACACATATAACGAAATTCGAAATGGTATAATTTGTAATTGCTAACATTGCACATTCCCAGCACGTTCATCATCTTCCACACACGCCCTTTTTTCCTGAAAGTCACTATGCCATTCAAACACTTCTGCACAAAGCAAAATTTGAAATGTTTTTGTGGCTAATTTTTGAAGTTTCATAAGAAACTTGAGGTTGATTCGACATTTTTCCGGCAGAATGCAGTTCCACGGGTACACTCAATAACGTAGTTTCCCAAATGGCGTGATCGATTATAGTGAAACTGGCCACATGGACCGAGGAGGAGCGTTGAATGATGTCACCAAAACAGTTGTTGCTAACTCTACTCTTTTTCAAGCTACACACTAAGTCTTTTTTTTATGGAACATCTTGCAGACTACGCAAAAAAATTTCTAAAACTGACCTATCCATTTGTTAGAACCCCCCTGGGTTCTAACCTGGACACCAAGATTAATTTGAGGCAAAGAATCACTAAGAGCCATTTGTATAATAATAACTTGTATTTATTAACTTGATTCAAATATTAGAAACTCTAATGACATAAAATTTCTATGTTACGTCAAACAAAAGGGATTTACCTTTAATATTTAATTAAATTACGAAATATGAAATTAATCAATAACTACGCGTAAGATCAACAAGGTCTACCGAAATAGGAGGTCCGAGAAATACACGCAACTCGAATTATTAGCTGTCATTAATTTAAACTAATTTTATTAAACTAGTGCTTGTTTTAAGCGATAATAAACTATATTGTATCACCTGGCAATACTTTGGTATCTTCACTAGTTTAAAGATTCCTTCGTAGATTACTAGTAGTAACTCTTCACTATCGTAATCCAATTGAACCCTCTAAACTTGAGGCTACTGCTGCTGGCTCAATAGCCTTCATCTTTGCTAGCTTACAACTTTTACTTAAATACCCTATCTACTTTGCATATCCCGTTTGCTTCTCAGAGTTGATTGGAAATATACGCGAATATATAATCCCCAAAAAGACGCCTAAGAATATTAGTAGAAAGGTTCCATACAGATTCGTCACACATTGACATAAAAGTCATGTTATTATATGGTCCAGCACATGGAATTTTGGAAAAAACATCGGGTTTCACTTTTTTTATATTTTCTAAAAGTTAAAGTATTTCTGATTAAAATGATATATGATTTGGGTAAATACAATAATTAAAAGTATTTTTACTTATTTTTTAAATAAAGCTACTCCTTCACGCACATCAAAGCTCTGCCAGAAGTATTTGTGTTTTTCCTTGCATAAGGTTTTGATGAGTGCGAACTCATATGATGTTCAAGTGGAAAAATTTGATTGAATTGGGTGCTGTATGGGTACACGTCTTTTGGATCTTAAAAAGCGAAACAGGGATAAAAAAAGTTAAATGATAGAAAATGCATAAATGTTCGTAACCGACTCACCGACATTTTACTACAAAAAATTCAAAAAAATTTTAGTGTGTGTCTATTAGAAATATTATCATTTATCTATGCATTATAAAAATTTCTGTTTGAGCTGTTTATTTTAATCTACTGTCTTCAAACGAGAGCCCCCAACATGGAATCTTTCTCGCGGGTATAAATACCTAACGCAAGTTTAAAAATACCGAAGTCGAATTTAATGAAAGTCACTCTGATCATAAACACATACATACGTGTGCTATATACAATAATGAATTAAATGAAGCCATTTTTAGAGATCTAGGTGATCATATGGTTTTAAGAAAATGTGTACATGGAAATACTCAGAACCCAAATGAGTTATCTAATAGCACCATATGGTCAGTGATTCCAAGATCTTCATGTGTGGAATTAAAAACTTTAAAACTAGAGATAAATTAGGCTATTGCACAATTCAGTATCAGTCATGTAGCAAAATGAATTATCTTAAAACATTATGATACTGAACCAAGTTATAACACGTCATGCTTAAAAAACCTAGATGCACGTAGGATTCGTATAGCCCAAAGAAAGCATCTTAGGATCCCGAAAAATGGCAAAATTGATAAAAATAATGAAAAAAAGAAAATCTGAGGAGTCATAAAGTTTCATATGCTTCTGAAAAGTACATAAAAGTAAACGATTAAAAAATTACAAATTTTTACTTTAAAGCCGACTTTCTCAAAATTTAATATTTTTCACTTTATGTACCTTTGTCTCAAAAACTTTTTATGATATAATCCTCCATATTTCAGTGAATAGACGTTTGATATGTTTACACATTTTAATGAAGTGAATTAGATATTTCTAGCAAAACTTTTCAGATATAACTTTTTTAAACTAAATTTTATGGGAAACAATTGGACAATTTGTAAAAAATTCATAATTAGTTTAATTTTTAACAAAAAGACAAAACCCTTCGTTACAATGTTACTGATAGTACACATAGCCTACTGTACAAATTTTATCTATGAGAAGTAAGTAGTTTCTGAGAAAACTGTAAAACAATCTTACGCAATTTAACATGGACTCCTATGGATGTACCGGACCTCCTTAAATAAGTATTTTGTTATGAACTTTTATAGCCAGGGCTGGACTTTTGGTAGACCCTATATATCTAAAAGATTTTATTTTGTTAATTTTTTCCTTCTTTTGTGCTATGGTTTAAAGATGGTTTAAGACAAGAAATTACGCAATAATAAACAAATAATGCGTAAAAATTAATTCAAAACAAGATATTATACCCAAAATTCTACATGATTTGTCAAATATGTGTATGCAGAAATGTTTGAAATGCTTTTCAAGCAAATATATACTTTGTGCAGGACGTTGCATGAAATGTGTTTTCAGATGTTTTTAACGAAATCAAAATAGTATAGGAAATAGTTCCTACATAGAAAAAGAGAACCAGACACATAGATCATTGGAAAGCAATGTCGTCAAATAACTGCAGGATATCACGTAAGACAAATAATAAAAGCCCACATCTGGAAGAATGTTCCGCCTCACAAGGAATGGTATCAACCAATGTTTATTTTTTTTATCTGGTACATTGGAGGTGTTTCTCTTTTTGGGTGGAATTCCTTATGGATACATGACAACGGGAAAATATTTATTTATCCTTACTATCAATGAATAAGACCTGAAATGTAAATGTTAAAGCTGCAGATAAACATCGAGAAAGTATTTTTCTTTAAGAGCGAAATATCGCTCACTAATACTTCGCAATATCGTTTAGCTAGAGGAGCTATGGAGCTTGCAATTTTCCATTTCCCTTGCTATATATGGTGGTAAGTTATTTTATGTTTTTTTGGTTCTATTTATTCATTAATTAAATTTAAGTATTCCAATAAAATAGAATATAGAAAAGCACATTCTCAAAAATTAGGGCATCCCAAGTTGGATTCGAAACAACGATCTTTGGATTTAAAGTCCAACACACTATCCATTGCGCTACAGTGACACAACGATCAATTTTTCTTTCTATATATGCTGTTGGATCATTATTTTTGTTTCCTACTATTTATTCATTTCTTAATTTAATTAATAAATTAATATTTAAAAAACTGTATTAACATCAAGTGTCACCCACTGCAAGTTTAAAAAATGTATTTGAGCTTGAATAGATGAATATAAAGCATTTTATCAACAATTGAACGTTTGAACATGATATATATGAGTGTGTATATATATAAATAGTATAATAAAATAAAATAAGATACCAAGTGAAAATATCTATCTATCTATATATATATATGTAGGAAAGTTGTATTGTTTACGATTTCGAATAATTAGAATATTTTTAATTTCCAGTGTACTTCGAGAGAGATATATGTAGGAGATGGTGGCCTCAAACGAACTGAATTGAATTTAGAGGCCAATCGAGGAACTCGGAGCGTCTGACGCCAAACGCATGAGGCATCTCAATGCCCAATCAGCGATTCGAGCGATGACGTCGAGCGCTTATAATCCCTAAGCGCGGGGTCGTTTTTTTTTGCTTGCTTACCTTCACTCGCACACCGGACACGACGGAGTGAGCTTGATGCCTCTTGGCCTTCAGAAACGGCATTTCTTTAAACCTAGAAATGTTTGACGCCCCCATCTCTACAGGTGAATCCTGTTCTCTTTCCGAATTAACTTTTAATCTATTTTCTTGTAAGCAATTTAAATCTATAAATATAATCTGTTTTCTTACTTTAATAAATTGATTTGTTCTTTAAACTTGGTTCATGCTTTCTTTCGTTAAGAATTTTATCATTGTCCCTAGACACCCGTCCCACAAATTGGGAGCTCGACCGCGATGTTAAACTCGTTTCTTCGTATTAGGCATTTGCCTATATATATATAGCAATAGCCTTATTCATTATTTTTTCTCGTGCTTACCTTTCAGCGACTTTTTCTTTTTTTTTTCAAAACGTCGAGACCTCACCCGTCCGTCGGTGTCAATTTCAACTTCCTTTCTAATGTATTTTTTTAAAGTTTGCTTTGGAAAGAGTTCGCCAGCGATCCTGAGTGCGTCGTCAACAATTCCAGTGAAATTCAATTTGCATCGTTCAGGAATTTCGTCGTGATACATTCTATTTTTCCGGGCGTCGTCGCCGAGAATCAGCGAATCGCCAGTTTATTTTAAAGAAAGGCCTGCCAGCGATCCTAAGTGCGTCGTCATCCATTCCAGTGAGGATCAGTTTGCATCGTTCAAGATTTTCGTCGTGATCCATTTTGTCTTTTCGAGCGTCGTCATCGAGGGTCAGTGAATCGCCAGTTAATTCCCGCCAATGATCCTAAGTGCGTCGTCATCCATTACAGTGAAGATCAACTTGCATCGTTCAAGAATTTCGTCGTGATCCATTCTGTCTTTTCGGGCGTCATCACCGAAAATCAACGAATCGCCAGGTCAGTGTGGTACTTTCTTATCAAATAACGATTGCAGAAATTTACAAAACTATCGTCTGTTCATGTCATTTTAAAATTCTTTTTTCATGTGATTAATAACTAGGAATCGTGAATATTTTATTTTCTCCTCGCATAAATTCGTTTCGTAAAAGTGTTTTGTAATAAGAGTATGTTGTCTAATTAGCGGTAGTTGTGGCTAACTAAATGATTTGATTGCGAATAGGAATGATTTGTGAAAATTGTGCATTGTTTTAGATAATATTTTTAGCAACTGGGAAATAGATATTTTGTCTATTTTTTAAAATACTTTTTACGAATATTTTGTGGTTTACTTTTAATTTATGATATGTTATTAATTTTAAGGAATGCTTCTTTGCTATAGATTCTTCCAGTGTGTTTTTATTGACTACATTTCGAGAAATTGAGATATTACTGTCATAATTTTTCGATTTCGTTGTATTAATATTTTTAGTGTCGATTTTAGAATTTTTAGTATTTGTGAATTTTATTCATATACCTGTTATAATTGTATTTTTGGTTCACACCTAGGAGAGCCCCCACCCTTGGCGCGAATTACTTTGGTTGGCGATAATTGCGCCGTCATGGTAACCTTTTTTTTAAATACAACATATGGCAACCCTAACTTTTTCTAGAATTTTCGTCATTTGTGGGCGCGCATTTCAAATTTCATTTTGTTGTTCGGCACCGGGTTGAAAGTATGGCTGTGCTTGTAAGTGAATACACGTTAGAATTTTTTACGTTATTGAATGCTAGAGGCAAGAAAGAATTGATTGAGAATGGTGTATGAAAGAAGGATTAATTGCTTCAAGTTATGAATGTCCTAAATGTAATGAGCAAATGGGATTAAATGAACGAAAGAGTGTTGTTTTGGATGGATTTGAATGGAGATGTAGAAAAAAAGGTGTGAATACGCATCATGTTTGCAGAAGTATAAGAAAGAATTCGTGGTTTTCCAATAGTAAGTTAATCGGCAATAAAACGTTTTCTCCGTAATCACACCAGCCACGTAGAAGGCATGATCGACCATTACCTCGCTGAGTGCTTATGGCGGCGCTCTCTCGCGATCACTCACTCAGCGACGATACTTTCCAGAATTTTTTAAAAGCAGTTCTTACACTTTACCCTCCACTTGGGAAGGATCAACAATAAGAAAGTAAGTGCTGTTGTTATATTTTTTATCTTAAATGTTAAATTTCTGTATTGTTTACATATATTTTCATTGCGCATCCATCTTATACTGCTATATTTACTTGTCACCGTTGTCGGGTTTGCTTGGCGCCATTTCGTTTTCGCTTGGCGCTTTTTCCGGTTTGGCGCCAAGGGTGGGGGCTCTCCTAGGAGTTTACCGTATTGGTATCTACGTTTTTTGTCTCTCCTTTTGTTTGAGTAAGGGAGCTTTTCCTGCGTTATTGTATAAACGTTTCGCATCCGGATTAAGTATTTAGGGGGAAATTGGGCTTGGTTTAAAATTTTAAATTTGTTCTCTGAGCCGTCACTCTTGATCTTTGGTTGCAAAAATGGCATTTCTTCTCTCAAAGAAAAAGGAGCATCTAATAGAACTCGCCGAAGAGTTAGGGTTGATCGTCGAAGCGAGCTTGACTAAACCCAAGCTAAAGGATCTCATCGTGAAAAGCCCAGATTACATCGAAGATGACGTCAAGGTAATGATCGATAGCATTGTGAAGGATCGCATACGTACAGATGAAGAGAAATTGCGACGAGAACAGCGAGAATATGAAGAGAAATTGCGACGAGAACAGCGAGAATATGAAGAGAAATTGCGACGAGAAACAGCGAGAATATGAAGAGAAATTGCGACGAGAACAGCGAGAATATGAAGAGAAATTGCGACGAGAAGAGCGAGAATATGAATTAGAGAAGTTGCGAATACAGGCTGAAAAGAATGCTAATACTATGAATAACCCCGAAAATGTACAAGCACCGAAAGTGATCCACGAAACTTTTCATAAGTTTAATATATGAAGGACGATATTAGCTTGAACCTGACATTATTTGAACGACATGCGGAACTGACATTCTTGCCGAAGAAGGATTGGGTACAGAAGCTTATAGGACTGATTCCTATCGACATTGCTCACTTGATTGCCAGAGAGCCAGCGGATAAATGCAACGATTACAACCACGTTAAGGGGTTACTGTTAAAAAGATTTAAGTTATCCCCGGAGAAACTTCGTCAACTCTTTATTTCTCACCGAAAATCTAATGAACGAAACTGGCAAGATTTTTTCTACGAAATACAAACATACTTCGATGGATGGATTTCCGGTTCAAATGTAGAAACTTTCGACCAGCTGTGAGAACTAATTATAGCCGACCAAATAAAGAAGAGTGCACCGTACGAGCATCGGGAGCACTTTTTAGATGAATGGTCTACTATTAACTCACCGGCCGAGATAGCAGAAAAATTTGAAGAGTATGAAAGTGTCCGAAGAACATTAAGACCGAAATTTTACAATTCATTTGCCAAGGGAAGATACGAAGCCAGCGGATCAAGCGATACTTACTTTCAAAGAACTGAATATCCCCAGGGTGGAAGTAGTAGGCGTGAGAGAAAACATTTTCAATTGAACGGTACCTCCTACTCCGGGAAAAGTAAACGACTAACCTGTAGCTACTGTAAAGGACCAGGTCATTATGCCGTGGATTGTACGAAGCGCCCCAAATGTTCGAAAATTAATAACTCTACAGACTCCTCAATCCAAATCTGCTCACGAATCTCTCGAGAAAAATTAAGACCAGAAAAATAACCATGGGGAACAAGATTATTGAAGCTCTCGTTGACAGCGGCAGTTCAGTTTCACTCATTCGAGAAGATGTAAGCAAAGGAATCATCGAACCTTCGAAACTCTCGAAAGACATTTCAGTATTGATCGGACTGGGGAAGTACGAAGTCAAAACAAAAGGGTCGTTCCATTGAAAGATTGAACTAGATGGAGAAGAATATTCTCTGACGTGGCATGTCGTACCTACGCCGAGTTTGGAATTTCAAGCAGTAATAGGTTCAGATATACTGGAGCAAGCCTCTGTCTGCTTCTATAAAGAAAGTGTTCAGTTCCGAAAACATGAGGATAAAAATTGTTTCCTGCAAATGCAAGTTTACGAAGCAGAAGTGGAAGACGAAATTGTAGTTCAACATGTTACCAATCCACAAATACGAAGAGAACTGTTTGAATTAATCTCCAACTATGAGCCAAAGAAGACCGAAATGACAAATGTTTCCATGAGAATTATCCTGAAAGACGACATACCGGTTTACCAACCTGCACGCTGCTTATCATTTTCTCAGAATCAGGATGTCAACAAGCAAATCGACGAATGGTTAGAGCAAGGGATTGTAAGACCAAGCTCACACATCCGAATATGCGAGTCCAATTGTATTAGTTAAGAAGAAAGATGGTACCACCCGGTTGTGTGTAGATTACAGAAGATTGAACCGGAAATTAGTCAAGGATCGTTTTCCATTGCCGTTGATAGAGGATGTATTAGATAGACTACAGGGAGCCAAAGTGTACACAACGTTAGATTTAAAAAATGGATTTTTCCATGTTGACGTTAATGAAGATTGCAAGCACCTCACTTCCTTCGTTGTTCCAGACGGACAATTCGAATTTAATAAAGTACCTTTCGGTCTAAGCACCAGCCCCAGCGTATTTCAAAGATATGTGTATAGTATCTTCAGAGAGCTCATGCGGAAAGGCATTGTAATAATTTAAATGGATGATTTGGTGATTCCTGCTAAAGATGAGAAAGAAGGTTTAGAAAAACTAAGGGAAGTATTAGAGGTTGCCTCGAAGTATGGCTTAGAAATGAAGTTTAAAAAATGTCAATTCCTAAGAAGAAAAGTAGAATTTTTGGGCCACGTCGTCGAAAATGGGACAATACGTCCTTCAATTGCAAAAACAATAGCCGTCAAGAAGTTTCTGGTACCAACAACAGTCAAACAAGTGCAGAGCTTTTTAGGACTCACCGGTTACTTTCGCAAATTTATTCCAACGTACTCTCAAATAGCGAAACCATTGAGTGACCTAACAAGGAAAGACAACCCATTTATGTTCGAGCAACCCCAAATGGAAGCATTCGAAAAGCTTAAGAAATTGTTGACTGAAAGTCCAGTATTAAGCATTTTTCAGCAAGGAAGAACTACCGAATTACATACCGATGCGAGTCAACAAGGATATGGCGCCGTTTTACTCCAAGAAGCAGAAGACGGAAAATTACATCCTGTCCAATATATGTCGCAGAAAACGACTCCAGCAGAAGAAAAAATATAGTAGCTATGAACTGGAAGTTCTTGCTGTTGTCAACGCTTTAAAGAAATTTCGCACCTACCTTCTGGGAAATCATTTTAAAATCATAACGGACTGTTCAGCTTTTCAAAAGACTATGGACAAAAAAGATTTAGTTACTCGTGTAGCAAGATGGACATTACTGTTAGAAGAGTATGACTACGAGATTGTACATCGTTCCGGCCAGAGAATGCAACATGTAGACGCTCTGAGCAGGTACCCAGTCACCATAATTACAAGCGATACTCGCACCGCAAGACTACAAAGAGCCCAACAAGAAGACGAAAATATTCAAAATTTAAAGTCACTAATAGGAACACAAATAATGCTACGGACTTTTTTATTAAAAATGAAATATTATACAAATACGTAGATGGCCGCGAATTAATAGCTGCACCAAGGGATATGCAAACCGAGCTAATCAAGTTAGCTCATGAGAAAGGGCACTTCTCATCCGCTAAAACAGAAGAAATTGTAAAACGAGAATTTTTTATACCTAATTTAAGCAAACAAGTACAAAACGTGATCATTAACTGTGTATCTTGTATTCTAGCTAACAAAAAGTGTGGGAAAAAGGAGGGATTTCTAAATCCTATTCCAAAAGAGGACGTGCCATTAAGCACTTATCATGTAGATTTTATTGGACCTTTGCCGTCTACCAACAAAAGATATCAACATATCCTCCCAATAATTGATGCCTTTACTAAGTTTACCTGGCTTTATCCCGTAAAATCCACCACCCTAGAAGATGCACTAGATAAATTAAAGCTACAACAAAAGACTTTCGGCAATCCCAAAATAATAATAACAGACAAGGGTTCTCCTTTTAACTCCAAAGGATTTGATGATTATTGTACCGAAGCGAAAATCCAAAATCTGCAGATCACCACCGGCGTACCCCGAGGGAACGGTCAAGTGGAGAGAATCCACCGAACTCTAATCCCCGTTTTGACCAAGTTGTTAATCGACGATCCTACAAAATGGTACAAATTCGTAGACCGACTTCAAAGAATTCTAAATAGCACCTCCAACCGAAGTACCAAATGGTCTCCATTTGAACTATTGACTGGCGTTACCATGAGAAATAAGGAAGACCTTTACCTGAGAAACCTATTAATGGAAGAGATGGTGGAAGAATTGCAGGAACAGAGAAACCAACTACGACAAGATGCGAAAAGAAATATTCAGAAGATCCAAGCAGAAAATAAAAGAACCTACGATAGGAAACGCAAGAGGGCACCTGGGTATCAGAAGGTAGACTTATAGTGGCCATCCAGAGAACACAATTCGGATCAGGTTTAAAATTAAGGCCTAAATTTTTAGGACCATACAAAGTAATCGTAGTTAAACCTAGAGATAGGTATAATTTAGAAAGAGTAGGTAACCATGAAGGTCCTAAATTAACCTCTTCTTCCGCCGATTTAATGAAATTTTATTCACCGGGGTGAGAGAATGAACGTTTTTTAATTCATTGTGTACTGTGCTTCTCTTTTATTTTTATCTATTGTCATTGGTGTTTTTGTTTGCGTGAGTTGTGTTGTATTTTCTTAAATTTTTAATGTTCTAGAGCAAATTGTTCGACGTTATGTCAAATCACTGGGGTCAGTGATTCCAGGATGGCCGAACTTGTAGGAAAGTTGTATTCTTTATGATTTCGAATAATTAGAATATTTTTAATTTCCAGTGTACTTCGAGAGAGAGATATGTAGGAGATGGTGGCCTCAAACGAACTGAATTGAATTTAGAGGCCAATCGAGGAACTCGGAGCGTCTGACGTCAAACGCATGAGGCATCTCAATGCCCAATCAGCGATTCGAGCGATGACGTCGAGCGCTTATAATCCCTAAGCGCGGGATCGTTTTTTTTGCTTGCTTACCTTCACTCGCACACCGGACACGACGGAGTGAGCTCGATGCCTCTTGGCCTTCAGAAACGGCATTTCTTTAAACCTAGAAATGTTTGACGCCCCTATCTCTACAGGTGAATCCTGTTCTCTTTTTCCGAATTAACTTTTAATCTATTTTCTTGTAAGCAATTTAAATCTATAAATATAATCTGTTTTCTTACTTTAATAAATTGATTTGTTCTTTAAATTTGGTTCATGCTTTCTTTCGTTAAGAATTTTATCATTGCCCCTAGACACCCGTCCCACACATATATATATATAGAGAGAGAGAGAGAGAGAGTGAAATAATAGTAGGAATTGAAAAAAAGAACAAATGTTTTATTTTGGATTTTTGTAGCAAATAATCTTGTCTAATGTTGAAAACGTATTCGTAATGTATTTATTCAATGTAAAATTACTTTTCTAGATTTTTTGTTGCCTTTGTTACTAATGTCGCCTGTCTGATGGTGTCAGATGGAGGCCCACAAAAGGCATCGTGGCAAAGGGTAAGATGTACACCTTTAGTTATCCATAGCTTTGAGCACCATTCAGGTGACAGCTCGTTTTGGCATGGTTCCACCCCAATTTTGAGGGAAAACACACCATAGGGGTGATCAGGGTCCCTCTATCGCTTCCACCCTCTTCACGAGAGGACTTGCGGCTCGAACGCTATTTATAGTACCCCGATGCCACTATACATAAACAAACTACACATAAGGCACTATATATAAGCAAACACCAATGTCTTCATCGGGATTCGAATGCAGGCCCTGCGGCAAAGCACTCATCATCGCTATCCACTATACAGAATGGGTGATCTGTAAACCTGTACAAAATTAAAATCAGGCTCGTATTGTTTTGTAATTAAAAATGAAGTTAAATAAACATGTGAAAATTAAACTCTATAATCTTGCTTGCCTATTTCAACAAACATTAATGAAAAGCATGAATTTTCCCTACGGATGTTTGTAAAGTCTGAATTCATCTCATCACTTATATTTCAGTTATTTTACAATTTACTAATTAAGGTTATCTCAATTGTTCTCGATTTCGTCATTATTTTTCTTTAACTTAAATGAAATTTTAATAAGAATAACTGAAGTAAACTTTTAAATAACTCTTGTTGATTTTATTAGTAAGGTATCCGAACACGTTGAAAATGAATAAATTTGGTCAAGACAGATATTTTTTTTTTATTGAAAAGAGCTACGTTTTGGCTTTACGAAACATGCTCCTTTTTGTTTCTACTCTACCTAGAGGCCAAGTTACATACAATTTTTTAAAGTTAGAAAAACCGGAAGTGTGTCTTTGATGTACTAGAATTGGGCATTTAAATTACGCAAAATCTATCATGGCGAGTTGAATAACTTAAAATGTTTTTGAATGTATTTCTATAAAACATTTTAAACCTGATATTTATGTTCTTTTCTAGAAAATGTACTAAATTTTTTTTTATTGTTCGATTACTTTTTAAGTAATGGCTGGTTAATTAAATAATGGTCCCATAAAGAATGTAACATTTATTATAATGTTTACTCAATCAGCTCTAAAATTTTCAAATTTTAATAAAACATTAAAATTTTAGTACATTTTCCTAGATAGTTGTATTTAATTTGTTTTAGTAATACTTTTATTAATATATGTTTATTACTTTTTCTCTAATTGCTTTGAAGTTTCTCAAAAATATTGCTAAAATTTAACTTAAAATTGAGTTTCTTAAAAAAAATTCAGGAAATTTGTTTTAAATATTGTTAGTCAAATAGTAATATGTATTGGTATTGAGTCCTAAAATAGCATTGATAATGTTTAAATATGTTATTTTGTTAAAAAGTATTCAGAACGTGTTCGGATACCTTGTAGAAATATTATTCTAAGAGAAAACAGATTAATTCCTTTTTCAAACCCACTATGCTTCTAATACAAATAGCTTTTTGAAAAACTATAAATTAAAAAAAATCAAAGAAGTAAACTTAATAAGAGAGAAACATGAATGACCGCTTGAAAAATGAAAATAAAAGAAAAAAGAATGCAAAAAAAAACATGATCTTTCAACTGTTCTTATAGAAATTGAAAAGTCAAAAAATTAAGTAAAAACTGCGTCTATTTGAATTTCCCCGAAATTGAAATGAATTTTTTCGAATTCATTTTTTAAAAGAAACTATCAATTTAAAAAGAATGTTAAAAGCATAAAAAAGAGAACTTATTCGGAGAATTTTATGCATTTCTTAATAAGAGAAAACTTTATAATTTTATTTGCTTAGTTTTTTTTATTCGTTTTTGGGACAGCTATCGATTTCAAACCCTAAGAAATAGTTCTATATAAAGAAAGGTAAATCAAACAATTAAGTATAAATGCTAAAATAGTACAATTATATTCGTTTATATCTGTAGCATATCTGAAAAAATCACATTCTTTTGTTAATTATTTACATATTTATGAAACTTATACTTTCTTTTAAATACGTCCGTAAATTCTCCCAAAAATAACTTTTTAACCGTTTCAGATCTGTTTTCAAATAAATTTTATGACTTTGTAGATGTACAATAAAAAATGAATAATGTGACTAATTTCTACAGCACCAGAGAATGAAGAAATTCTTTACCATAAAGGCAAGATAATAGATTATGCCAACCGCAATCGGAAACGTTACATTATGAATAAATACCCTTAGACTTAACAGAGAGTCATAAAAATGGAATTATTTCTCTCCTTTATTGAGTTGTAAAATTCAGTAAAGAGAGCAAGACCATGATAGAAGCGAGTTTTTATTACTTTGAAAGGATAGTGGAATCATGAATTTATAAGTTCATGGGATTTGTTCGTGCACAGTAAGTAGTATCGAATTAGATTTTTAAAAATGAAATATTGCTTCTTTGCAGCAAAAATAAGAAAAATATATAATATTTATAGAAATTTTTAAGATTAAGTAAAAAGACTGTCTCATGGAATCGAAGTGAAAATTGATCCATAATTTTTGAATTGTAAAATATCTAAATCTAATTGTTTCTAAATGAATATCGGTGTCTTTTTTTTAACGTTTTATAGTATTTATTACAAATAACTTACAATTCATAAATCGAATGAAAGAGTTACTGAAACAGTATTAAGTATACTCTTACAAATGTTCAATGTGAGCCCAATTCGTTACACGGCACGCATCAAGTCGATAGGCGAGTTCATCCCAAACTTTGTTCAGTGTGTTTGAGGTAATTCTTGCAACAGCTGCTTCAATTCTGTGTCATAAGTCTGGAAAGTAAGCTGGCAGAGGAGATACGAACACACAATTCTTAATGAACTCCTACAGATAAAAATCACATGGCATCAGATCGGGTGAACGTAGAGGTCAGGTCAAACAAGCTTTATCGAGAGGCCCTTTGCGGAAAATCAATTGGCCAAGTACAGTGATGTTCAACCAATCACGTACTGAGAAATGCCAGTGAGGCGGTGCACCATCTTGCTGCCAAATAAAGTTCCGGTTCACTTTTTTTTTCAATTGAGGAAATATCCATAGTTATTGTTGTGAATAAAAATGATTTGTGTGAATGAGTGGCTGCATGGCGCCACGTTTTTGTAACTGTGAAGAGGTTGTGTGACGTCATTATGTTCTGTATATAAAAAGGGTGAAGCAATCACGTGCTCACTCTCACTCGGTAGTTCTTAATAAACTAAGTTACTTTAATTGACTGGCTCGAGACGGAATTTCTTCCTCCAACGCCGAGCATCGGGTAGATGCAGCTCGCAGAATTTTAGAATTGAAATTGTTCTTTACATAAGTTTTTGGTACCCTCGGCGGGATTGATTGTTGGTTGGAAGCGAAACTAAAACCGAATTTAAATTATTGAACTTTGAACTATTGAACTTAACTTTTTGAACTATAAAATGGAAGTGAATGCTTTGAAAGTGGCAAGAAAAGGCCTGAGGACAGCATTTTCTCTCAGTCTGAAAAAGATTGAAACCGAACTCATAAAAGAAAACATCGATATGAATCAACTTTCGATTCTGAAAACTCAATTTATCGATAATTTTCAGAGACTCGACACTTGTCAGAATCAAATTTCTGAACAACTCTTGGGTACAGAAGATGCCGTGCAAGAATATTTAGATGATATGGAAGATGCAGAAAACTACCGTGACCGCTACATCGAAATGTGTACTCGAGTAGATTTGAAAATACGAGAAACCGTTGTTCCTACCGAAACTGAAAAAAGAAGCTTTAAATTACCGAAAATCGAACTGAAGAAATTCAGCGGTGAAGCTAAAGACTTTTTGGCCTTCTGGAGTCTTTTTCAGAAAATTCACAATGATAAAGGCATTGCGGAAGAAGACAAAATGCAATATTTATTGCAATCCGTGGAACCAAAATCGAAAGCAGAACGATTAGTGTTGAGTTTCCCTGCAACGGCGGAAAATTATCCTAAAGCCATCGATCAATTAAAAGAGAGATTCGGTCGTGAAGATTTGTTAGTACAAATTTACGTACGTGAACTTTTAAATTTAGTAATGAAGAACGCTGTTTCTGGAAGAACGAAAACTGATTTGTCGGCCTTGTACGATGAACTTGAAGGGAAATTACGGTCGTTGGAAAGCCTTGGACGAACACAAGAAAAATATGGAGATTTCCTTACACCATTGGTAGAGTCCTGCTTACCCGAGGAAATCCTGATGGCCTGGGAAAGAAAACGGAATACTGAAACAGACGCTATATATAAAGGATCGCGAACTCTAGAACACTTAATGACTTTCCTTTGCCTGGAAGTCCAAGGGGAAGAGATGGTGCAGCTGGCAAAATCCGGTTTTGGAACTCCTATCCGGAAAAAAAAGATTCCCCAACTGAAAGGGTTAAGCCGACTGAATTAATGACTGCATCAGGTCTGGCGAGTTCCGTAAAGTCCTCAGGTAAGAAAATCAATAACTGTGTATTTTGTGAGAAATTTCATCCCAGTGAAAATTACTTTAATGCTAGAAAAATGTCTTTAAATGCTAAGAGACAATTGTTATTAAGAAAAGGTGCTTGTTTTATTTGTTTAAATAGATCTGGACATTTGTGTGAGTAAAAATTGTGATATTAAAAATGATATTAATTGTTCTAAATGTAATTATTCTCATTTTGAAATTATGTGTCCAAAATTAAATAAGAATTATGATCAAAAATTGTGTTCCATAAAAACTGAGAACTCTCTATCAAGTAACTGCAACAGAAAGCAAAATATTTACTTTCAAACTCTCTGCGTTTTCATTCGCATTAAAGATCAGGAAAGGAAAGTTAGAGTTCTGATTGATACCGCTTGTGAAAATAGCTACATTAGTGAAAGTGTTACTAGTATTTTGAAGATCACTCCACTTAGAGAGGAAACTATAATTCATTCTCTGTTCGGGGGCAACGAAACTAAACCGAAACATCACAGCGTATATTCTATTGAAGTCAGTGATATGATACGCTCTTATGCATGTTGTTTTGAAGTGCTATTCGAAAAGAAAATATGTGGATTTATTTCTAAGATTGAGGATAAGTATATTTTAAATGAGTTAAAAAATAAAGAAATTATTTTATCGGATTTAAATTGTAAAGAAACGGAAATTGGGCTTTTGATTGGGGCTGATAATATAGGAAAATTATTGACTGGGAATTTAATTGAATTTGATTCGGGTTTAACAGCTATTGAAACTAAACTAGGATGGACGGTAATTGGAAAAGTATGTTCGAACGATAAAAACGTTATGTTAACGACATCGTCTTTGCATGTTCGGAATGTGTGTTAGCTTTTGTGTGTTGATGTTTTAGGAATAACGGATCCCTTACTTAATGAGAATACGAAAGAAAATTTTGAATTAACCGATTTTAAGAATAAAATGAAAATTCTTCCCGATGGAAGATATGAAGTTAAACTCCCATGGAAATGTAACTCTGAAAATTTGCCCAGTAACGAAGAACTAACATGGAAAAGACATCTATGGAGGATGAATAAATTAAGAAACGGTAAATTTTTTGAGGATTATAAAAGTGTGTTTAGGCAATGGGAAGATTTAAATATCATTGAACGTGTGCCGGAAGTAGAATTGAACAATGAATGCCATTATTTACCGCATAGACCTGTGATTAAATTAGATAGTGCGACTACAAAAATCCGACACGTATTCGATGCTTCGGCCCGTGAAAAGGGAAACCATCTTTGAACGACTGTTTATATAAAGGCGTAAACCTTATTGAACTGATACCTGACATTTTAGATCGTTTTAGAATTTATCCAGTCGGAATTGTAGCTGATATTGAAAAGGCGTTTTTGATGCTATCTGTGTTGCACCGAAAGATAGAGATTATCTCAGATTTTTTTTTCCCATGCAATGAAAAACAATTAGTGTACAGGCATTGTCGAGTTGTGTTTGGGGTGTCTTCGAGCCCTTACTTATTGAATGCATCTATTATGCATCTTTTGGAAAACTGTAATTCCGAATGTAAGGAAGTTGCACAAAAGTTAAAATCTTCCTTTTATGTTGATAATTGTGTAATTGGTGTTTTCAGTGCTGATGAAATAGAGATATTTATTGAGAAGACTAAATTAATTATGTCGGAAGGATGTTTTAATTTACGTATTTTTGAGAGCAATGTGGCGAGTAAAAGTGTTGATAAACACTCAGGCGAAACTTTTATTTTGGGTAACATCTGGGACTTGGATAATGATGTTTTGAAATGTTGCACGAATTTCGACTCATTAACGTGCGAAGTGAAAATAACGAAACGATTAGTTTTGTCTATGGTGCAAAAAGTTTTCGATCCCATTGGAATGTTGGCGCCGTCTACATTGCTCCCAAAATTACTATTGCAGGAAATATGGAAAATGAAAAGGGCATGGGATCAGGAACTACCTCAGAATATTGTAAACAAATTTATAAAATGGTTTAATGAAATTCAAATATTGAAAGATGTAACTGTACCACGTTGTATGAAAATTGATATTTTTACTGAATTACACGTATTTGTTGATGCAATCAAGGGGTCATATGCGGGATGCGTCTTTGCTCGATCAATAGTTGATTCTAGAGTTAGCGTAATTCTCGTTAGAGCGAAGTCTAGAGTAGCTCCTCTCAAACTTTTGAGTATACCGCGTCTAGAACTGATGGCTTGTTGTGTAGGTGCTCGACTTGTAAATTCTATTTTGAAAGCGCTTAATATGCCGGACTTGAAAGTTACTCTTTGGTCCGATTCCACAACAGCACTTTGGTGGATTAAAGAATATGAAAATTGGTCGGTTTTTGTAGCTAATAGGGTAAAGGAAATTAGACAATTAACTCAAATTCAGTCATGGAAGTATGTTCCAGGAAACATGAATATCGCGGATTTACTATCTCGTGGTTGTTCTCCACGACAAATGCTTAATTCTAAATGGTGGGAGGGGCCTTCCTGGTTGAAGCAAAATTCGGAATATTGGCCAGATGGTGAAATCAGTTGCGAGCCTCAAGAAGTTAACGTAGAGAGAAAGAAAACTAAAAATGCGAATGTTGATCTAGCAAACGATGCACCCCCTTGCTTATATGTAATGTGTCTGATTATGATAAAATGATAAGAGTATTTGCATGGATTTTAAGATTTGTAAATAATTGTCGCAAAGACTATAACAAATGTAAGGAACATGAACTTTCTGTTGCTGAAATTGAAAATTCTGAGAAACAATTGATTCGTTTAACTCAGACATATTATTTACCTGATGTTGAATCTTTAAAATGTGTTACTTTTATTGATAATGATAATATTTTAAGAGTAAAATCTAAAATAACTGAACGAAATGATGAAAGTTATTTTTTTGTATCCTATATTGTTACCTGATAAATGTGAATTTACAAAACTTTTGATTAGATCTATACTCAAAAAGAACTGTCATGCAGGAATCCAAATAATGCAATCATTAATTAGAGAAAAGTTCTGGAATATCAGAGCTAGAAAAACTATTAAGAGTATTTTGAATGAATGTTTTATTTGTGCTCGTTTTAAAGTGAAATCATTGTCAAGCGGACCATCACCCTTACCACCAGACCGTGTGAATGATTGCGCGATATTTGAAGTTGTAGGAATTGACTTAGCTGGACCTCTGTTTTTAAAAACTGGCGAAAAGGTATGCATTACATTGTTTACTTGCGCAGTCTATCGCGCACTACATCTTGAATTAGTAAACGCTTTATCTTCTAATGCCTTTTTGCTAGCCCATAGGCGTTTCATTGCCAGGCGCGGGAGGCCCAGGATAATTTACTGTGATAACGGTACTAATTTCCGAGGTGCTTTCAATGACCTTGCGAAATTGGATTGGCATAAAATATCGAGAGAAACATCAACTCATAAAATAGTTTGGAAATTTATACCACCCACCGCCGCATGGTGGGGAGACTGGTGGGAAAGGTTGGTTCGCATTATCAAGGAGCTATTGAGATGTTCTCTTGGAAAATCAATTTCTGTTAAAAGTACTAAACCTGAAAAGGTCTTGAATACTAATGATGCAATTGTAAAAAAATATACTTCTTCTGGAAGATTGGTTAAAGAACCGAAGAGACTCGATCTTTTGAATTATAACTGTTATAGGTTTGAGACTCTCCCCAAGTCTCAAGGGGGAGTATGTTGTGAATAAAAATAATTTGAGTGAATGAGTGGCTGCATGGCGCCACGTTTTTGTAACTGTGAAGAGGCTGTGTGACGTCATTATGTTCTGTATATAAAAAGGGTGAAGCAATCACGTGCTCACTCTCGGTAGTTCTGAATAAACTAAGTTACTTTAATTGGCTGGCTCGAGACTGAATTTCTTCCTCCAACGCCGAGCATCGGGTAGATACTGCTCGCAGAATTTTAGAATTGAAATTGTTCTTTACAGTTATAGAGCATCAAGAACCAGTTACAGTTGGTTCTCCGAAAATGGAAGACCCCTACACTTTCCACCGAGATACGGCACAAAAAACATTTAATTTAGGTGAGTCTCATTGGGATTCTAGCACCTCGTGAGGATTTTCTAGGTTCCAGATGCGCGCGTTATGAATGTTGATGTGTCCACAGGAACACTCGTTGCAGAGTCTGTCTTTACAAACTATGAAACTAGTAGCCATTTTTCTACCAGCGCGCTGATCGGAGGGGAAGGGGGGAATTAACAAACGTTTCGCACGCATGAGCACACATGCCAGCAAACATAACTGTTTTAGTTAAGTCTTTCATCCTATGCATGATTTATACTAATAAGTTAAATATAATAAGTACTATAAAGCGCTGAAACTCCGATACCCTGTACATTTATATTCATCTGGGATTTTTTTCACTCTGTTTTTCAAGAATTCATTTTCTTTGCTTGAGTTTATAAAAACTTATTTCAGTACTAAGCTGAAAACTACTTTTCTCAGTTCATTTTGAAAAAAAAATAAGCATCCTTAATGGTACTTACCAGATTTGATTTTTTAAGCATCCATTTAAAGATTAGTGAAGAAAGTCTTTTCATGTACCCATTTACTTAAAAGATCTTACTGAAAAAAATTCTTAATTTGAAAAGATTAATAAAGTTTTTATAGCTAGGTATTAATGGAAAATATACAAGAGAGAGTATTTTTTTATATTATATGGAAAGGCTTAAAAGATTTAATTTTGGTTTTATAATATATGTCAATATATGCAACACACATTAAATCACATATTGCATGTTAAAACAATGTAATAAAGTAAAAATCGCTTAACACCAAACTGAAGGGACTAAAATACTTTTTTCGTGTTAAAGGATATTGTAAAAAAACACATATCAACAAAATTAAGCAAATTTTATTTACATAGATATGTACATATGCATATGTTTAATAAAAATCAATCACGCAAAAACATTCACAAGAACTTAAAGAAATTTAATACAAAATTTTCGTCTTATTGAGTTTTGGGGAAAATATCTGATATTTTTCTTTGTATTAGATTTGTTTAGCATCAAGCTGTCAACAAATTGTTCGATATCGCCCATTTTTTATTCATTTCACCAAAGGAATGTGCGTTTAAATAATTGCGCATATTTTTTCATTAATTCCTCATTTTGGATAATGGGGGAACAGGAATTGCATTATTCATTTCGTTTCTATCGTCAAAATCTGCATCAATTATATTTTTTGAGCTTTGAACAAACTTCAAAATGTCCATAATTGGGGCTGTACATGCATCATCTACCGCAATGAATTTCTTCAGAGAACATAATAGGACAGTCCAATCCACCTGGGGTTTTCCGTATTTTGTTCATTGCCAGACGGGAAATCTTTTCGTATTAGGCGATTTTCGTTTTATTTTAAGAGAAAAAATGCATGAAAATGTATTGTAGTTTGTCGGTACCGTTGTATTACTTCGTGTTAATCGATATTTCGTCTCAATCATTTTAGCGTTCAACGTATTTCACTGTAGTTTGAATCACTCAATAAATTCTTACATAGAAGCAAAACTGAGAAGCTAAAGCGTAGGAATGAAAAATTTTGAGTATATCTGAAGTAGTTATCGAAATATTTATTTTAAAGTTCAGAAAATTTGTGTGCGTTATGTTATACTTAATATTAATTAAATGGTTAAAAATAATATGTTAATATTAGTCATGTAATCGTTTGATGACACATTCATATACTAATAAAAATTATCATGGTCATTGATGCGAATGTCAAGAATTTTATGTAATTTTAAATTCAGACATTAAAATATTGATGTAGAAAATATAAAACGATCATCTAAAATACATGAAAAAAGCAGTCTGCTATAAAATGATCTTGACAAACAAAATCCGCATTTTCACTTACTATGGCAGAGCCGGCTTAGTCAGGGGCGATCTGGAAAAATAGAGAGAGAACCGCGGTTTTGATGGATGACGCTCTAACTTTTAAAGTTCCCAGGAAAAATTATATATATATATATATATATATATATATATATATATATATATATATAAATTACAAATGCAAAAATAAATCTTGTAATTTTCCATACATTTTTATAACAACGAATTGTGGAATTGGCTTCCAATACATTGTTGTGTTTGACAATATGTAAGGTAGCCAACCCTACTTTAGATAGATTTGTACTACTTGTTCGTAACCGTATTCCTTTTAAAATTAATTCGTGCAGCCGAAATACACCTTTTGCACCCTTAAAAATTTATTTAAACTATAACGGTTAATTTTAATTTATGCAACTTGTGAAATGTTCATAATTAACCATTTCCGTCTAAACAGTTTACATGAAAAAAAAAAAGATTGGACTCCCTCATTCATTAGGATTTATATAAGATTCTAACATTAAATTTTATATTTCACCGAATAGGATCGAGTTGTAGTGTATAGTGCTTCCACACCACAGGTATGGGGTTCTATTAACGGGCTGCGCAAGGTCGACTCCGCCTTTCATCCCCGCTACATTGGGTCGATAAATGAGTACCAAGCTTGCTTCGGGTCTTAAACACTGAAAGTCTCTCTTCAGACAGACCACCAAATCGGGACATCTGTTCATGCACCTCAGCGTCCAATGGTCACGTGTATTATGATGGGCACAGTAGTTCCTGGCCCTCATGGATTGTTGCGCCACTGAGTTTGAGTCTTAAGTTTGAGGATTACCTCACTTTGGGGATACCCCTTAGATAAACATGTATTTCCACTCATTTGCAATTAAACCTTTTTCTTTCAATTACGTTTATTTCAGATGGAAGTTTGATTTTTCAAATGTATTTGCTTAATAATATGTATATTTCTGTATTATATTAAACATTTGATCAATCCAAAATTACATGTTTTTAGCTCCTCTAAAAGCTTTTAGGATTTTACAACTGATCTTACAATCCATATACGTTTTACAGTAGTATATTTAAAAATGATAAAGACATTTTTACGACTGTGTGAGCTTTTTTATGCCTCGTTTATAAATATAAAAATTGCATTCAGCTACAGTTTTAAAATGTACTGAAATAAGTGGAGGAATAGGATATTTACATATTATGGATATTTTTGACTGCAGTAAGATATATTTATATTTCAGTTTCTTTACAATTTGAATAGAAGTTTTAAGCCATTTTGCGAATAGTTTGATATTGAGTATAAACCCATAGGCTGTTTAATATTGTAAAGTGTTTTACTTTGATACCAGCACACATTAAAATAAGGCTCATTTGCAGTTATATAATCAGTTTCAGTGATATTTAAATTTTCTAAACTAGTCTACACGTTCGAAAACATTCTTTCACAACCGCACACCACATCTCATACTATATCTTCCCTACAGCAGGAAATATTTGTGTATACTGAAAAATTTATTACAGGATACATTTTCAAGTGTTAAATTTGTTTTTTAAAATTTGGTATGAATACACTGTGGAACTGTCGGTTAACTTCACTGAACAAAATTGTTTTAAGTGTACTGTTTTGAAAGACAAAATTAATTAGGGAGAACTTTTCTCACAATAGAATTTGTAATGACTGAATTGTGTGAAAATGTAGTTATCGATGAGTGACATTTTTCCTTGTAATAAATAAACAGAAAGATAAGAAATTTAACTTGAGTAGAAAATGGTTTAGAAGTACTGTCATGCGCATTTGAAGAAGTATACCCCCATTTAAATTAAAAATTATTGACTGAATGTGTGTTATATCCATCACAAATGCCGATGTAGAAAAGATATTTTTATTGAATACAAGGAGTTCGAAAATTCAAAATCCAATCGAAAATTCCCATATTCAAAAATGAATACAGGATGCTCTTTTCTGGTTCAAATCGCAATACCAATTTTTTTTTTTTTAATTTTTAAAAAATGACAGAAAAATAAATTTTGTTTGAAGAAAGTATAACTATTTTTCAACTTTTAATACGCCATTTATTTCATGTTTTTTTTTTATCCTGCGTTTTGTTTTAATTTTACTGTGACTGAATCTATGGGGAAAACGACATAGTAGAACTACGGTTTTCATACAAGATTGCCCAAGACAACTTAACAGCTAGCTGTAAACGATTGCTATCCTGGTTCTCACTGAACAAAGACGCCGACTAAGTCATAAAATTGTCCCCTTTCGACCTTCCAAGTTTTAAAAGGGGGAAAGAATTGAAGTCTGTTGCATTTTTGAAGGGAATGGCAAAAAATAAGAGTAAAACGCTTTCGGAATAACTTTTCAGGAGAAAGGTATCCACTTAGAGGGTTAATTAGAAGTCAGGAAATGAAATTTCGACTAATTTCCGTCTTCCTCTTTTCTTTAAGACTCAGAAGTAAAATGCACAAAAACTTTAGTAACGTTAAGGAAAAGCTTAGTGATATATTACTCCGAAAAAAATCATTAGTTGCCTTTTTCCTCCATCCTGTATAAGTTTTCCTTGATTTCCATCCATTCTCGCGTGTATTAAAGCAGCTTTGGTTTGATAAAAAAAATATCCTAATCAATTGTATACCAATTTTATAAAGTTAATTGAATGAAAGTTCACAAGAATTTTCTTTTAATCTAAAACTTGTCATTAGGATTAACTATTCTTGATAGAATTTTCTTACCGATAATGACACTAATAAATACCGCTACATAATACCTGATCTGTTTGCAATTGGATTTATCAAGGGATGTCACGTCTTAATGAAAATAAATAAAGGATGTCAGATCAAGCACTCTTTCATTACTTGTACCAGGAAAATTGCTTCTTATTTAAGTTTCCTTTTGATTCCAGTATTTAGTCGAAGATTTCTTGTTTCTTTCTACTGACTTTTAACTACTTCTATTGAAATATGCCACCGGCAGACATCTTTTAATTAGTCGCGTTCAACTAAATCCTTAACTTTTCGTTATAGCAGGTGTTTATATACAGGGTGTTCAGCCTTAATATGACCCAATAGCTAATTCCCGAATCGTTCAGTTCAGATATGTACTTCCAATTTGAAAAATATTTTTTAAAAAGGAAAAGAATGTTTTTACGTGTTTTCCGAACCAAAACCCCATTTAGAAATTTTGAAAAATTCACATTATTTTCAGAGTTACAAACAATTGAAATAATTATAGACGTTTTTTTCTTAAAATTGGTCCCCTATGTTGTCGTAAAATATGGATAAACCCATTTGTTAGTTATAAATTTCAAAAATTTTCGTTGAGCCTCTGTAGAGAGGTCTGAGCTATATACGGGGAAAATATTATTATGATAGAAGCCTTTTTCACAAAAAAAAGAACATTTTGAATAAAAAAATATTCTAAGTTAATTTTTCGCCAAAATATTGTATTTAATTTTTTTTTTGTCAAAATGTCCTTAAAACAATTGTATACATGTATTCTAGTCTAAGTGACACTATATATCATGAAAATTATCCATTTATGCGCTTTTGCAAAATCATGATTCCGAACTTAGTCGGATACCTAAAGCATTATTTTAATTTCTACCATAACTTATTTTAATTTCTTTTAAATTTCCTTCATCAGATATTAGAAAAATACAGTATCTGAAATATTATTTTCAGTTACTGAAACATATTTGTGCTTTTAAATGATTATTTTATTTAAGTGCACATTCCCATTAATGGGATAAAAATTACTAAAAGCATAATAATTCTTAATGGCAAGATCCATTAGCAATTACGGTTGTTTCAAAACGTCTGAAACAAATATTATTTAAGGTAAAAGAATTGTATTATTAGACTAATTATCGACAAAGCATTTTTTTTTATTTTATCTGTACTCTGAAGAGAAGAAAATGTCAGCAAGCATAACGAATAAATGCTATGGAATCTCATTTGTGTATATTTGTTTTTTAAAACTTTAATCAGCTTTAAATTATACTTCCATTAATATTTAATCTTTTAATGTTTGAGATCACATGATTACTGCCATAGTTATTAATATTTCTAAAATTATCCGAGTTCTTGATTCGTTTATTCGTAAATTCATAATGTAAGTGATGTCTGCAAGCTCTAATTAAAATATATATATATATATATATATATATATATATATATATATATATATATTCCTCGATATATATATTCCTTGATACAAATACCTCCATAGCCTAATATTAGATAAAAAATTACTTATTATTTTTTTTATTCATATATAATTCTAGTGTCCCTTAAGTAATGGTAGTATGCAAATATTTTCTGTATTTTTATTTCTATTATTTTAATACTTTTGCTAAGTGCTACTATCCAGTCATTCTCATGCTTTGAATTTGCATTCGAGTTCAGAATCTGGCAATGACTTGTTTATTGTACTCATATTTAACGCGGTCTCTGCATTTTTGAATGCAAATTTTAGGTAAGTTACCTTTTTTCTTGTAATGGATTTAGATAAACTATCCATTATTTTCAATAGGCTTTTGCTCAGTATTATTAACATTAAGGTATCCGGCTACGTTCGGAACCGTGATTTTGCAATAGCGTGTAAATGGATAATATTTATGATATTTAGTGTCACTTAGATTAGAAAATGTACATGAAATTGATTTAGTATTGCAATAAAACATTGTTTAAGTACAATATTTTGACAAAAAATGAACATAGAATGACCCATTTTCAAAGTACTCTCCTTTTGTGAACAATGCTTCTATTATAATAATATTTTGCTGTATATAGCCCAGACCTCTCTACAGAGGCTCAACTAGAATTTCTGAAATATATAACTTAGAAGTGGATTTATCCATGTTTTACAACAGCACTGGGGAGAAATTTTAAGAAAAAAAAGGGCCGATAATCATTTCAATTGGTTGTAACTCTAAAAATAATGTGACATTTTCAAACATAATATTTGAGTCTCTGTACAGAGATATGAGCTATACACAGACAAAATATTATTATAATAGAAACATTTTTCACAAAAGGAGAACATTTTGAAAAAAGATTATTCTAAGTTAATTTTTTGCCGAAATATTGTGTTTAAATATTTTTTTTTTTGCCAAAATGTCCTTAAAACAATTTTATACATGTAGTCTAATCTAAGTGACACTAAATATCATGAAAATTATCCATTTATGCGCTTTTTTTTTAAAATCACGATTCCGAACATGGATAACTTAAGGGGAAGGTTGGCTGGCCACAAATCATGCTCAACCCCCTTTTATATAAATTGTCTTACATCAGTGTTTCTCAAAGTGTGGGGCGCGCCCCCCTGGGGGGGCGCGAGCATATTGAAAATTTAAAGAATTTAAAAAAAAAATAACCGGAAAGAGAAGTAAAACAAAATGCTTTCTTCCATAATAGTAAAAAAATACACAGCAACACTAATATAATTTATGTTTATCATCTGACGTTTTTCTGTCATCAAATAGCTATCTTTGATCCCAAAACCAAATTAAAGAAAAAAAAGGTTTTGTTTAATTTGCTGTATTTCCTCAATGAGAGATTTCTTTATTATGTTTTAACATAAAATACTACTCGTTAAAAGAAAAAACGAAACCCAGATCCTGAGAAAAATTCTAAGATAAACAATTCATCACTGTAATTATTATTGAAATACTGTACGTTAGTTGTAGAAAAAGAAAAGGAAGACATGATTCACTTTTCAGCGAGGCTTCATAATACATTTGCTAATCATTTGATTGGCCTTCAAACTTATGGTATGGTTAGTTCTACATTAGAGTTCCGTCCCATCTTTTATGCGTTTGCTTTTCGCTTAGGGAAATATAAATAATAAAGAGTTTTACGATATTTGGAAAAAAAATTGATTGTTTTAACATTTCTGTAATATTTGTGAAAAGTGTCTCTGATTTGCGTCCTTTATTATGGTCTTGCACGTTTGAATCATTTTAGTTCAGTTTTATTGGATTTTTTCTCAAATCATCACAGAAAAATTGAATAGTCCTTGAAACCGGTGAGTATACTTTCTCTTAAAATATTATTCACTGGAATTCCAATTTGTATCGTGTACAGTAAAAATAATTATAAACAAATATTTGGAGTGACTGAGTCCCCCCGCACTACCATTAGCGTTAGTATCGAATGTGCGCCTGCTCCCGGGTTAAAACAATTTGAAGTCTTTTCACTTTAAATATTAAAAAGTAACACAATTATTCTTCATCGTAATTTTATATTATTTTTCATTATTTAACATTAATTCTAAATGCTAATTATGGGAGGTTTAAAATTACAGTTCTTTTAAACAGTTATTTACAACTATAGCATTTATCTAAAAAAAATCATTTTACATTTTTGTATACAAAGACGTGCACGCAGTTTTACTCTCCTTACAGTTCAGCGATTATATCAAGAATAATGTTTTATTTTTTAAAAAAATTAACTCGTGCGAAGAGCCGGTGTTTCAGCCAGTATAATTTTAATGTATCAGTACTGAAGAAGGTATTTTATAAATACTTTCTTATTACTAAATTAAGAACAAGTTTAATAATTATTAGGGACATTCATGGGCTTGTCTTGTAGAGGAAAGTTTTTCAAAGGAAGGTTTAATATCAGAAATTAACACTTTGAGTTATTTTTCTATATTTAGCTGAGATCTATATTTTTTCTTCAAAGCAGCCATCTCAGAAAATCCGGTTTAACAAAGGTAGGATGTTGAAAATGGTAATAGTATACGAAGTGCTTTAGTTTTCAGTACAGATAATTCATCATCCACCTCTACCCAAAATTCAAAGAGCGATTTATTACAAAATTGCGTTTTAATTTTTCAGTGGATGTGAAATATATGAAGATTTCTTCTTCGGAAGTTGAGAGCCCTTCTGGAGTATCTTGAAATAGATCCCTAATCCACTTGTAACTTGCTACCAAGTTGTCCTCATCCAGAAAATACTTTTTAAAATTCTTTGCCAACATAGCTCAATGATTTTACATGTTTTAAAAAACAACTTTCACATGTTGTTCTTCAGATTTGTAAGTTTTCACACATAACGAGCTGGGGCTTTTTCCCCCATCATTTACTTCAGCAGTGGTAAATCCAAAATTTAAGTATTTTTGAGAATATCGCCTTGATTTAATTTTTCGGAACCATGCTCGTCTGTGTACTTGTTGATTCTTTATTATCATCGAATGTTTGCTTACGACTTAAAAATATATGTATGATTTTTTGTTTTAATCTACTGCCGTAAATACTTAATTACCGTGAATTACAATTAACGTGTAAATTAAAAAATGTACATTCAAGCTAGGTTTGGTAGCTATAGGAGTATCGAGTCGACCAAAACTGACTGGAATTGTACGAGGTTTTACATGTTTTTGCGCAGACGTCCGATAGGTTGCCCAGATAGGTTAGGTTGCAAACGTACCCTTTAATGCCAGATGTGATAGATATGATAGAGAGCAACATAGCCTAGACTATTTTTCTAATGACATTTGTACTTTGAGAAATGAATGCTGAAAAGGAAATAAATCTTTAATTAAATATATCATTTTGCGATCTGTTCCATTTTAAAAAAATTAGAGAAAGAAAAATAAAATAATAATAAGTAACTAATATATATTTTAAGTAATTTTCTTAAAATATATATTATTTAAAAGTTACATGTACAAAATTTAATACACTTATTGTATTAATTTGTATGGTTTATAATAAAATCTTATTGTAACTTTAGCGTCTCTCTCTCTCAAAGTGCATTTTTATTGCAGTAAATACATTATTGTTGTACAGGGGGGGCGCGACACAAATTCTGATTGAAAATTGGGTCGCCTGTATTCAAAGTTTGAGAAACACTGTCTTACATATAAGAGCTGTTCTATGTCAGCAAACTTTTTATATAATACTGTAGCTACCTTTTTTTGTATTTTAAACTCTTATATTTTTAATTTCTCATGTATGCTTCCTAAAACCTGAGGTCTGGTTACCTTGCAGACTAAATTTTTTTCAGTTTCTATTATTGAATAATCATCTCTCTTTGGTGGAGGATTTTGACTATATATGAAACATTTGAATAGTTTAGTTATATCTTTTTTGTTTGTGGGTTTGTTTAACCAAATGCATTAGTAAGGACATGTTAATATATTTTATTAAAACACTCTAACAGTAGAAGTTTTAAAAACGCAACAATTTTTTTTTCGAAACCACATTTTTCTTTTTGTTTTATTATTGCATCAATATTTAAAACTGAGTAGATCACAAAATTTGATGAGCAATATTAAGTTCAGTTGCAATATTAATATGTATAAAAATAATAAATAGTTCAGAAAAACATTTCAGAGCTTGTTGCACCTATAATTTGAAATACAAACTGGAGTTGAATTAGTGGCTCTAAACCTAATCTGTAATTAAATATCCTTGTACATCAGCGGTGTCAAAGACAAAAACTATCTTGGTCCAAGCAAACAATGTTTAACTTTTGATGGGCCGCAAAAAATAAATATTCCTTGAAATTCAAGTGTTTATTTCGAATAATGCATTGTAATAAACATAAATAAAGGAACAAGAAAATGTAATGTTTACATCTGGGCACTTGACATATCTTCTATACGAATATATGTCTCATTTAGGGAGATATTTTGTTGTTTTATTACGTATTATTGTGTGCTCGTATATTTGCCGGGCGTCAAAAATGTTCCTTTTGGGCCGCATGCGACCCTCGAGTCACGAGCTTGACACCCCGGGTGTACAGTTATGATGTATACAATCTGAACATGGCAGTTTTTCGAAAAAGTCTCGGGTATGCTATTAATCATTCTGAATTTTCAGTGGATAATGGATTTTTACATGCCTGTCCAAAAATCACGCTACTCAATATTCTTTGTTGATTAGTTGCAGGTGAAATAATATGTAAATAATAATTTTGGTTCTCTGGAAATCTCTGAAAAGTAAATGTGGTAAACCGAAGGACCTTAAGACATCAGAATTGCAGTACAATCTGTTCGTATAACCGATGAAGCAAACACAATTCTCCTATCGTGTACCCAATGACTGTGTATACGCTATCACATCAAGTGCATGTTCCATATTATAATGCATGGATGCGAGTCACGTGTTTTCCCTTTCTGCCCTCCAGAACGGGTACGTCCGTCAACAGGTTGCACATAAGTTTTGGATTCACCTGAAAATATGACGTGGTAACACTCCTAAATCCAGTTTAGTTTTTGGGATGTCCTATAGCCAATGTCGCCAAGCATTTCTATGCTGTTATCTCAATGGAAGCCGCAATAATCACCGTGAAGATTAACCATGCTCTTCCAGACATCGTCGTACTATCCGCCTGCCTATTTATTGTGTTTCAAACCGGCCCACTTCCTATCTCAAATTCCTTGATGGGGGTGCACGAGTTTGCAAGCCCGACATGATAATATGTCTGACCGCTCGGGTGTTAGTGGTAGAAAGCCATTTTGATCTTCAGGGCACTTACTGTAACTTTCTTAAGCCAATTGATTCCATATGTGCAACACATTCATTGTATTCCGACTCAATGTGAGTAGGAATATCGTGGAGCAATTAATTGCAATTCCGTTATGCTAATTTTTAATTGATATGATATTGCGACATTGGTGAGAACCGAATTACCTAAAACAAAGCATATCATGATCTTCTCAAGGGCAAATAACATTCAAATGCAATTTAAGATTTAGAAATTCACTGCGTGCCTTTCAATTTATAATGAATGCGAAACGCCATTTTTCCTTCCTTTGCAATTCGATTGTACTTAAATTCCAATCATCGGCATTTCCCAGCACCTTGTAACAGATTCGCCTCTCTGTTGCGGGAACTTAGATGTGTAAGAGAAATGGAAGAAACACTCGACATGATTCGCCTAATCTATTTATTTCCCTTCAAAAAGCAGATACAATTTCAACTAATAATCTTAAGAGAATGTCTCAATGTTAACCGTGAAAGTGGAACAATGACAGTAAAACGCTAACGATTAGGAGACTAGCAAACTTGACTCTTAATTTAATAAATTATCAAACCTATCATACGATTTAATCTTATATCAAATCAATCCTAGTGAACAATTGTCACTTTAAAGTTCCTACTAATAAAATTTAAATTACTATAATTCTAATAGTTTACCTTCAGTAGCAATTTCACCTGGTTCGTGTGTATCTTCTCTCCTTCTCTCTCTCAAGCTTGAAAACCTCGCCTATTTATATCAAGTTAATTTAATATCACGATTATCTTCTTTCGAAAGGTTTGTTGTGAATAACGGGAATTGATTGCCCAAAGATTTCCCAAGAGGATTAGTTGGAAATACGTGTATAGATCCGTCACAACCTTTTTTGCTCTCATATGAGAATGACGTTTGAATCGTTCTCCATTCATGCTTTTGTAATTTTAATAGTTAGTGGTGAGCATTAAAAGTTGTGACCTAAGATCTCTTTTTCTTGAATATGCACAAAACCTATATTTATTAGTATTTTAATGACAGAGGTTTAATAATATTCATAGGATTTATTTATTCAATAATTTATTTATAGATCTGGGAAAATAATTTTTAAATTATGAATCTAATGATCAAACTTACTTATAATAATGTATGTATGTGTTCAATCTTACTCCAGGATAAATGAGAGGAATTAATATCCTCATCATGATATATTAATCACATAAATTAACTATTATAAACCTAATAGTTACAAAGTTACGTATTCCAGTAAAGGTATGATTAATTATTTAAATAAACGTAAAAATCACACCCGCTGAATAATTTGTTATCCAGAAGTGTCGAAACTTAGATTTTCATGGTGATTTTCGTGCATTGTGAATATTTTACAGAAACATTACAATTAGATAATATAATTACAATTTTTGTAATTAGATTTCTCTCTTCAACTAAATATTTTTAAAATATTCTTTATATTTTAACATATAATGTTGTTAGAAATTATAAAATTGTTCAATTAAATAGATCTTAGATTACATTTAAATTGCATAAATGATTTGTATCTAATGTCATAAAACTGTATATAATGTCAGTGAATAGATAAGTAATAAATGTTTCGAATTCATGTATTTGAATTTCTCTGCTTAAACAGAAATTTATATAAATTTTTGTTAAATTGTATAAATTGCAAATTCATTTTCAAAGCATTTAAATTATCTGGAAAATTACACATTTAATACACTAAAACTTACATTTTATAGTTCCTTCGGTGTTTATTACACTCATTGGAGTAATTTAATTAAAATATAATTAATTTTCTTATTCAATCGTTTGTCCGAATCTATTTTTAGTTTATTTTTGTAGAATAAGGAAAGTAAATATATTTATAATGCATGATCACATCTATACGTTTTCAGATAAAGTTATATTTGTTTTTAAGATTTGGAAAATGCGAGGAATATAAAAAAAATCTCAAAAGGGGGGCAGAATAAATAGATAAAGAATAATTAGAAAATACGATATGAATTTTTTTATATTAGCTGAAATAAGTATCAAATGTATAAATCATTGTACTAGCATGTGATTTAGTGAATAAATTATAATTTCATTCATTTTTTCTATCTTTATTTTTCAAGTTGCTCTGAAAAATTAATACTGTAAAAACTATTTTTACATCGAATTAAGCAACTTTATGTAGCATGTTCTCACGCGTTTCAACTAACCTCTATTGAAATCTATAATGTGTTTACCTGATTTGAGAATCTCGTTTTATTGAAGAACCGAGATATGCAGATTAGGATTACTATTTAAATTGAGCTAAAGCAGAAAAGTAGATGTTTTTGATATTGCAATTCCTTGGAGAGGGTTTTGGGATTGTAAGGTGTAATATTAATTTGGAGATATACGTTATTTTAAATCACAGAATTCGGGAGTTAGATTGAAGCTTGTGAAATTACGTGTGCCTGACGCCAGGATTCATTTTGGTGTTTGAAACTGCATAGTTGTATTTCAAAGCCTTATTTAGATATTTTAGCGGATATTTTATTATTATTATTTCGCTTCGCTTCTCTTCTCTTCCCAAACTTTTGAGATAATTATAACAGATTAAGGTATCCGACTACGCTCGGACCCGTGAATTAAAAACGCGTACAAATGAATTTTTAAAAAAAATATTTAGTGTCACTTAGATTAGAATACACGTAGAAAATTGTTTTAAGAATATTATTACAAAAAAAGTTATTAAATGCAATATTTTTGCAAAAATTGAACAAAGAATTACCTATTTTCAAAACATTATCTTTTTATGTAAAATACTTATATAACACTAATGTTTTGCTTACATGTAGCTAAGTTTTTTCCAGAAAGCGCCTGAACTGAAAAAATCACATTATGTTTAGAGTTACTACAAATTGAAATTATACTAGTTTTTTTTGTGTTAAGGCTACAGTGGACAGTTAAAATGTGGAAAATTGACTAAAACATCGAAAAAATTTTTTGGCTTATTTTTAATATTATATTAGTCTATCAAACGCAAACGCAAAAAATTTTTTTGGTTTTCATGCATTTTTTACTGAGTTATGGGTAGTTCGATTCAGTCATTCATGACCACGCCCCTTGTTTACATTCTGATGTCATGCTGACAAAGCTGTCATGTACTTTGACAGTATGAATTTTATTTACTGTAGACATAGTCTCTCTAATTTTTATTTTTTAAATGTTAATTTATCAAGGTCTGGATGGCAACAATTTGTTTTAACTGTATCTGAGACCTAAATCGGCATTATTTGTTTACAATTCGTTCGAACTTGCGTTTGCATTTTCGTTCAATTTTATTCAAACTTTATATTGATTTTACCAAAACAAAAGTTCTTTTCAGAACTAAAGTTCATTTTAAATTGACTTTGTTATTTAAAATTTTTATAATGGATCTTATATCATCGAGATATAGAAAACCTAAAGGTCGTCCTACCAAAAAGGAGAAAGATGTTGGCTGAAAATAGCAGAAGCGATGGCAGAAATTTTCTAAAACTGTTGATGAAAAAAACAGTATAGTATGGTATTGCAGAGAGATACATTTGTCTGAACCGAGTACATCTTCCCAACCTGAGGCAAGCTATATTTTCACCCGCAAGGCTGTGTTTTCTGAATTGGCATTACAGAAAGTTCTTGTAAATATTGTACAGACTGTACCCTTGTTATAAAACAACACCATTCCATGGGTATTCTACAAAGATGGAACTTTTTTATGCGAATCATGTCAACATGAAAGCTATGGGAAGTGTTTTCAAGTTTCCAAGAAGAGGCCAAAAATTCACATGATAGCAAACAGCAACTGGTGAGTGCCTTCCTATCCATAGGGCAGAGGGGGCATGCTGCTTTGGAAACGTTTTCATCTGTGCTCAACATGCCAACAATGGACCGAAAAACATTTGTCAAATGCAGTACACAACTTATCCGTGAAAAACAAAGAGGTGAAGAAAAATGCTCGAAATGTCACGTCAAGCTGCTAGGAGAAGCCACGTAAAAGTTGATGCTTCTCTAAAAATCAGGAAATAATTGATGTGAGTGTATCATATGACGGTACTTGTCAAAAGCGAGGACATACATCTAACCTAGGGATTAGGAATAAATCATCGATATCCTTAGTGGACTTGTCCTTGACTTTTTGAAGTATTGTCGAAATACTGTCATAATTGTGTAGTTGCTGGTCGAGATATGGGAGTCGATAGTGCGAGTTCCACATATGGCAAAAAGGACATGCGGATGAGTGTGACAAAAATTTCGATGGAACTTCTGGAGCCATGGAGATGCACGCTGCACTAATTATGTGGAGCCGATCAATTAGTGATTGCCAAAAATGAGATTCGTTTCATGCTGAGAGTGATGGTCACTAAAAACTTTTCAATTTTTGTCGGACAATAAAATATATGGTTCTGATATAAAAATTGGAAAAAGGAAGAGTGCCTGAATCATTTGCAAGAGGCTAGGCACATCGTTACGTAACAAAGTGAAAGAATGGAAAGGTGAAAAAAGTGACTCTAGGCGAAGCAGGAAAGCCTTACAGATAAAAACATCACAAAGTTGCAAAATTACTATAGAAAGGCAATAAAAGAGTAATGTCCCTGATACCGATAAAATGAAACTGCTATATAGCCAGCCT
Source organism: Trichonephila clavipes (assembly GCA_019973935.1). Lineage (NCBI taxonomy): Eukaryota > Metazoa > Arthropoda > Arachnida > Araneae > Nephilidae > Trichonephila > Trichonephila clavipes. The sequence goes on from BMAU01020583.1 coordinate 438,162, forward strand.
GATGCATTGCTCGTCAACTGACAAAAGCCTATGCATGAAGTGTCCTGAAGGGGAATCATCATGGTGTTTCTATAAAAGAGCTATAGCCAAAGGTGAGACCCCAGGGTCACACAGTTCCATGAAACTTACTTGTCGCCACAAGTACGGAGAAAATTATGCCTGTTTATCAACGTTTAGCTTCAGACACCATTCTTGAAAGATGCGTAGCAGGCAAGACGCAAAATTCGAATGAAAGGTTGCATAGCTGCATTTTGGCGAAAATGCCCAAAAGAGGTATTCGTGATCAAAAGGAGGTTGAAATAGCAGTAACGGATGCCATTGAAAAGCACAATTTGGGCTATGTAAAATCTCTTGAAGCGAAGAGGACTCATGTCTAAATGACAGTTTTCTTTGACTATTGCAGAAAGACAAGATAAACGACGCATTTCTCCAGAATATTTCTACAAAACAAAAAAGGAAAAGAAATGCCACGAATACAAATGCAGCCTATAGTGCCGGTGCTTTTTAAATTTTTTATCAGACTTATAGTAAAACAGTTTTGTTATGTAATTAGATTTGTTATTTTTTTGAATTTTTGTAATTTAATTGTATTGCCAAATACTTTATTTTTGCTCATTGTGATTAATGAAATATATAATATATTATCTGGTTGATGAAATAATAATGAAATACATTCTGTTAATTTACTTTAGATTTTATTGGAATGTTCTTGCTTTACTTCAATTTTTATCATTATATATATTGCATGTCAATGTGACTGTTACAATAAATATTGCAGAATATTATACATATATTCTATGTTTATCTTATCTTTATGATATTAGTGTTTTTCAAATTTATATGAATGTCTTTAATTGTTTGTTTTAAAAAACTAAGTTTTTTCCTTTAGAATAATAATAGCTGTTGTTCTAAAATGAAACCTTCCTCAAGCATTGAATTTTTGTAATTTAATCTCTTTGAAATACTTTTATTTTTACTCACATCATGATTAATGAAATATATAATATACTATCTGATTGAGATAAAACAATGAAATACATTCTGCTAATTTACTTCAGATATTATAAAGGAAAGCTTCTAGCTTACTTCATTTTTTATCACTGTATATACCACGTGTCAATGTGACTGTTACAATAAATATTGCAGAACCTTATGTATATATATTCTGCATCTATCTTATATTTGTATGATATTAGTGTTTTCAAATTCATATTTATATCTTTAATTTTTTTAAAAAAATAAGTTAATTTCCTTTTAAAATAAAAAAACTGTTTTCTCAGGAGGAATCAAAAAATTTGCCTCGAAACCAAAAAAAAACTCAAAATGTTCCATGTTTAATTTTGTCGAATTATAACAAAACTTTCCAAAAAGTATTCATCTAATGTATACTTATAAATTCTTGGGATGTTACATTGTAGTAATAGTGATAGGGTGAAAGAAGAAATTAAAATTTTTATGTAGGAAATCATTAAAATTCTTGAAATTTTTATAAAAATTTGCGTTTACCCACATATTTTGTAAATTATCATATAAAACATTACATTGTATGCATACATTTGTAAAGAATTGCTTAAAGAAGTTAAATCAGGTGAAAACATGAAATTTAAAAAAAAAATCGAAACGCATGGAACGTTTTGAAATTTTCGTTAAAATTTTTTTTTTAATTTTAAATTTCTTAAAAACTAATCATTTTTTTTCACCAAATTTTTTATATGGTTTTAGTTCTAAGTTACATACAGCCAGTAAAAATTTGGGGTATGTTTGTAAAAAATTAAATTTTTTTTTTTTTACTGTCCACTGTAGCCTTAAAATTTCTCCACTCCAATGTTTTAGAAAGGTGATTCCCAAAGTGGCTTATATAGACCCCCAGGGTTCAATGGCGACTTGCAAGGGATCCACGTCAGCAAAAAATTAATTTGGGGGTCCATGAGGTGTAAATAGGGGCTTACGGTAGTGACTCTCACTAAACCAGATCGTATCTATAATTTTAAGAAGAAATTTAATCAAGTGCAAACCAGATTTACTTATTTAGCAGATTTATTTACTAAATTTAAAGAGGTTAATTTGAAGTTACAAGGCGACGGCAGTGTGTGTGTGTGGTAGGATTAAGCTTTAAAAGAGTATATTTTTGACCGTCACAAATTATCCCAGTTTCTCAACTTTTACAGGCAATCTGCCAGGAAAAAATGACTCTTTTACTTACGTTCAACATTTAAATGCCCTTTTTTTAGAATTTGAAACTAAGTTTGTAAATGTTTTGACTATCGTAGGATGTCAACAATTTTGGCTTTATAAAGATGTACCCCCCTGATATTTATTGCATGTTATGGACTATCATGAGAAAGTTTTCAAGTGATTTTCCGATTAAGAAGTAGTTTTAGTGCGCTTGCCGATCTCCAAAAAAAAAGAGAAGAAAAGACTAGAAACTATTAACCGAGAAGATATTTAGGGTTAAAACGGCCAAGATTGATGCCGAATGTTGAAAGGCTTTGTTGCTGCATCCCAAGTCCATCCATCCATGAAGTTAAAGAGAACATTTGTTTCGATTGCATCAGTTATTTTTATGTAATAATTATTTTTATGCATTAATTAATTTATTTGAATGGGCAGTGTGGTGTGCATCACCAGTGCTACTAGAAGCACTCTACTTGCTCTGCAGTTCCAAGGAAGCTTTCAGTGGGTTTCTCTTTTAAAGTAAGAAGTGAAATAGGAAACATCTCCTCTCTCTGCTGTCATAGGAACTTCCTATTCAGGATGATGAGTTTGCATTTTGTCTAGCATATTATGGAAGGCAGAGCCTACCCCAAGCTGCAGGCACCGCTCATGTGGAGAAGTTTTATGCATGAGCTGAGGACGTTTGGGACCTAAGCTTATTAGAAGTCATGGATGGGTTATCTTGGCATTTCTGAGTATCTGTAAGTACCAAAAGGTCTCTTTTTTAGGAGGCATCTGCAGAAAAGAAAGAGGGTCCTGAGTTATATAGGCAGAATATTATTATTATAGAAGAATTTTTTATAAAAGTGAGAATGTGTTTTGAAAACAACTAATTCTATGTTCAGTGTTCCACTTCAAAATTGAATTTGAAATAATATTTTTTATAAATATCTTTTATAAATTATTCTTAGTCATTCTACTAATTTTAAGCAACACTAAATATTTTTAAAAAATATTCGTTTGTACGCTTTTGTGTGTGTGTGTGAAAAATCAAAGCTCCGAACGTAGTCAGATACATTAATTAAAAGTTGTTAGGTATTAAAATGTCTACTGATTATCTCCCATTCAACATAAATACACAAACTCCGATTCGTTTTAATTATTAAAATTGTACATCAGAATATGAGAGATATAATAAAGAATATTAGAATACATAAAATCTTTAAAAGGAGGTTTTTTCAAATACTATTTCGTTATAATTTTTCTTATATAAAAAACATTTGGTTCTCTCTGAAAAAATGGTACTCTCACATTTTAAGTATTTCTTGCATTACATAGTAAAGGAGAAATTCTACTCTTTTATTTTTCAATATATTATTATAATTTCGACATTTCGTTGATATTTATTTTAATGTACTACAAAACTTTAAAAAAAAATTTTTTTTTATTTAATATAACCAAACGTTTATAAATTTCGTGAATTTATTTTAGTTACTTATGTCTAAATGGGATAAAAATAAATGAAAGAGCTTATAAAGGGTGTTTTTTGAGAGGTATAGAACTTTAAATTGCAATAAAACAACGATGTATTATTCGATTGACATGAATTTTTTATTCGAAAGATAATCTTGTGGCGTTATTTTTTTAATTTGATTTCTGGCATAGGCTGCCACGGCTGGCTCGGATGGGAGTCCAATCTGGACGTCCAATTTTCGATGACTTTTTCCAACATTTGTGGCCGTATATCAGCAATAACACGGCGAATGTTGTCTTCCAAATGGTCAAGCGTTTGTGGCTTATCCGCATAGACCAATGACTTTACATAACCCGAAATAGCCAGAAATTGTTTGAAGCGGTGTTAAAATAAGATCTTGAGGCCAATTCACGGTGGCGCAATGAAATTAGGCGTCTGCAAGCGATGTCTTTCAATAAATCGTTATTCTTTGGCTGTGCTTGATGTTGCGCCGTCTTGTTTATACAGCTCTAATGTTTATCATGGGTTTTTCAGTTCGGGAATGAAAAGAAAGAAGTTAGTAATCATGGCCTCCATATACCGATCACCATTGGCTGTAGCGTTGTGGCCTTCATCGTTTTTGAAGAAGGTTTCCACTGGCCTGTAAAGGCCACAAACAGTCGGTTACTTTGGATAACGGTGTTCGACATCACGCGTAGTTAGCTTCACTCAAATGCGGCAGTTTTGTTTGATGCGGCGTAAGTCAACCAGAAGTTAGCGCTCAATATTCAAAGCAAAACTAAGCTTGAAATCGACCATTATTTTCGAAATAAAGGTGCACAATTTGGTGAAGCGGCATTCATTCGGCGCAGATTATTCGCGTGCTTGTTGATGAATTGCCAAACCAAATACGAGAATGATATGGAAGTGTAGCTTGCCTGGCTGCGTGCCACCAGCGCTTCGCGCTGTTTGCTTTCCTTGCGCCGCGTGCGCTATAGCAAGCGCTCCACTGTATGTATATAACAT